>CAIGQZ010000217.1:1225772-1246991 GCA_903798205.1 Danio tinwini | reverse complement strand
GTAAATATGTTTATTTTTCCACACAAGAAACTAAAAATAACAATCCAAAAATGGCATTTTTCCAGAAATTATATACAGGGTAAAATTAATAAATGAAATATACAATATTAATTGATTGAAAGGTAATATATAATTATTATTATTTTTCAATTTCCTAAAATCACAATTGCATATGCCTAGATTTTGCACAAAGAAAATGCAGCATATAGTCGGTATTTCACAAAATGGTATTACAGTTTAATACGATTCATATTCTGCACATACTATTTTGTCTAGAATGAAGGACTAAGAAAATAAGAAACATCACATTTTTTGCGGTTTGTGTTTTATATATAAACCTATTGTACATTTTCTGTATATTACCAGTAACTCAATTAAATCTGTAGATATTCAATTTATTATGGACAACAGTGCAATACATAAAATATTGGTTAAATAAATAAATAATTCACTGTACCCCACCTGGCAATGCGACCTCCGAAACATCCCCATGCATATAAATCATCCTTGATGTGAAAACGATGAATTTGATTAACCAGACAAAAATTCAAATCTTGTTGATTTAGCATGATTCTCTTTACCATTATCGCGGGGCTGATATGTGAAGACGAGTAGAAGAAAACAACCGAGCGCGACATTCGAAACTCGCGCCAAATTCTCCAATCTCTTGTTGGTCATTATGACGCACCAATGCTGCAGCGCGTGCTGATCTCGTAGTGCTATTTGGAAACATTAACAAATAGTCGACATCCGTGACCATGTTGCATGACACCATGAGATCGCTGTACGCGGTGAAGAACGTTCAAGGTGCCAAGTACCAATTACTGTTTTTTAAAGACTGCATGTAAAAAACAGATCTCGGACAAGACTGTGAAATAAGCTATCTAGCCCCCCCCTCTGCTCCAGACGATACAGTCCGCTCTGCTCAGCGATACAATCTTCCTCACTGTTGTATTCCATAACCATGATCTAGACGAATCAAAGACGCAAAACATTTGGCATGTTGCATATCTTCCACCGTAGGTGCACCGTCGTCCATTTCCACAATATGGTTTGAAGCACCGGAGGCGCGCCATTCTTCTTTACGCAAATTCACAGGCGTCTTTGGGTAGCGGGGTTGGAAAGGAGTCGAGCAAGGGGATCTCCCCTCCCCAACCCAGCCGCTGAGGTGGAGAGGGGGAGGGGAAACCCGCTGGATCTACGGGAGGGAGCCCTCGGCCAGCCGCGCAAAAAGGAATTCCCACCAAACGTAGCCCAGATTTAAGGGGGATCCGTAGCCTCGATAGACACAAACAACTGCAAACGTTTTAGGTGCATTCCGGTCGTGCCACAGTTTTATTTTAACCTCATAAAACACATGGCTGGAGAGGTTGATCTGAATAACGGGAGAAGTGTGGATGACCAGAGCACACTATCCAGAAGCATGTATAACATCGTTTGGAAACGAATATAATTTTGTTTACAAATAAATAATGACGATCATTCCGCTGCTTATTATCAGTAAAGATTAATCAAAGTAACCTGTTTTTTATTCTTTTTGTTTTAAATTAAATCAATTTCAGCTATGTTGAAGTCTTAACACGTATCCACCTTAAAATGAGCATGCAGTATTTCAAATGGAGAAAGCTCATGATAGTGGTTAATGCCCTGGTCAGATGTTCTGCTTGACCAAATTTGGAAAGCCAAGAGTGTTTGCTAGGCTTTATTGATTGGCAAAACAGGGTAATGTAATTATATTAGAAAGCATGTTATAATATATTGTGATGATGAAGTCATTAACTGATCACTGTGTAGTCTATATGTGCCTGGTCTGTGCGCGCGCTTGTCTGTTGAAATATTAATTTAATCACATTTCTAACGATCTTTGTAAGTAATGATCCGCTAAACACCGTATCATGTAAAATGCCCTGTTAATGCTTTAAATGAGAATTATGAGTGTTAGAAAAAAAGTAAATGCATGCCTGTTTTGAAAGTATTGTGAGTTGAGGTTTCGCATTTCAAATGAATTACTCTCAGCTTTCCAACAGTCGCAGTTCACACCTATGTAAACGCACCCCGGAGGGCAACAGATTTATTTGCAAGAGAACTATTTTACCCCTCCTTCTTACCCTCGACTCGGTGATGGATGGACGATCTCTCTTTGTCTAAATGCAAATAGACTTTAACCCTGAATTAATGGATAACTCCGTAGAGGGGTGATTACTCGACTTTCGGGTTGATCGGCCTTTCTCGTAGTCCGTCTGTCACCAAGTACATGACAATTGATCATTTGACGCACATTTGGTGCACCCCCGAATGTGCGAATTACTACCTCTCTAGACGTTTAAGTAGACCTGAGAATGCCTATTTTTTCGCAGGTCTATCTATCTATCTATCTATCTATCTATCTATCTATCTATCTATCTATCTATCTATCTATCTATCTATCTATCTATCTATCTATCTATCTATCTATCTATCTATCTTTATAGACGGGACATACAAAAGAGGTAATAAAATAATATCCTTTCTTTTGCCAAAGTCATGCTTCATTTTCGTTTCGATTTATTTCGCCTGTGTTTTTAAGAGAGTTCTGCGTGTCAGCATTACAGTGCAATAACTAGCCAATAATGTTTGGAATTTCGAACGCAATCTCCAGCGTTAACTCTGATAAACATAACATGGCTGTCATTTACCCCTGAGCTAGCTGCAGACCCCCTGTGGTGGTCTGTAAGGAGCCCCATTTAAAAGCTATAAAGAACACAGCAGCGCGTGCAGAGAGGGGAATGGGGAGGCATTTTGGATTTGATTTGAAGTTTTAGGATCAGACAGTAGATCTGTTTTTGAATGCAGTGGGTTTTAAGAGACTTTTAAACCTGCTCTAAAATGCACAACTCTCTCATTTGTAAATTGTTGTTTGACTTTTATTAGTACAATTTAGCTAATTTTCTAATCCCTTTCATCTGTGTTTTTGTATTTAATGACTCAATTTTTTGCAGTGTTACACACTGAAACTTGTAACACCACAGTTGAGCATTTGTTGATAACAGAAAGATTGTGCATGCAATACATATGTATGCCTGTGTTCAGTTGTGCTCTGGTCTTCAACACGACTTGCACATTATTACCAGGGGTGCTAAAAAAATTTCCAGCTAACATTGCAGGATATAGAGTGTGCGTGATTGAGTATATGTGTGTGCGAGAGAGAGAATACGTGTACAGCACTGTTGCCTTTTGCCAAAGGGGGCGTTTGTTCATGTAGCTTGTAAAACTCAATGTCTGGGCACCCTTTAAGCCTTCCCTATGAAATATCACTCGTTCTTGCTGTCCAGTGATAAAACAGCCAGCAGGATTTGGAACTGATCTACAGAAGAGGCCACCTGTTGCAGAGGACAAGAGAAATACAACACGAATCATTATCGGTGCATTATGATGCATCACGTAAGTCCTAATTTTGTTAATTAGCCATTTTCTTTAATGCATTTGAAACAAATTTTGGAAAGTGATGTAGGGTATGCAGATAGGGGCAGTTCACAAATCAAAAACACGTTGTGGTATAAACAGAATTTTTCTTTTTTTTTTCTTGTCTTCTACAAGAAATTGAAATTTTAGTTTCACTTACCTTTAATATTCAATTGTTTCTGAGGTTAATAAATAATTAAATAGTGAAAAATGGTGTAAATTAAGAGGTCTGCAGGCCCACAAAATCATTCAATACTTGTCTTTAACCCCTCTTTTTTACTTTCCCAGTCTTTCCTGTTCTTCTTTAACACTGTTCCCATCTCTTTTTTGTGGTTGATGGAGTCGGTTGTTCATTCTTCTTATAAAATCAAATCAGCAGTGGTCTTGGGACCTTGGTGTGTATCAGAGGGTGAACACAGGGTCGTCTCGTTCTCTCTGCTCTTCTTTAAAAAGAAAGTGATGCCCAAGGCCTGGAGATAGAGACTGATAAAAGGCAGCAGAATGCGAGAAAGAAAGAAATGAGGGATGGTGGGGAGAGGGAGGAAAAGAGATGGTTCATTGTTGAGTGGGCAGTCTCATCACTTGATGACTGTGGCACTCCTCAACCCTGCAGCTGGGTTCTGATGCCCTCACAAACTGTCTTTCTTCTTCCCAACAACAACCATGGCTTCGGGGGTCACAGAAGATGCCTGCCCTGCCATGTGATGGCGCTACAGATGTGGTGAGGGAACCTCTTTAACAGCCAGGGCAAACAGCAAATGCGTCAGATACAAAGGGAGGGCCACAATACTGTCCTTGTATCTTTCTCCCAGCTGCTGTATTTAACAGCTGTAATAAAGAGCTTATTTGAAAAACCTGAAAAAAGAGAAGAAATTGAATGTCTCTGACTTTTTAAGGGATGTCTCTGTTTGTTGTTCTTTCTGTACTACAACATCTAATGCTTCATGCATATGTATGGGAGTGTTTAAATCAGACCTCTATCTCTGATCTGAAGATAAAAGAATGAGCACACTGCTCAACCCTGTTCACATCTTTCAACCTTTGTCAAAGTCTTACTGCTGCAGATTTGGAAATATGGATTACTGGAAGAATCTGGCACTTCTTAAACAAGTCATAAACAAAGAAATTAACATTTGATTTAAGTCCACGTTTTGTGAACTTTAATTCCCTCATTGCAAGCTTGTTTTTTTTTTCATTTTATTAAATTTTATTCAGTTTAATCATCTGAACAGTGAATTTGTTAATATATGCGACAGCTGCATCATGTAATCGATTCTGCTCTAGAAAATATAGAAAAAGATATCAATAAGCACAAATAAACATAGTATATGGGTTTTTTCTTTTTTATATATATTTATTTTTGCTTTGACCTTAAAGCAACACAGGGCAATGCAAAAAAAAAAAAACAACAACAAGTATAAAGACAGAAAAGAAAAGATTTTAAAACCATTGTCTGTTCCTCCAGTTTTATACATAGGTTTTCAATGTTGCACATATGTTTCTAGGCCAGTGGGCACAGGCAATATGGTGATATTGCAAACAATTGCATACCTTTAAACTGTTTTCCTTGAAATTTGACAGATAATTAAAAGGGGTTATTAGGTGGCTTCGAAGCCAGCAATGCTATGTCAGAAAGATTGTGTTTAAGTCTTTCTAAAGTGCTGGAGAATTCTGATGTTTTTTACAGAGACAGATAATATTTGTTTAGCTACCACCATTCCATATTGGACAGCTTTTTTAATTTGATGACTGAACCCACAAAGTGAGTCAGACCAACCAAAAACAGCAATTGCTGGATTAGGGATGAGGTCACAAGAATTAGCCTAAAATTTTCCTTCCAAAACTCTTTTTTTTTGGGGCATGGGCATGACCAAAAAATATCTCCCAAGGAGCCTTCCGCAGATTTACATTTGTTACATTTAGAGGAGATGGAGGGGTAGAATTTGTTAAGCTTAACACGAGAGTAATGAAGCCGATGTACTACTTTATATTGGATTAGTTTGTGTCTTTAGTTAATAGAACATGTATTTATGACCTTGATAGTCCAGTCCGCATTGGTAATTTGAATGCCTACATTTTTCTCCCAGAAATCTTTCAAATACAAGGTAGATATGTCGAACTGGGGTGCGTTTCCGAAAACCATCGTTAGCCAACTAAGGTCGCAAGTTCTGCCGTTACAAACATAGTTCGTTGATTTGGCATTTCCAAGATCCATCATTCCAACCAACTAACATTCGCAAACTGTTCATTATTTATTTATTTACATGATTTATATATGATATTAGAATACATGTTAGCTTTTTGTAAGTGATTTTATGTTTTAGAATAGAATGTAATGTTCTCAATAATATTTGTAAAGGAAACATTGGCCCTAAATGTGCCATTTTCATATATTTAAATTAATATGAAAAAGGAGTGCATGTTTTTACCGAAATTAATATTGGATTTTTTTTTTAATGCGTGTCTGTGTAAAACAATATAATTTGCACAAAGAAATTGAGGTTCTTTTCTAAAGAAGTTGTTACCACCCCGACTAACATCATTATGGGCCTTTTACGTTATAATCAATGTGGTTCAAACGATGGATCTGCGACAGAGAAACTACAGGTTTTGGGAAACACTCGTCACTATATCGTTATTTTCTCAAACGATGCATCATACTATGATAGTTCAGCCACAAGCTACGTCGTTGTTTTGGAAACGCACCCGTGATCAGTATGGCTCTTTACTCATTCACAAAATTTCATTAGGTATTTTGCCACCACATTTGCACACACCAACCAATTATTGAGACCCATAATTCTTTTAAACTAAAGGGTAACAGGTTTACTGAAAAAACATACACTGCTTCTAGCAATAGTTTTCTTAAAGATACACATGCCATTTATTATAGTGGTGTTTTTGTTACTTATCTCATAAACAGCTAAACCAAACATGTTAAATTATTGGCATCATGTTGACAGTTTATGGGTATGAGAAGTCAAAATCTTGGTATAGTTAAGACTAAGCCTGCGTCAATCATCACTTATGAATGCCCTATAAGTTGCTTTCAGTTCATTTTGAGGCTCTTCTGTATAGCCTACTGAAGTATACACTTGCACTCACAGGATAGTCTACTATCCAAAAAATCTCAAATGCTTTGGAAATCAGGCATCTTTTAAAAAAGTTTTCCATTTACTGGATTGACGACAGCTTCAGATTGAAAACAGAGAGGAATCCCGAGTCTTATTTTTCTAACATATTACAGCTGTGATCACACTGGACTAAGCACAGACAGGTTTACTGTGATTCCTCCAGCGGGGATAGAGATACGCCCTTAACATGTGATAAGTCTGTCCAAAGGCAAAATTGTGAGCCTATGGAAAGAACATTTATATATTGAATTTTAAGTTGTTATTTATTTAGTTTTTTTATTATATTATTTATTTGAGTTTTTAATTATGGCTTAAGTCCAAAAGAAAATTTTGTGGTTTTATGAAATTCGCCTGTGTTTACTTTAATCCACTATTCTGATTAATCTGTTAATCTCGTCATCTGAATGCTGGTCTATGGGGGTTTGAATGATGATCGAAAAAGCCAATGAGGATTGTTCTACTATAAACATTACTTTATTAAATGACTTTTTAAAATAGATTTATAAAGTTTATTTCAAATATATAATACATGAAGGAAGGGCAAGAAAAATCTTTGTACCGAGGGACTGATTAGATTACGTTTCAATTGAAATAAATGGAACGTGCATTAAAGCTTTCCAGTATCAGTCACAAATTTGCATCTTCTGACTCTGGGAGGGATCTCTCATTGCACCGTGCAACATATAAGAAACATGGATCTTAAGTTTTGTCACACTGTAATTTTAATTAATGCATGCATACAAGACATAGAAAGGTTAGGAGTTGGTAGTAAGATACTATCATTCATGCTTTCATGAATATGGAGAGGTTTAGCTCCTCCACTTTAATCTTCCGTTCGCTGCCCCGAAGCTTGCTTAACACAGACAATAGTGTTAATTATTCCATGCTTCTCCTTCAAACACTTACTATTCACATATGTTTATGCAACAAACAAGGAAGTGCACAAAAACACCCAGTCATTAAGAATATTCATGACACAAGCAAATGATGGTTATAATTTCTGCCATCGCGGTCATGTCAATGACACAATATTTTAATGGCACAGACAGGGTTATTTGAGGGTAATGAGTTTGTATCCATGAAAAGATGCAAGGCAACCAACTTTTGCTTTCCTCATTTGATTGATTCCTTTTGAAATTATATTCTAAAATGCATGTTAGCATCCATATAAGCCATGTGTACTATATGTATGTGCTGCGGTGTCTGTTCTGTCAGGATGCTGTTGTCCCCAGTTTAGACGCATAACTGTTTAAATACACTTAGACACTTTTCACTACTAATTATGAATGTGCACACGTAAGCAAGCTAGCAGACCTCTTATTTGCTTGTCATTTGTATAGGCCTGAATGTCTATGTCTGATATATAGGGGAGGGCGAGGACGAAAGTTTTTCATTAAAAACTAATGTTAAAAGGTAATGTTTTTAGCAGAAATATAGTTTTGCTGTGGTTACTAACTCACAACAGTGGTCTATCAAAATCAGGTGGTATTGTATAAATGTAGAATAACAATATAAGTAAAACAAAGGTTATGTTATTTAAGAAAACAAAAAGTAGTCATAATATAGATTTAAAAATTGATAATGAAGTTATAGAAAGAGTATATGCAATTAAGTTTCTTGATGTTGTATTGGATCATAAAATTAGTTGGAAACCACAAATAAATAAATTACTAAAAACTGTAGCAATAGTGTATAAAGCAAGATTTATTCTGGACAATAAATCAATGTATGTATAATATAAAACCCTCATGTTGCCATATTTGAGATATTGTGTTAAAATTTGGGGGAATATATATAAATTGGATTACGACGCTTATGTACAATGGAGAAAAATTATTTAGACTAATAGACAATGTGGGGTATTTGGAGCATACATTTCCTTTATTTTTTTTAATTGAAGATACTTAGATTTAATGATTTGGTTAAAATTAAAACAGCACAATTTATGTTCAAAACTAGGAATAAATTACTTCCAAAATGCATACAAAAGGTTTTTGTAGAAAGACAATGGGCATATAATCTGAGAAAAGAACACAATCGTAGGAGGTTGAAAACACGGATAACTTAAAAAAAATTGTATATGTCTGTATGTGGTGTAAGTTGCATAAATGTATATTAATAAAGGAGTATAATGATGAATAGAAGTGATTGAAAAAGAATAAAATGAGAAAAGTATGATGAAATTTCAATTAATAGCTGTTTGCACCATGTATTTTTTGTATGTTGTAAGGCTAAAATGTAAATGTACAAATGGAATCAAACATATAATATGTCAAAGATGCCAAATGGATAAAATATGTTTCATGTAAAGCTCATATGTCCCATGTAAAAAGAAGATAATAAGTTGCATTAATAGACGAATGATGTGTGTGTTAGTGGGCTGAGGAAAATAATAAGCTTGTGCTTTATCCCGCTCATTTCTATCATGTTGAAATTTATTTTGTTTAAAGAATTGTTTTGTGTATGATTTTTCTGTTTGAAATAAATAAATCAAATCAAACAATATAACTGCACTTTAAACAAAACTTGCACATTGTTACTTTTGACCCCATAGGCAGGGATGAAATTAACACAAAGGTGGGTCAAAAGTAACTCAACAATATTGGGTAGATTTACTGGTTTAATCTTGTTTATTTTCAATATATCTGACTACCTTGTTAATGTTAACTGAAAACAGATTGTGTCCTTTATTTTTTGCCCAAAAATTATAAACAGCATTTTTATTTTCATGTTTTATTTTAAAAGCAATCCAACAATGCAAAATGTTACAATTTTCTTTAATTTTTTACATTTTTTCATTATTATTGGTAATATGCATTAATCTTATGAAACCTATGAGTCAAAACACTGAAAACTTTAATGTGGAGGTGAAAAATAATGTTTGTCTACTAGCAGTGGGACATAAATAACAGTATTACTTTCGTGCTCACAGGAACTTACTTTTAAACTGAAAAACTCAGACAATTGCAAACTCAAGCATGTGTTGTTGCACTAAATAACCTATAGATTGATCATTAGTGATGCATAAATAGAGAAACACAACTTGTAATAAGAAAAAAGAACCACTACAATAATTTACTTTCTGCACTTTAAAACAGAAATTTGGAGCTAACTGTGGGACACTGTCCCAAAATCACATGATATTTGGCAGCTCCATCAAGTGTTGCATGCTAAATGTGCTCTTATAGCCTGGAAATCAAATGTCAGGGCTTCAAGAAAATCGCTTTGTTACTTTCGTCCCACATTACTTTCATCCCCGCTTTCCCCAACATATAATCGTTTATATTCAGCATTATTTTGTGCACTTACACATCTAATTTATCATTTTCATTACAAAAATGTGCAGGGATTTTAAAGAGTCTTGATTAAAATGTATTTAAAAACACTGGCCGTAGGGAGGATGATGTGTAAATCAGTATTGATCAAGCCAATATAAGATTAAAGCAGGTTTCCTTTTTTATATTTTATGATGCTATACCATTTTGAGGGATGTAAACAAAAAGAATGGTCCCAATGTTTTACTGTTTTACAATTTTAATTTCTATAGTTTCCGTGAATCCAAAAAGAGCCACATATTGATAAATAATGTTATGATTGATGTCATGACTGTTTTAACATTAAGTTATGATTGAATTGCATGAAATAATTTGATAACAAGCAAGAAATGTTCATGGGCCAATTACATGACATATATGGTCTGTCAGAGTAAAATTTCCCCAATCACAAAGTTCATTTGACCTAAATTGTGTGTTTTTAGATTTATTTTGGACAGAAGCCTTTGGTCTTCTTATGGACATTAATAGATGAAAGTAACTTTTATCGCTTTGGCTGTTAGGTTCATTATAATCAATCTATTAGTGTTATTTCTTTTTGTACAACTTTTGGTATTGTATTGTAAAAGTACAAGTCTTTTCAGCAGCACAGTTTTCGTCCTTTCAAAGTTTGTCTAACTCGTATTGAATGGCAGTTGAATATCGCATTATATCTGTAGTTCGTGTAAAGCTAAAGCCTGGCTAAAGGGTTTTACTTAATCAGTCACAGGACTGAAAGAGTTAATTTTCTGACGTCATCATTCCCGGGGCGGTGACCTTAAAGGTAGGGGTGGGGGCAAGTCTTTTGCTCCGGGGATGAGTGGGAAATACGCTTCGCTTTCAAGGCAAATATCCTGTTTTGGATGTAAAAACATAACTTGTTTGTTAGAATCGGGCTTTGCTATTCTTTCAGGACAACATGTGTATTTTTTGTAATGGATTTCCTGTGTTTCCTCAAGGTAAATTTGTAGTTCTTTAAGTAAACAACATCTTGAATCGAATTTGTGTTTGTGGTGTTTCTGGTACTGATCTTGCCACCTCTACACGTTCTCTGTTCGCAGACACATTGGATTTATCGAATGCACTGTATCAGCACACAGTGTGTCCTAATACAAAGCACATACAGTACACCGTGAAACAGTAGTTAAATCGGATTGAAATATCAATATTATGCAGTTTCGTCGATGTCTTAGAATTTCGCACGCTCGCGATAGACTTGTGGTTTGCGATGTCTTTTAATTTCCTGAAGTTATCAAATGAAATCGCTCACTTTAGTTTGATTGCGGGTTTTTTTTTGTAAACCATGTGGAAAGTCGAAAATGTTGGACAACATCTGATTAAGTGTATCCCATGTCTGTGCGACGCAGAGGAAAGGAGTCGCTTTCGCCCTAAATCGTTTCCAAGGTCCCGTTCACAGCAAACATGCAAAAAAGTAAAATAGTTCAGGGTGTGTTAAGGAGTTGGGGTATGCTCAAGAGACACGTGCCCTCTCCCTTAATTAAATGAGGCAAAATGCAATGGTCTGGATATGACAGCAGATTAAATTTCGTTCGCCTCTCCATCAATTTTCTGTTTAATGTCACTGAGCTCCATTGTGGGAGAAGAGGACGCGTCATCCAGCCATAAATTTGTGATTATAGAGACTCGAGAAGGCAGTTGGCTCTATTCGGACGGATTTGCTCCGTACCTTCAGATAGATCACCAACAACCAGTGGTCTTTTATATACGCTTTTAAGAGTTTTACCGAACTAGATTGAACAACTCACTATGAATTAAATAGCATGTATTTGTTGCAGAGGCTGTAAAGATTTGTCAGGCGTTTCTGCGCGAGGAAGGGACACTTCAGACGTTTTTATTTATTTTTTTTTTTTTATTAGAGATTTGAAACCAAATCACAGGCGCATTTATTTTCTTTCTTTTTTCTTTTTTTTCATAAATCAATAGTAAATCTTTACTCATAAAATATTTTCTTTCTGGATGGACTTCCATTTAGGTAGGTGTTTTTTTACTCATCTGATTGTGATTTATAGCAGCCATAAGGACTTTTGTACAAGTATTGGGAACATCGTGCTTTAAGTTTACGCGTTTATGTCCGTAAAGCAGAATATATATGCGTTGTCAGAATTAATAATGCATTCAAACATGATTGTTGTTGATATTACAATGATTTTTTTCTTGTCAAAAGTACACCATTCGACTATTTAGCCGTCAGTAAAAACCTTTTTATTGCAGTTTCTTTTAAACTGTACTTACGATGACAGAGTTAAATGTTTTAGAGCTCGAACAATATACTTGTATATAGGCTACGTTTTACATGGTCATTTTGCAAAGGTTCATTGTATCTGGAATTGTTTTATCACTATTTGTTGGGGTACAAAAGAAATGCCGTTTAGTGTAAGGTGGGAGAGGGCCTTTTGACTGCATATTTGATTGTTCTGACGTTATGCTGCTCTTTCAAATCGTAACACAAAATCCATTATTTTTTAAATATGTAAATTGAAATATAAAATATAATTTATATTACTTTTTATCCTTAACATTATGAACACATCTAAAATATTTGCACTTTTAAAAAAAATTAAAAACATACTTTTCTACAAGGTCGTTTAGTAATTTATTAATTCATCCATTCATTTTAATCAATGGATCTGAATATGTATTACTGATTTGCTCACCAAGGCTACTAGGTCACAAGGTCAAAACGTTATTGCTGCTAAAAGAAACGTATTGATACTATTTGATTTTTATACGAGTTCAGTCTGTTAGCCGTTCGTGAAATGTAATACTATACATTTTTCTTATACAACCAAATTAAACTCGGAATGACTTAATTGTGTTCCCATAATAAATCAACATGTATCAAGGGCCTGCTTTCAAGGAGGAATACTGAGACGTGGATGTATACCTGTGTCTCTGATTGATAACAACTTGTAACACTTTGAATGCATACATATGAGAGAAACTGAGGATCTAACACACCATTGTGTGATGCAAGTGTAGCCTATACTCTGCATACACGGTAGGCTTCATTCGGATCAAGACAGGACCCCGTC
Source organism: Danio tinwini (assembly GCA_903798205.1). Lineage (NCBI taxonomy): Eukaryota > Metazoa > Chordata > Actinopteri > Cypriniformes > Danionidae > Danio > Danio tinwini. Next base: position 1,234,052 of record CAIGQZ010000217.1, on the reverse strand, counting down.
CCATGTCAAAACCGAGTGGTCCGCTGACAATCCTTTGAAAACGCCTTCTCTTTAAGGATTTATTTTAATCTTTACATACTGACTCATTATAAGGATAACGTAAGCACTGTAGACTATCATACTGCATTATGTGACTACATCTCACGCTTTAAGATAGTATATTTAATTATAGTTGTACCGCTTTTGTTTTAGATTTATGGAGAACAATATAACGGCTCACAGTCATTCCTCTGTGTAAGGGTAGGCTACAGTTTTGTTGCTCGTATTTTGAACACGAATGAGATTACTTGAAATTGGTATTAATAATATTATTCACTAATTTTCTAGTAATTAGACCACTCATCCGATTAATATTCAATTTATTTAGTCACGTTAAATTTGGGAGATAAGCTTTTAGGAGACATTTTAGGAATTACCACAGAATTTTTAACTGAGGTATTTATTAGACAATCTCATTAATGAAGCACTATGGGGGGTGGGGGTGTCAGTAAATGGGTCAGTTAAAAACTGGTGCATATCAACGGCATGCATTTACTTGCCGTTCACAGTTATTGTAGGCTACTTCTGTTTTTCTAAAGACCTAAGAAGGTAAGTTAATAGTTTCTTGAGTTGTATTTTAAAATCAAAACAACTTTCTTTAAGTGTTTTTTTTTATTTTGTTTTGTTTTGCATTTATTTACCTCTATAGTTTGACTTCTAGCTTTTACAATAAAACAGGTCGTAATGAGGTAGGTTTGTGCCATTTATGGGGGTGAAGCAGTACTTCCCTTAATTAGACACAGATGGGCTTTTTCTATCGATAACGCCGTTCCCTGGAATTTATAAAGGACAAAGTCGGTATCCAGTCTTATTGGGAGATTTTGGTTTATTATCAGTATTATTTTATCACAATTTATCCCTGGGCCTGTACCACTTGAACCAATAGGCCTACTTCGGTTTTAGGGTTAGGGTCAGAGTTTGCATTCTCATTGATATATTGTCATGTAGAGATTTCATTTAAGTGTCAACTCTTTCCTATCATTACCCCGTCGTGTTCGATTACTAAAATCAAATGTGCAGCAAGTTTCTAATGCGCTATAAGACCGCACGGTTATTGCTTGTAAAGTTCTGGTCATTGACAGCATTAACGTTTCAATCAGTGATAACGGACCTAAATACACACACACATTCAATGTTTTCTAATTTATAATTTCATAGCTTTAAATGCGAGTTCCTTTTTCGGATGTGTGTGCACACATTGGACCGTCTAAAAACCGTTTGTCCAAGCCGTGTGTGCATGTCCCTGTTGCCTGACACTTACCAGAGGCCAAGTCATTTCACAAGAATTTAGCAATTCTGCTGTTGCAAAATATTTAAAACTGTAACTCCATGTATAATTCAGCGCATGCTGAAATCTAACTTAATCATCAAAAGGAGAGGAGAGGTCACCAAATACAATTCACCTTCATCTTGATTCAGACGCCGGTGTAGACTCGTTTTTTTGATTTCTTGATTTTTCTATAAAATTATGTTAAGGAACACAAACGTTGTTCTTATTGTTTTGTTCAATATTAACGTGCAATTTTACACTTCGTGTACACCTTCATGTTAAATTACACAGTATTAATTAATTATGTTGTTCGGTGCATATGTCTGCAGTGGATGTTTTAAAATCATGTCTCTCATGCCGTTTCCCTGGCGGACATCTCTGGGCGTTTTACAGAGTTGTGAGCGAATGAACGTCTTGACTGAACATGCTCCATCCTCGACACCAGCTATGGAGTGCATTGTCACAGTGATTCATCCAACGGACGCGTACATAAAATCCCCTAACCTACATGGACGTGTAGGCGCATGTAAGCACCGTTTATACATTCGCACCAGGGTGGGTTCTGAATTTAGGCGTACCTTTTGGGTTATTTTTGGTCAAAGGCAAACGATGGGATCTCCTCGCACTATCTATAACTGGTGTGCAACTCTAGGCCTGACAATAACTGGGTCTCTGCACACCCTTGGCCTATACGCTGGTGACAAACGCCCCGTTCCGGTAGTTTGAATGTGGCTGGAAGATGGAGGGAAAGTGTCAATCAGAAACGCTTCATTGATCACGGACAATGCCGTTCGCGGGACTGGTCTGTTTCGAGAGCAATCAGTCACTCCGCATTAATTATCCCCGCGTCCCACAGTAGGGCAGCTCGCGCTGGCACATGGACAGTGTGTCTGTTTGTGTGTGCGTGAGTGAAAGAAAAAAAAGAAAGAATGTGTGTAAGTGCGCGCGTGGGGAGAGAAGGAGATGTGTGTGTGTGTGTGTGTGTGTGTGTGTGTGTGTGTGTGTGAGAGAGAGAGAGAGAGAGAGAGAGAGAGAGAGAGAAAGAGATATAAGACGCTGAGTTCGTTTTCAGGTATATTTATGTTTATATAGCTTGTAGCCTATTTGAGAATGACGGTGTCTTTACCTGTGTGTAAATGTGTGTTTGCATGGGCTGTGTGTGTGTGTTATCCTTACACTACTAAAAATGCACCCACCCCCACCTTTTAAGTTGCGAAAAGGAGCCAATAAAAATCCAACAATAAAAGGGTCTTTCTTGTCACTAAATAAATTAAGTGCCGATATCTGGTTAAAGCGCTACACCTCTTTGTATATTGCAGTACGGAATTCTTTATTGCCCCCGTGTTATTGCTTCTTTTTTTGACAAGGAGGTTTGGTTGTAGGACATAGCACATTCTGAAACAATTACTGTTGGTTAACAAAATGACTGGGTACTATGTCATATTAGAAGCTCCTATATGTTTGGATATTTTGCATACTGGATTTTATAATTTTGAAGCTAAAATTTCAGTTGTATCTTATTCATAATGGCACTTTCTTTCTTAATTTGTCCTATTTCTTATTTTAACACCCCACGCTTACAGTGAACTAAACAATTAAATGTATTTAATTAAGATCACCTCTTGTAATGAATTATCGTTTTATTTTGAAGGTATGTTAAATAAATAAATAAACAAACAAACAAACAAACTTGCAGCACTTAAGAGTTCTGCCCAATTAAAATCTCAGTAGTTTGAACTGTGGAACTGAAGTCCTGATTGTGTGTAGCCAATACCATTATAACTGTTATCTATACACTGTTTAATCAATTTAGTCTTTCCTGTATAGAATACATAAAAACGTAAAATCATTGATATTTAAGCATAAGCTGGATGTGTTTTACACAAATTAACAAGAAAATTGTGCTGCTGTAACAAAAAACGTACACTACATGGACATGAAATTACAGTTCTTTCAGTGGGCTAGTTGAAGTTGCCCGTAAGGTTTTTTTCTTTCTTTTGCTGGATGAAGTTTCATGGGTTTAAGTTAAAGGGGTTATGAAGAAAGAAAAGAATGTGGAGTATACAACAATAAAAGATTAAAGCCAAAATTGTATATTTTATGGTTAAAACAACATCCTCATTTGAATAGCAATTTTTTTGTAGGCCTATATTTCAACAAGCATGGAAGGTATTACAGACATAATATAAACAACAACAATAATAATTCGGTAATTTCTGTTGATAATCATTTCCATTTTCTTTCCACTCACCCATGTTTCGCATTTGTACCAAAAAAAAGAACGGCGTAAAACAGTTTCCGTATAAGCGTGTTATCGTTAATTTATATTTTACTGCCATTTATTACCCGCTGTTACTAAATATCCACTCAACGTTTTAAGTAGCAGTCAGGGTGAAGTTTTAAAATTTCATCGTAAAAAAAGCTCAATACGCACGCTCGTTTTTGATCGCCTTCATTTCCATCCTTCTTCTGTTTTACTCTATTAGATTCCATGTATTAGAATTATCGTGTTGCTGTTGAATTAAGCGATATTAATCCGAGAATCTATACTTTAAATTTAATACAACATGTAATTTCCCCCTTTTTAACGCATTCCCTTTGATTAAGTCACTCTTGACTCTCCTTTAGCTTTGGGGCCAACGAGGTTCGCCTAGGGGAGGCCTTGAAACCGCCCCTCCTTATCTCCTTTCATCATCCAGCTCTGGGCCGCCTTGAAACCGCAAGGCCAGTAATTGCTTTTTTCAGGCAGCCCAGTGCGGACTGGACAGCAGCCAATCAGAGCCTTGTTTACATTCTGTGATTGACAGCGCTCTGGCAACACGCCAACCAATCAAACAGTTTTCAGAACGAGGCCCAGGTTTTTAACCCTTCATTGGCCATTCACTATAGTTTGGGCTGTAAGTGACTTCTTAGCATCCTGACGTGTTGTGGGTTAAAACTGTTCATTTTACTGGTGATCTGGCTTCTCAACTTCTTCAACCTCACATGTTTGATATCGAATGATACTGTATTTTATTATTCATTTTCTTTTTGGCTTAGTCCCTTTATTATTCTGGGGTCACCATAGAGGAATTAACCACCAACTTATCCAGCATATGTTTTACGCAGCGGATGCCCTTCCAGCTGCAACCCATCACTGGGAAATTTAAAGAATTGGAGATTGTACATTATTTAATCAGATGTATAACATTTCTTCTTTGTTCTGTTTTTTGTTTTTTTACATATGACTGATGAGATTACATCTTGCATTTCATTAATTTAATTCATAGTAAACATCATTTAAAAAATCTATATATATTGCATGTTTTAATTGTTCGTGTTTGCATGGCTTACTTTTCGTTTTGGATCAAAAAGCAGAATCGGAAACACAAATGGCATTCTGTCTTTGAAGTCATTTAAATAATGGCACTCTGGGCTGCATAAGTATCCATGTGGTCGCGCCTCTCACTGAACTCGTCGCGAGACAGGAAAGCTCAAATAAAGCGCCCGCCGTTTTGTTTAGTTGATCCAGCTGACACGCCATTGGCTCAGAGCGCCGTCCAATCGGAGCCACTGTTTATCCTAGTGCGCGCTGCACGAGCTTATTGACATGTAGGTATTAGACCAATGGGCGCGACTGCTCCCCCAGTCACCTCCCCCTCTTCTTCTTGAGTGGCACTAGCAGATTCAGGAAAGAGCCTCTGACTGCTTGTACGGGGCTCGATTCAGCAGAAGCTCTTACTACTACGGTGCATCTCCGAACTTCTGCACTGCACACGCACTGCAATCAGCAGACTCTAGGATGTAACCATTTCCATGTTTTTATTCTGCTTCTGCTCTCCTTTGCATATTTTTTGTATCATGTTTTTTTAAAGCCATTTGTTGTTTTGCAAGGAATAACTTACCAGTAAGTAATTTGTTTATATTGTATACATTTATATGCGTGCAACAATAAACATTTGCCTTCAAGCTGCTCTTACTTTTTTAAAAGAACAATAGAAAAATGACGGAGCTTATGTTGAAGGGGGCGAAAGAACAATATCTATTAATTTTCATTCTAATCTGTTGCTTTCTTTGAACAACAAAAACAACAGCAAACATAACAACAACCTAATAATAGCAACCCTCACTTATTATAATAATTGATTTGTGAAAGGCTGAATTAATATGGGAATTTATAATAATTAATAAATGTTATTTATAGCGAATACATTAATGTCTTATTGACTAATCTATACAAAATGTAAGTGCAATTACACATTCTTTGAAAGACTGAATCCAGCATGCATTTTCAAACTGATGTGCAATCGACATCAAAGGATAAAAACGTTTAAAGCTTTATATAGTTTATGTGCTAAATTATTTTAGTCATTGTGGAGTTATAATTGACCATCGTCTTGTTAAATAAATTTTAGTTTTCAAAGGTTTTTATTAAAAAGACGTGTTTTAATTTGAAATAAAATGGTGCATACAATTGTCTGGCTTTTGTCAGAGCTTGAATAGATATTTCCTACCACTCAAATCCTTCTTAAGGAAACCTGTTCTTTCATGTGCTCCTCCTCACCTCCCATCCGTCCTCCGAGCCAAATCTAATAGATCTCAGATCCCAATAAATGTTAAAAGTTCGGCTTTGGTTAATAGTGGGAGGTTACTGCGTTGAAATACTCCATGCTTTAAAATTTCTGCCCAATTTCTTTTCATGATATCACAGAAATGATACATATTTGCAGGAAATGTCCTTTGTCAGCGCAAAAAAATGGTGCACTGCATTTAATTCTGCACTTCATTGGGATTATTCTTTAGGATTTTTTTTGCGTATGCTTATTAAATACATTTTGAATAGGTGCGTATAGGCCTAATGTTGTGCACGCCAATCCACTCACTATTATACAACCTCTTAGTTTAGTTTTTAATGAAAGCATAGGGCTACAACAATTTGCCACCGCAACCATCCTCACACACTCCAAACTGGAACTTCTAACGTTTTAAGGCCTCATTCAGTAATACGCTTAAAACATCCACTATATTCACCAGTCTGAACGTCGATATATAACGTCTAAAAGCTGTAGATATGACATTATGTCTTTCGTTTATGGTTTGGAATTTAGAATGAATGGGATGCACAGCTGGAAATTCAAACTTGATCAAAATGTCTTTGTTGCATTATCTGTTCACTCATATTGATAAAGAGAGCACCATTCGCTGGAGATTTTGTAATTCTTTTGGGCATACTTTCTTAATACTGCCTTACAATTTTTAATAGTCTGGCAAATATAGACTACTTTATGCAAGCATGTTATGATGATGTTTTGAAACAAATCTCGTATATTACTAACAGCGCACGACAGTTCTCTCATTGCACCATTTTGCCGTGACAAGACTCAATCTGCAACATCGTAAGATCATACTATGTTACTTGTACCGATGATTTAGGAAACATAAGGACCAGAGGCCAAAGGTGAAATATAGACGCCATCATACGTTGTGTTGTTACCCCAAAAACGAGGCTGATGCAGTACAGATGAACCAAACCGTTTTATTAAGGCAAAATGAAAAGAATAAAACACATTTATAGTTTGATGCACTAAGTTAATGTTTGTTATGGAGTCCGTCGTACCAAACGTCAGCGAGTATAGATTTTCCTAATGTTTTACCTCGTCGAGTGAATGACAGAAAGAATGATTTAGCTTTGTTCACTTTCCTTTTTTTGCTTAAAACGTCTTTGGTTTTTCCCCATATAGGCGTGAGGATATTGTATAAATGTATTGATCCTGGTATGTCTCTGTGAATGGTGTATAGCCTGCAGTGAGTCTTCTGTGTTAAAGTGGAGGTGTGCTGCAAGCTCGCTCAATTGTGGTGAGATGAGAGAGACGAGCGGAGAATTTGTGTTTATGCAGCAGTCGCAGCAATGGACGCACACTCTTGGTGTTTTCAATGAAGGATTACCATTAAAGGATACTAACATGATACGATTTTGTGGATTTGTATCACTCACTCGGTGTAACTGGTTTGTAATATAAACTATATTTTATGATTTTTGTGTTGCAGAAAACATGACCGGGACATACTTTTTTGGCCGTCAGAGCCAAAACTGTGCTGAATGCAAAACCTAAGCGAAACTCTTAACAGGATTATAACATCTGGGCGGCGTTCGGATAGGTTCTCGTGGATTCCCGCTCTGGATTTCGGATTTATCGTTTTTTATCGGGATGGAAGGCCGGGATTTCGCTCCTCCGCCGCACCTTCTGGCAGAGCGAGGCGCGCTGGTTCACAGAGCCGCCTCGAGGATCACTCCTGCCGGGCACGCAACAGTGCAGCATCCCGGTCACTTTCAGCCTGGAAAATATTACCCTTCACACATACCGATGCCTCCACATTCAGGTAAGACAGTGTGCTTTCCTGTCGATAAGTGGACGCGTTTAAAAACACTTTAAGCACAATTAAGTAGTCCAACTTTATAGAACGATTTTACCCTTAATAATTTTTTTAATTGGGAAATTAAGGTCGTACTGGAAATAAGCTTTTGCCATTTACTCAATAGAGCCACAATTGTGTGGATTACTGCGTTTTATTCAACATTTGAACATGTCTGACGAGCTACGGAAACGCTGATTGTTTCTTGTATCCTAAGGTTGGTCATTTTTGCGTTTCATAAAAGCAGATGGGAAATTTTCCTTATAGGCTGTAGATTATTTATAGGGAGCTGGATTTTATATTTGATATTTATTGTTGATTATTAAATAATATTGAGTTTATTTACAACGAACTGTTACTTTAAAGCTGGATTGTCCTCTTTGTTTTACGTTAATTGAGACATCTTTTTCAAAACAGGTTGTTTGGTAAAATCTATTGTAGTATAAAGCCCTGTGATTTTCTGTTAATTATTAGGGTGCATCTTTGAGTGGTTTGCTGCCACAGCTGCTTTAAGTTAATAACACAAGCTTTGGTGTGTGTGTGTGTGTGTGTGTGTGTGTGTGTGTGTGTGTGTGTGT
>CAIGQZ010000217.1:1182937-1223605 GCA_903798205.1 Danio tinwini | reverse complement strand
GTGTGTGTGTGTGTGTGTGTGTGTGTGTGTGTGTGTGTGTGTGTATAACTATGTGTGTGCGCTCGTATCAATTTCTTGTTCTTCCGCTATGGCTTTTTAATCAACACAGGTGTCTTTTTTGCTCATACAGAATAGGCATTATAATACTGTGTGTATTATTTTACATGATATACTAGGATAAACGTAGTTTATATTTAAGTTTTAGACCTTTTTACATGGAATATTGGTGTACATTTATGTAATATGTATCTGTGTATTACCTTTTGTTCATTTATTTTCCTTTAATCACCTATTTATTTAATTTATATACTAAAATATACTATTTCGCACATTCACACTTGAACGAGTCACCATACACGTTAAGGAGAAACGAATAAAAGTCATAGGCTTACAATAAAAATATCAAACAATAAATGCAAGTCAGACAAAATACAGATCTGTAGAAAAATAATAGTTTAGTTATTCTCAGATGCAACCAAAATCAACCCGTAGTTCACTTAAGTGGAACCCGTCGGCCACAGTCATCCACGTAGTGGTTGCCCTCACCCTTGGCGTAACAAAGAGTTATTTTGTAGTTTTGTGCCACAGCAGTCTTGTTCCAAAAGCATTGGTCTGCCCTGTCAAACCTCAGTCGGCCTTCTTTCATATCACTTCTTCCTTTCTCGCTTCTCTGTGCCTTGAGTCCTGATTTAACAATGCAGTGTCTGCGCTACTGTTGATCTTAACCTGTCTCAACCTCCCTGTCCACTCATTCCTCTGCGGCGCTCCCTGCTCTGCACTGAGGTACTGCTGCCCCCAGGCCATTCGCCTTTGATAGGGCTTGTAGTTTAAATTAGTGCGTTCGCTCGAGTCTAGTTAGTATCTCTCATTCTTTCTCTTTCCGTTCACCTGTCTCCGTGTCTTCTAATAGATCGTCTGTGATACATAGCCTAGATGGTAAATCAATTGATTTAGGAATGAACGTGATTCCACCTTCGTCCTAAAACTTCCGAAATAGCATGCTTTTCTCCGCTGCTGCAAAATAGAGAGAAAGTGACTAAAAGAGAGTGAGAGAGTGAGAGGGAGAAGAGGAAAAAGAGCGACTGAATGTTTCCACCTGGTTGGTAATCTGGCCCAATTACCTCTGCTTGGTAGCACAGAGCCTGGCGTGTTCCATCGCCACTCACTATGCCTGCCAGCTGAGTGCTGTGCGCGAGTGTACGACGCTCCGTTTGTGTGCGTGTGTGTGTGTGTGTGTGTGATTCAGCAGAGCCCCGTTGGCAGAAGCGACATCGTAGCCCCCTCCCCTCCACCACACAGTCTCTTCTTTCACTGTTTGATGTGCCTCAGCAGACTGAAAGAGTCCCAACGCCCTGGCCCGACTGCACCTATCACCGCTGCCCCCTCAAACAATGCATCTGCACGTCATCAATGCCGGCAGAAAATCATTTATTAATAATTGATACGTACACCTTTTTATGTGCACCTATAAAATATGTATTACCTGCTGCAGCGCTCGGAATATCATCACTTTCGATGCCTATTGATCAGGGCCACGTTTCCCAAAAGCACAGCTGTGCCGTTAGCGTCACGAGATCACTCATGAAGGCCAACATGGTGCTTTCCAAAATACGCTGAAACCGACTCCACTGCATCCACCTTAACGGATAGTTAACCCAAGAGACAAATCTGTCATCATTTACTGCATTTATGAAATTCAAATCATATAAGGCTTTCAATTTCAGTAGAAATAAATTATATATATGTTTGTCATATGTTTTTCAAATAATTTAAATTAGCTGCTTTTATTGAATGGACAGAAAACAGTTCCAAAATGTTTTCTTTGTTTTCCACAAAAGGAACGTCATAAAGAAAATAATTTATTATTCCTGCCCTAAATGTTATTTCTTCTATATTAATGACAATAATGTTCTTCAAAACAGATCAGGAGCAGTAGCATTAGATGGCTAAGCATAGGATGATAACCGCTTTCAAGGTATACCGTGGTTTGGAAAAGCCCAAGTTTTTGCTAGACCTTTCCTAAGGTATATGTAAGATTTTTATTTTTATTTTTTAGGACAACAGTATCTCCAGCAGAAAAAAGCAGAAGAAATCAGTGTTTTAGAAACTAATTAAGACAGAAGTCAATGACTCATTTGAATGATTTAGCCTGACATGTTTACTGTTTCAAAATATTTTAAATGTTTCACAAAATAAAATATATTGTGTTCAAAGGGGAAAAAAGTTTAAGTTTTTTACCCAGACATTTAAAAAGAATATATTTTAGAGCAGTAATCACAATACTGTGAAATCATGATATTTTTATCCAAGCTTATCATACTGTCCTATAGATGTTATAGGTTTTGCGATTCAAGTTTATCCACAGCAACTGAGTTTTAATAATTGTACTGTAAAAAGATACAATTAAAAGGTTATTGTAATTGTATTTTAAATTTCTAGTGACGAATATAATTTTTCAAACTGTAAAATATTATTGAAGGGAGACAGCTGGAGAGCCACATATTTTGGTCAAAGAGCCACATGTGGCTCGAGAGCCATAGGTTCCCTACCACTGCTATAGAGGACATTTTCTAAAAAATAAAAAACTATAGCTGCAAATATTCTTCTAAAAAAGCAGTTTTCAAAAGTTTGTGTTCTTTGTGTTTTGTAGAACCCAAAATCCACATTGTTTAAATGACAGGAGAAACTCATAAAGTGAAAAAAACTGTATCACAAGGATGCCCAAGCTGTTTTGTATGAAGGGCCAAAAGGGCCAAAGGTCAATACAGCGCTCAGCATTATTGAGTACATTTTGAAAAGGAATATTTTGATCCATTTCTCAGTGAATATAGACAATGTGTTTATGTCCATCTAAACAAAACAGATTTATTAAACAGATAAATATATTAAAATAATATTTTAGTCAGACAACATATTTAGAAATTTTATGATAATACTGTCAAATCCAAGCAAAATATTGTAAAAATAATTACAACCTACAAAATTTCAACTATATTTTTAATTTTTTTGGTTCTCTTGATTTTTCCTCCTTTTAAAATTTGTATTTAATATTTTTCTATAACATATAAATCTGAGTGTACTAGTTTTTGGACAGTTATCATGAGTTATTTTGTTAGATAAGCTCCAGATTTAACTTCAGTACTGACTAATATAATGTATTTGCACAAATATAATATTGTATAGCTTCCGGTTAAAAATAAAAATTTAAAAGATAGATTTGTGAGGGGTGTACTTATATATGCTGAACACTGTTCCCCAAATTATATTGCCATAAATTGCCTTAGGTATTTTCATAATTTATTTTCAGAATATTTCAAAATAAACAGAAAACATTACTTTAAATCGTATTAACTAATGCAGTATAACTTTTTATGTGATAAATTTTGCAATACAAACGTAAACAGTCACATTTATAACACAGAGTTTAATGCTGAATACACAAGCAGAATCTGCCATTAGCTTGATTTGCTCACCAAAGTCTCTATGTACATTCTATTGGTGCACTTAATCAAATTAATATGCTTGTTTTTTTTTTTTTGCTGACAAGACATTTGCAAACTAGATATAATGCAAAGCAGGAGGATTTAAATCAGGAAATGATATTAAATGACAATCATCTTCAGCATGCATGGCAAGAAATGAATATGCACCTATTACACACCTGACACATGATACAGTGTTTTCACATCAAATCTGAAAATTGTCACCCTTCCGCAACTGATACTTGAGAAGCGTCTGGGTTAAAAAATGCTCAATGTAGAAGTTGTTATATGCACACAGACACAATTGGAAAAGCACATACATAGCAGCTAACTTAAATAACGAATGCAAGCAAATAAGGGTAAATAGACACTGATGTGCACGCACACACACACACACAAACACACACACACACACACACACACACATACACACACACACACACACACACACACACACACACACACACACACACACACACACACACACAGTTCAACTTTTAAACCCTGGGTTCATCTGCTGTACATTGGATCAGCACAACAATGAGGCAGTACTCTGGGGCGCCATGAGCTACAGAGCTCATTTATACAGCTGTCAGACTCCCTCTTTCTTTCTTTCTTTCTCTCTCTCTCCCTCCCTTTCTCAATCTCCTCCTCCTCTTCTTTCTCTGTTTCCTACTGGCTCACATTTTCACAAGAAAACAGCCCTCCTGACTCGTCAACATTGCTGTTTGGATTTCATCAGTTTAACACCCAGGTTTTTTTTTCTCTCTTTTCCATTTTATTATTGTTTAGTTTAGCATGATTCTTTCAGCTATCTCACTCATTTTGACACATTTTCTTTAGGGAGTTACACGTTTCTTCTCTGAAATGTGTAATAGGTTTCTTCAGTGCTTTGAAAATGAGTTTAGACTGAAGATTAAAATGCGATGTATGCTCTTGTTAATGTTGCACAAAACAGCAAAGTGTCTAATGTTTGCGTGAATAGCTATAAAAAGATCTTTAAATGTGATTCAGATCAAGACTCAACAATTAGAATTTGGTGTTCTGCTAGTAGTTGGCCAGATCAGAATTAACTTCCCTAAGAAAAATGACTTTTTTTATTTTTAATTTTATTGATCAAATTAGGTCAATTTTATTTTATGTTATTACATTTTTTCGATATTCAGATTATGCTTAGATTATAAATTCAAAACGTCTTCACATATTATATTTTGACTATACATAACAGCAGGGCTGAGGGATATTGCAAAATAAAGATCACAATATCATGTTTCATATCATTCCGTATCGATAATTATTGAATATTTTTTAACAATACATTTAGAAATATTTTTAACCACTTTATTTTAATTTACCAACATTACTAAGCAAATAGCTTTAATAGTCAAAAACAAAATTATTTAATCAAAATATCTGATCTCATTATAATAAAATAAACATAAGCGTTAAAGAGACTCTTAAACTTGATAAATAGAATGTTACAAAGTGTGTGCAAAGGTAAAGTGTAAATGCTGAACAATCGAAGCAAGCTTTAAAGTGTGGATAATAATGATACAGTATACCTCAAACTCTGTCAACAAAACAAATTATGATAATCAATTCTGAGCTTTCAAGTAAAGGAACTAACCATCATTATTCAAATACATATTGCAACTGTACGACCATCAACCGTTTTCTCAGAGGATGACAACTGGACAAACCATTGCTGCAGCTCTGATGCAAGTTTATGGAGAAAAGTATAAAGCACTGCAGTGTTTGGATGCACTGTGTGTGTCTGAGTTAATTAGTTTGCCGTTATTACTGAGAAGTGTAAATTCTATACAAAGTGTAAAGCAGATTAGTTAGTTCTACTTTTATTATTAAAATTGCGGTGTGTTCACATTCAGAAAAGTTGAGATGTTTTCAACTAGGTGCGGCTGTAAAATGTAAAATCGCTCTCATATGCACATCGTGCAAGCCACATTGAGATAAAACTATAACGCTTTATACCAAAACTTTTTTTTTATCGATATTGACAATGGTGTTCGGTTAATAAATACCGATACCGATTTTATTGCCCAGCCCCACATACCAGTATAAGAAGCATATGCTTGTCATTTTTTTAATGAGTCAAATAATTAAAATGAATTCATTTAACAATTTGTAACATTTGTATATCAAAAAAAGTAGATGCTAACATTTATGAAAACATTTTTTTTTATATAACATGCTGGCCAGGACCCTGTATCCAGATCCCTGTAAAGTGTCCGTTTTTGTTCTTGATTTGAGCAGAATATGTTCTTTCTTTCATGTGTATGTGTGTGCGCTTGCATGCTGCTTGCTACATCCTGCAAGCTACTTTTCATTGTGACACCTCGACTGATGGACTCAACCACCACAGCATATTATAACCATGTGGGGAATCTCTCTCTCTCTTTCTCCTCCCTCACTCGTTCCCTCACACTGTCTCTTGCTCCGCTGTCATTATTAAGTCCAAACTTTGACTCGGCCTGCAGCCAGCTTTTGTAAATGAGAAACAATTTTGGGATTTGGCTTAGAAAATAAAAGCCCTCCACTATGGCTTTGATGTCTGATAGTGAGAGAGAAATGACATTTTAAATAGGCTGCAAAAACAAAACCTTGAAAGTGCTTCCATTCTGTGGTGAGGATGTGTGAGTGGACGAGGAAACTGGTGACAGTCCTGACTGTGTTTGCTAGGAGGAACTGGGAAATCCACTTCTCTTTTTTTATTTGGAGTGTGTGTGTGTGTGTGTGTGTGTGTGTGTGTGTTCTAGGGCTTGTCCGATAAATGCTATTATATCGAATCGCGATAAAATTTATGTCAATAACAATGATAAGCTCTGGACTTTTTTTTTACCCTATATTCATCCAAGAGCTAATTACACAGCAGAAATGTGCAACAATGGGAAGCTAAAAGTGTGTTGATGTTAAAGATGTACTGAATTTTCGGCCACCCAAAATTTAGCGGCCGAAAATGTTATGCCTTTTAATGGCCCTCTCATTTTTGTGGCTTCAGTGATGGGGTACTCTTTTAAATTTGAAAGCATTGTATCGCAATGTATCGTTATCATTCGATATGGAAAATAATTATCGAGATCTTGTATCGAAACCTTCAATTTGGAAAACAATAATTGAGACTGCATTTTTGCCATATTGCCCAGCCCCAGTGTGTTCTGAATCTTGGATGCTGTTTAATTTAGTGTGTTTGTGCATGTGTGTGCATACAGCGATCAATAATCGATCAGTCTGTGTGTCCTCGTCAAGGTCAGATCGTCCCGCCTAGGCACAGATAATTTCACAGCTGTGCTGAGCTCATCACCATCAGATACTTAGATGATATCTGGCAATATCATCAAGGATTTTATGCTGCGGTGGCATCTGACACCTGTATATACCAGGTGCGCACACACACACACTCACCAGTGAAGATCATATCCAGGCAGTTATCATTTAGTACCTTGTTTTTTGTGTATGCTTGTCCCCGTTTTACATTATTAAACAAAATGTATCTCATGATTCATGTGACTATTCTAAAAAAGCACATTGTATATTTCGATATTTGGGTGTCTTGAGCAGTATGTGATCATACAAGGGTGGGATACCACACAGCAAGACGAGCGCTCCAAATGTATGCAGAGCCTTCATTAAATATACATAAAGCATGCTTTTTAGGGACACGTCGGCTTCCACACCAGTACAGAAAAAAAGCACAAAACAAAGATTAGCATCAGGAATTCAATATTAATCAGTCTCGAGGGACGCACACACTCTCTCTCTCTCTCTCTCTTTCTCTCTCTCTCTCTGTTTTCCTCTCTCTCGTTATAGCGAAAGCTTTAATTCGAGAGGGACTTGTTGCTTTCGAGCCGCATGTCTGAATATTTTCATGTTCTCTGATTAAAACAAAACTCTGGTTGACGCGACGCCTTTGTCTTTGGCCCGTGCTTTGATTGCTTGTTGAGTTTTCCTTGCTCACTTTCATCCCTCCCTAATCGTCTTTCTGAATCTTTTTGTTTGCATTTCTATTATTTTTTTGCTTCTCTCTCTCTCTCTCTCTCTCTCTCTCTCTCTCTCTCTCTCTCTCTGTCTGTCTGTCTCTCTCTTTCTCTCTGGTTTTGATTAGCGTTTCTCAGACTCAGCAGGAGGTTGGCTAGCTGTGGGGGAAGACAGTGCCGTGACCACCGTGACCACACAGTCATGCCTGAACACGGAGCCAGCCTTCCATGGATCCCATAATAGCCCCTGTTCTATTTCTGGACTTTGGCCTTGCCATTTTTACCCAGAATGCACAGAAAAACGAAGCCTTATTTGACCACACTAATTCTCAGCTTCACTCCTCCCATGAGTCAAATTCTGCAAAGCAAACGACATGTCAAAACATGTGGGTGTCATTCCAATAATCTGAACGAGTCCTCCCATCCCAGCCCCCAAATGCACAGATTTAACACTTAACTGCTTAAAGGAAAGCAGTACGGCCTGGCTGACCTGCTTTGTTCCCGTGTAGCTGATCTCCGGTCAGGTGTACTGCGCAGCTCAATTAGGACACAAACATGCACAGCGGCTATCAGCATGGCAACATAATGATTGTGATTTGGATTGAAGAGGAATGCATGACTACATACAGAGGGGCTGTTGACAAGGGAAAGTGGCTTGTCAGTGTGTGGATGCGTTTGTGTGAAAGTCTATATGAGCTTACCCTTATTATCGCTGGTTGCGCATAAACAGATCTCTAGCTTTGAAAGCGAATGGGCTAACGTCAGTAGACTTGTTTATTTAATTACTTATGCACATTCAACCCTCTCCCACCCTCCATCATGCACACGCATATACGCGGGTATTGGTAGCTTGGCGATAATAGCTTTGGGCTGGTGACCCAAACAGGTGCGTTCCCAGATAGGGGTGACTCACGAACTGCAGCGTAGCTGAGAATCATGGTGCCCTTGGGCAGGGCGGTTAACCTGAGGTTGCTCCAGGGGGAACGTCCCTGTAATTAATGTACTGTAAACTGCTTTGAATATAAAGTGTCAGCTTGTTGACATGTAAGCAATTATATAGCAAGTTCGTTTGTGTGACATGTGAATTTTTTTTAAAGAGGATGCGACTTATGAGAGCATGTGTGGTTAAAAGTCTCTCCTGAGTCAGAGTTTGCAGGGCGGTGGAATGAGACTCGGGGCTGCTGGTAATCCCTCTTTGGGCTCTGCGTTTCTGAGCCTTGCTCTCACTTTGATTTCTGGCTGGTTAGAGGAGGATTAGAGGACTTCATCATTCACTGGACCCCAGTATAGAGGTATGGATGAGGGTGAGAAGAGAGAAGGAAGGAAGGAATGTATGAAGGAAAATGACTAGGATTGGGTTTAAAGAAGAATGAAGGGACGTAAGGGGGGAAAAGGAGAAACTAACTAAAGAAGGATGGAAGAAAGGTGAAAAACACAAGGAAGGAAAGAGGAAATGAATGAATGGAAAGTAAATGAAATTAAAAAAGCAAGAGAGAAAGGACAGTAATTAATGGACCCTTTTCACATGACTGTTATGACATGTTTAATGGCCATCATAATCTTAAATACTTTAAAGTTTTTAATATTTAAAAAAATGTGTGAACATTTATATGCATTTATGAATGTATTATATCATCTTTGCATCAAATTACAAGAAACTAATTACCGCTTATGCAAGATGTTTCTAATGTGGCGTCTTTGGGACTGAGAGTAAATTTGACGTTATTCTGTCTTCTGGCTGTCGTCATCAGTCTCACACTATTTTTTCCTTTTTCTGAAAGTCTTGATAACACCATCCTCTCATTTTTCTTTTGCTATTTCAGCAAATAGGATTGTAAAAAAATATTTGTTGTACTCTCCGATTCAAATAGAGGGAAAAAATGAGGAATAAAAAGGAGAAACTGAACAAATAAAGATAATTTAGACAAAAGTAAGGAATAGAGCAAGAGAAATCAAAGCATGGGACAATGAAAACATTGGAATAAATGGAAAGACAAACTAATATTAGATTAAAAGAGGAAGGAAATGAAAGGAGGAAAAGAACTAAATTATTCGGAAAATTGGCAGAAGAAAGAAAGAAAAGTGATGAAAAATGTATAGGAAAATTAAAGAAAATGAAAAGCAAAAGAAATACAGAATGAAGGATAGGAATTTAAAAATAAGGAAGAATAAAGAAGGAAAGCAAGGATAAATGAGTGGATGGCCAGGAAAAAAGAAAGAAAATGTGGGAAAGAGGTATGTTAGAGCCAATAAGAGCACTAAGAGATTTGTAATATTATTCTATATTATTTGCATGGAGATATATAGTTGTTATTTGATACCACATTTGATTTGCTTATTTTTTAGGGCTGGGCAATTAATCAAAAAGTAATTGAAATCGACATTCAGAACCTATAATTCATTTTTCCAGGTTTTTTTTTTTAATTACTTTCCTTACCATGTGTGGACTCGCATGACCCCGCTCTGTTAAGGCTGGTTTATACTTCTGCGTCAAGTGCACGCATATAGTCCAGCGCAGCCTTCGTGCAGTCACATACCTCTCAAAAAATGTGATTACACGTCACGTCAATGCGTAGCACAAGCTCTGTGATTGGTCGGCTTGGTAGCGGTAATAAGATTTTAACGTTGATGTTCAATCGATAATCATAGATG
The DNA here is from genome assembly GCA_903798205.1 of Danio tinwini. NCBI lineage: Eukaryota > Metazoa > Chordata > Actinopteri > Cypriniformes > Danionidae > Danio > Danio tinwini. The sequence goes on along the minus strand of CAIGQZ010000217.1, from coordinate 1,213,479 downwards.
GAAGATAGTATGTGCTTCCTTCAATTATTTTAGTAATGCATCCTTCGTTCCAAAATATCTCACTTGTATTATGTGATTATATAAAAACTGTCTGTGAACTATAAAGGGGCAAAAAAATCTAATAAAAAAAAGTCGTTCATTAATCGTAATCGAGCTAAAATGTTAAATTACTTGAGATTTTAAGATTTGAGATTCTTCGAAACCATATTTAAATTGAAGCTTATAAAAGTGTAAATAGTTCTTAATTTTGTTTGTTTGATTTTTGTTGTATCCTGACAAACGAAAAAATAAACTGTTACATTGCAAGTTCAAGGTTTTACGCGTCAAATGCTTTGTGCCGAGTCCTTATGGAAATGGTGGGGAACTGAAGTCAGAAGGAATAGGTCACCATTACAAAGTACGCTAGAAAAAATCTAGGAAACAAGCAAGCAGAAAAGGACAAACAGGAAGGAAGCAGGAAAAACAGAACAGGATGAACATGAAGGATAGAAGTGAGGAGGAAAGAAAGGATGAACAGATGAAGGAATAGAGTAAAGATATCAGGAGGAATGGTGGGATGAAAAGAAAAATGGAAAGGATGTTGGACAGGAAGGAAGGAAATAAGAAAGAAAGGAAAGGGAGAGACAGACTGACAAGAAAGCAGGTGATATATGTATGAATATAATGTATATGTGAGTGTGTGTGTGTGTGTGTGTTCTTTCCACTATGGTTTATGCTTCAGCGAGAGTGCTGATGTCATGTAGACACTACCAAGATTAAAGTGCTGCACCCGCTGTCTGGGGTGTAAACACTGCCGGCACATTAAACACTGCAGAAAGAGAGAGAGCGAGAAAGAGAGAGAGAGACGGTGGGACAGGGTACAGGGAACGATGTAAATGAAAGACAGAGCGAGTGACAAAGAAAGATAGAAATAACAAGAATGAGCAACAAAAAGCGAGCGTGTGGGGGGAAAAAGAGAAAGCTGGAGATGCAGGAGAAGCGAAAGGCAGAGTGTCTGATTAATGAAAGAGAAAGTTGTGTAATGACTCTCTAAAGGGCTCACGGCGATGATGACATCAGCAGCAGTGCATGTTCATTAATGCGAGGAGCTCTGATCTCAGATTTGCCGTTCCTTCATCACTCTCTTCAGAGCATTTGCATTGTTTTCACTACACTGCTGTAATTATACGATGCGTTTCCATGAGACATGTCAGTGTAATGCTGCTTTGCACACTGCGCCGTAGATTATGACATTCATCAGGCGTATTTTGATTTGATAATTCTTGTATTCCTATTCTTGCCCTTCAAATCAACATCCTGCTTCTGATTATGGAGGAAATAAGCATTTTTTCAGGAAGCTGACCAAATCCTGCGAAAATGAAATGGCATGTAAATAATTAGCTGTTAGTGTTTAGTGAACTTGTGTTTACAAATATACTAAAACTATTGTTTTTTATATAATGTCAGTATTGTCATTGGTGAATTCCAGAGGAACATTTGAACACATTTTACTTAATTTAAACTTATAATTATTTTATTGATTAATTAATTCAATAAAAAAGTAAAAAAAATGTTTCAAAGATAGATCTAATTTATATTGCTAATTTAAAGAAAGAACAGCAAGAAAGAAAGGATGAACAGGAAGTAAGGAAGAAAGAGAGAATGGAAATTATGTGGAAAGGAGGTGGGATGGAATAACTGTAAGAAAGTTACAAATAGTGAAAATAAATAAAAGCATGTGCCTTGTTCACAGTAAAAACAAAACTATTGTGAAATGACTCACTTTCCTACGGCTGAAGGCTGGTTTATACTTTTGCATCGAGCAATCGTCATGACTTACGGTGCATGCCTTGCTCGTAGCCGTGCATTTATACTTCTGCATGCTGTTTGTGCTGTTCTGCAAAAACACTTCTGAAATGCTAGCTGGCAGTAGGTTTTGTTATGTTCCTCTGTATCGAGTTTCTTCGCGGGTGTTTTGTTTTTTCTAAACACTACAAGTAGCTAAAACTTGCTCATTCAGAGGCGGGAACCGGCGGGCGTGCATCAACTTTAATCATAAGATAAACACAAAATTTTTTTTATCTAGAGCTCCTTCGCAGCACTCGACACTTGTAAACACTCGCTCCATCCCGTTCTTGGTTCTCAGCACTGCCAACACTCGTCACAGCTACCAAGCCGACCAATCACAGAGCTTTCGCTATGCGTCGTTGCGACGTGTAGTTAAACTTTTTTGAGAGGTGCGCATTAGCGTCAGCCACGGCAAGAGCTTTGCAACCCCAGAGCATACGCGTGTGCTTAAAGCTGAAGTTTAAATCAGCCTTTATTCCCTGCTTTATCAGGGGTTGCCACAGCGTAATGAACCACCAATAAGACTGGCTCATGTTTTACTAGCGGATGCCCTTCCAGGCGTAACCCTCAGTGTTGGGAAACAACCACACACTCTCCCATTCACAGACTATTGACAATTCCATTGTCCACCAGTTCACTTATACCGCATGTCTTTTGACTGTGGGGGAAAAACAGAAAGACCTCCTGGTCAAGCTGGAACTGAAACCAGCAACCTTCCTGCTGTGAGAAAACCATGCTAACCACTTCTCCAATGTGCCGCCCTTAAAATGAAATACATTTATAATAAATTTTCTGAGGGCGGCGCAGTGGGTAGCGATGTCGCCTCACAGCAAGAAAGTCACTGGTTCGAGCCCCTGGCTGGGTCAGTTGCCAATTCTGTGTGAAGTTTACATGTTCTACAGTGTTAGCATGGGTTTCCTCCGGGTGCTCCGGTTTCCCACACAAGTCCAAAGACATTGTGAATTGGGTATGCTAGATTGTCCGTAGTGTATGTGTGAGAATGAGTGTTTGTGAGTGTTTCCCAGTGATGGGTTGCTGCTGAAAGGACATCCGCTGCATAAAACATAGGTCACACTTTATTTTGATGGTTCGTTTGTAGAATTTAAGCTACATTGCATCTACATGCCAACTAATTCTCAGTAGATTATAAGTAGACTGTTAGGTTAGGGTTGGGGTTAGAGTTAGTGTAAATTGCCATGTACTTGAAAAGTTTCTTAGTCAGTTAAATGTCTGTTGAAGGAGGAGTATCAACAGATATTAAGCAGACAGTCAACTAATACTCAAATGGACCATCAAAATAAAGTGTTACCAAAACATATGCTGGATAAGTTGTCGGTTCATTCCACTGTGGTGACCCCAGATTAATAAAGGGACAAAGCCGAAAATAAAATAAATAAATGAATGAATAAGTTTTCTGAGTCTATATATTTTATTATATATATTTTTTTATTTCTCTGATTACATAGCTGAATTTTTTTAATATCTTTACTGTTATTACAATTTTTTTATGTGTTATTTAAAACAGTTTTTTAAATTAATTTATTTTGTTTATTAACTGTTTATAAACTGTTTCTTTTTGGATACTATTATACTAGGGCTGCACAATATATCGTTTCAGCATCTATATTGCAAAATGATCATTCGCAATAGTCACATCGCAGATATACGCAATGTTAAGTCTGGATTATAATTTATCAAGTGTTTTTTAGACCTAAGATATTGTACCGTTTGTAACTTTGACCTAAGATATTGTACCGTTTGTAACTTTGACCTAAGATATTGTACCGTTTGTAACTTTGACCTAAGATATTGTACCGTTTGTAACTTTGACCTAAGATATTGTACCGTTTGTAACTTTGACAAATGAATAACGATTGAATTTTCAATAAAACGAAGACTATGCAGTATTATTTTAGATTTGATTATTCAATTACTGTACACCTGAATACAGTTCAACGCATCGGAAAAAAAACTAACACTTTATTTAATTGTTATCTTTTTCTTCATTGAATTTATCTAAGTTTGTAGATTGTTTCTTATATTTTATTATTTTATGGATACGCACTCCCCTACAAAATCATCCCAATCAATCTAAAATGATAAATTCTTTCCCAATAGTTATTCAACTCATTTAGTAAAATATGTATTTATATTGCAAAACATATCGCACAATCAAAAAATATCGCAATGTTAGATTTTTCCATGCAGCCCTATATGATTAATTAATTCTTCTTTGAAAAATCAAAGAGCAGCATTTATCTGTTGTAACAATAATTAATTTAATGCATTCATACAGCATACATTTTACTAATGAAACAAATTAGACCTACTCATAACTTTTTTAATTCAGTTGTAGCCTCAGAAAAAGGGCAAATGAGAGATACCACTTTCATCCTCACTTTCAGCAAAAAAAAAAACATGTGAAGCAAACCTTAAAAGGGTTTCACAAGTACCTACAGGTCATAACCTACAGCATATTAAACCTGTCTAAACCTTTTCACTTCTTATACATGTGACCATAAACCAAACACATTTCTCTCAGTGTGTATGTGTGCGTCTGTCTGTATTAACGCTGTGAATGTATTCGTGTCATGCTGGCTCCAGTCGCCAGCGGTTATCAAAGGGCCTTGCGGGTGCTGTGTTGTCTCTCTGGCTTTACGGTCGTTCCCTCAGCACGTCTGGCGGCACTGGCCTGTCCTCTATCATGCCTGCCAGATAGTGGCTCCTCTGTGCAGGCCTTTGTTTGGAGGTCAGGAGCCTTACACACAGCTGTGGACACAACACAGAGGCAGTCTAAGTCCCACAGTCCTCCCCTATCATCTCGCCCTCACACACACACAAGCTCACAGATACGCTCAGGACATGGAGCCGGTCCAGCCTGATGAAAGAGGGGAAGATGTGAGGCGTGAATCGAGGCTATAGTGATTCCACATCTCGGGTGCCAGGAACGCTCTTGCGCCTTGACTGATGTCTATGGATAGAATTCAATTCAATTCAATTCATCTTTATTTGTATAGCGCTTATACAATGTAGATTGTGTCAAAGCAGCTTCACATGGAAGTTTATAGTGAATTGAAAAGTGTCAGTTCAGTTTTCAGTGTTTAAGTTCAGTTTAGTTTAGTTTAGCTCAGTTCAGTGTGGTTTAATAATCACTACTGAGAGTCCAAACACTGAGGAGCACTTCCATCGATGCGCAGCTCTACAGATCCCGAACCATGCAAGCCAGTGGCGACAGGGGCGAGGAAAAAACTTCACCAATTGGCGAAAGTGAAGAATTTAAAAAACCTCGAGAGAAACCAAGCTCAGTTGGGCACGACCATTTCTCCTATGGCCAAACGTCTTGTGCAGATCTGCAGTCTAGGCGCAGTAGCTGGACCTCCGCGAAGACACGTCTGTCCTTGGAGCATCAGAGGAATCAGTCTTATGCTCTCCATCATGACCACCACAGCAGCAGCTTAGGAGAATGAAATGAAAGTTAGCAATTCAGACCTTTTTGAAGATTTAAACACTCTTCATAGCTTTTGCTTCTCCAAAGAGGGTTTGGGCCAGCTGTTGCGTCGAGTAGACAAACACAGCGAGGCGGACCGATGTTATGTTTCCACTGTAAAGACCATTAAATCAGGCTTTAATTCTCCTAATAGCTGAGAGACCGGCCTATGATTACACTTTGGCTGATACACACTTCCCTTTGGCTCTGATTCAGCTCTCTGTGTGACTCTAGAAGTTGTATTTTCTCTTTCACTCACTTCATACTTGTTCTCTTTCACTCTTTTTCTGTCACTTCAAGAGCTACAAGATGAATCGCTAAAAGATTGTGGGCTCATTTCTAGATAAAGTTGTCTGTTTGGCTTTTAAGTGTGATCAGATTCAAATATGCATCACATTTCTGCTGAACGAAACAAAGTGACTGGCCAGGTATAGTTATCAAACAGCTTCCGATAGATTTTAGTCCTTCAATCAGTATTATTAGTTCTGTGCTTGCATTATCAAGCCCCCTAAACACTGTAAAAAAACACATCAAATCTTTTCCAAAGGACCCCAAAATGTTGTCATGTAAATAGGTCTGCACGATATTGGAAATACATTGTAATATTTATTGTTTCTGCAATATACAGCATATTACAATATCAATTGTTTCAATCAATTCAATATCAATCCACCAGTTGGCTTAAATAGCTCGATTTGGAAGATCATTTATTAATATGGATTGGTTAGGATGGGATTGAATCATGTATAAAATATATTAAAACATATTACAAGCACATATAAATACAACATAGCAAAGATAAAAGTGAAATAAACTGTGCTGTACTGGTTTCTGGGGAGTCTAAAACCCCATTCACACAGTTCACTTCATCGTTAACGCTTGATGGAGGGCGTGTCTGAAGTTGGGGTTGACGTGATCGTCATAGCAGCATCAGCCAATTAAATAGTTCCGCAATCGGCTACTGTCTGAGCTGGGGTATTTGCATAAAACAAGCTGACGCTCATATTGACACTGGAGCAGCGCCGACGGACCCACAATTCAGTTCGGCAACTCTTGACATCCCCCATTCAAAGTGAAAGGGAAGCACTGACGCCCCTTGTGAATGGGCGTAACAGTATTCAGGTACACAAATTGAATAATCAAATGTAAAATAACATCATTTCATTCAATATACAACTCAGTAAAATCTTTATTAAAGTTACCAGTGGTCAAATGTCTTCTGACCAAATGCTTTTTAAACTCCTGAAATGCTCAAACAGTCACAGTCACATTAAACACACATATATATAAAAAAACTTTCACTCCATTATGGTCAAATTTTGAGGTGACTGCACAAATTCCTTGTGCTTTGATCTGTTGTGCTGGTCAATTATAGTCCCAACTTATGAACTTAACATTGCACATACTGCGGTGTGACTATTGCGGATATGCACATTGCGATATTGATGTTAAAGCAATATATTGTGCAGCCCTGATGTAAATAAACAAACAATATGCATAGAAATATTTTATTTTTAGCTTAAAACACTTTAATGTCTTCCTCTAATACATTCAAACCTAATGTATTCAGTAAATATTATTAATATTAGCCTGCCAGTCTAACATCATTATACCAATAGCTTATGAATCTACAAGTGACTGTTAATTGTGTGTTTGTCATATTATTCATTCAAGAGATTTGTTCAAAAATGCTGATTTGTCCTTCAACTAGTAATGAAGCAAGTGAGTTAGTCTTTAAATAATTCATTCAAATGGTTAAAAAGCTATTATAATAATAATCAAATATATTTATATACAGTGTAGACAGCATTTTAACTTGTTGAGCTGTCTGTTCAAAGTCATGGGATGTCTTGAGATTGAGAAACGATTCTCACTGGGTGATTATGTAACACTAAAATGTTTTTTACTCAACATGGAAAATCTTTTATGCATTTTGGCAGTTGGTTTGCACAGAATAGTCGTTAGATAGAGACAAGATTAATTAAATATCATGATGTGCATTTTCAGCGGTACTGTTCGGAAGGAGGGCTTTTCAGAAATGCTAGATGAAATGCCAGTGTGGACGTGGATCGTTTTCATTCCAAAATGCCATTTTAAAACCAAGACATATTAGTGTAAACAGGGCCTGAGTGTGTGTTTTTCACAAACGGATTGCTGCTGCGACTTGGGCGGGGCGGAGGATCACAATGCCAGCTCAGCATCGTGATGTCTATTGGCCAGATGGACGATGGCATCGTCTATTGACCCAACCCTAATGTCCAAACATATCTACTTGACGGTTGGTCTCACGCAGCTGCCATTTTTGTAGTTTGTATACACTTCTTAACCGTGTTTGTAGTTCTAATCAAATTCATGTCCAACGCAACCAAGTATTGTGGACAATATTAGCGGTTTAGAGTATGAATGGTCCTACAATTCTAATTTTTACCAGAAATAGTAAACCATCCGGGCCCTTTGTAACTACTTTTTATAACATACTATGGTTTGAGACATACTAATTCTATTTTCAAATACTATTTAGGATGAATTGTATGTGAATTTTGATGCAGCATTGGTGTAAATGTGCTGTTTTGCTAAAATCTGCCTGGTTGCTAACTTCAATCTCCTACTCTCTTCAAAACTTAATTGTGCTCAATGATGTCTTACAGGAAGACATAAAAAACATTTTCACAGACTTTAAGTAAAATCAAATAGCATTTGATGTGTCCTATTCTAAAACCTGCTTACAGCACCTTTAGTACACTTTAATACATGTACAGATAAACACGCCTTTCTATTACAGCCTTGATCCTTAACCTACAATCTGCAAAAGTGGTTTGATTTCCATTAAAGTCACACATTGACTCCCCTCTGTATATTACTAACATTATTCCTATCTGTGCCTTTCACTTCTTTTCTCTTCCATCTCTTTGTGGCTTTATTTTTAAGTACACTTCTCCTTGAGTTGACAATCTTTAATACTCTTTCAGTAACTCTTTATCCTCTTTGGAGTATTAGAGCTGCAAGTCATGCCTTCATAGCCCCTTTGCAACCTCACACGCTTAGAGAATGCCCAATATTACAAATGTTAGTTAAAGCAAGCAAGCACATGCCATTTATATGTACTCTTCAGCTAATGGAAACATGTTTGTTGTTATAATATTATGTTTTGGTCAAATTGGAATTGATTACCAAGTAATTGGGTCACTGAGGTGATATATTTTTTTTGTTCTGTCTATTAGTTTGTTCAGAAAATGTGTGGTTTTGGATTCCTTTTAGAAATCATTGATCTTGTCGGCGCAAATAGCCTAGTCGTACTGTGCGCTGACATATAGCACCGATGTGCTCACAGCGACCTGAGTTTGATTCCTGGCTCGAGGTCCTTTGCCGGTGCTCCCAATGCTTTCCTGTCTGAAATCATTACAGTCCAGTCATAATAAAGGTGAAAAAACCCTAAAATATTATTATAAAAAAAAGAAGAAAAAAAAAGAAATCATTGCCTTGATTAAAACCTGATTTAATGACAAAATTAAGTTTCGCATTTTGGATAATTGGTGGCTATTTAATAGGTATTTTTTTGATATCAGTAGTACAAATGAGGTTTTAAAAAAGAAGTACAGGTGAACATAACCACCATTGTTTTGTGTCTGGCAGAACAAGCAGGTAGGAGGCAGCACTGTCAGTTAACATTTTTATTCTAAGCTCAGAACATGAACAGCCCTTAACAGGACCATACCACTGGGGTGCTTCTTTTACACACTACTCTCATTGATGGTGATGGCCAATATTTTATAAATAAATTAAATATTGGGCTTAAATCACAAAAGCCAACTCAAACATAAACATAAAGTTTATAACAAAACAACCCAATTAATTTTAACTAATATAACACATAAACTAACTCTAAACCAGTTCCCATGATGCACCTGGCTATAGTGTTGTGGGCCAGGTCATTACAATATTGAGTTTCTGATTAATACGCATGCATTGGCCTTTGTAAGTAACACTAATATTTTACATTGGTCAAAACAAATATTTCTTAGTTGTGCTCTTAATCAAAAACATTTATACTATTTAAAACTATGTTTTGAGCTTAAAATATATTATGTAAAAAAAAAAAAAAAACAATATTTAACTGAAATGAAAGATACATTTTTAATTGGATGAAGTACTTCTAGATTTTTTTTTCAATGTATTTCTTAAAGACTCCTGGGATTTGATTTCCACAAAATATGACCAAATATTGTGCTTTGGTGATCAGTTCTAGTGTAGACATGTGGTTAGAGAGTGAAAGTGCTAAATGCTCAGCTGTTGACTTTGGGTCAGGCTCTTAGTGGAGAGTTCTCACACTGGCTGCTTCGCTGATGGTTTTCCATGGGGTTACTGAACCCAGAGTCTTTACTACTCCCTCTGTCATACAACTGGCAGATGCAAGGGTAAGGGTGAGGTCAGTAAATTGGCTGTGTTTACTTTTTTTATGTATTTTCTAGGCCTGGAAGGACAGTCTGCAGGTGGCTTATTTCGCTTCTCCTACAGGGCTTGAACTGAGCTCTACTAATGAATCTTCCTTTGCTCCTTACAGTTGGCTTACATTTGGAGCGAGAAATCTCCTCTTTAGCGGTTAGCTGCATTGTATTCACTCAAGGTTACAGCGCTACAATAATGCTCCAATCTTCTCGTTTTCAGAGGCGTTTAACCTCAGATTTGGGATCAGCCTTTCTTTTCCTCATATGGGGAGTGTCTCTTCTGCAGTAGTTCAAACAGGAGCATGTCTGTGGCCTCCAGGTCGGATCGAGAGGAAGTTTGTTTTCCTGCCATTCGCTCTCTCTCCATTTTGGAGCCATGAGAGAAGAAAATGAAATACATTTATCTTGGGTTTCCCTCTTCTCTCAACCCTTCACGTGTCCTTCCTTCTGCTTTTATTTGTCGAACACACACGTACACAAACCCCTGGAACGATGCGTTCATGCAGCGCCGTCGATATTCAGAATAGCCCTGAATGGATGGCTGGCATTTGCATGCATTGATTGAGTGCATGTTTGCCCAATATTTCAGCGCAGCTGATGGCTTTATTAGACACATTGATTTAGAAGGCAGATAGATGGAGGTGGACGACAGCGAGGGGAATGAACAGAAGGGTATAAAAGGGGAATGCAGGAGGAAAGGGAACATTGTTATACACACACACTAAAAAATAGAGTAGTTTTGCTACATTTCTCCTTGTCAAATTAGAACTAATAAGAAATAACAGAATATATTTTTAATCAATAATCAAGATGTTTAGGTTCTCTATTGGTCAAATTTATTTAGATTATGCAAACTTGCGGTTCAGTGTTCATTAACCGACTAGCTATAATAAGAAAGTTATTAAATTATATTATAAAGTATTAAGAGTTTAAAGCAGAGATGGCCAAAGTAGGGCCCGCGGGCTAAAGTTGGCCCATTGTAATCTTTGATTTGGCCCACCAACCCATCTGAGAATGATAAAGGGGGTTGGGGCAATGCCTTTAACAGACTGTCAGATTCTGATTTGACATTATTAACCTAACCTGTTTTTGTTTGTTTGTTTGTTTGTTTTCACCACAAAAAAGGTAATTGAAATGAAATGTTTCCATTAAATATAAATGAATCTGAGTTTTTAAAATGTAAATGCTGTCACTCTACAAACAGAGGACTATGCAAAAGACATCGGCGAGCAAATCAAGGCAAAAACTAGTGTATCTCCATTCTGTTATAAATAATTTTTTTGTTTTTACTGTAATAAGTTCATTATATAATATATATATATATATATATTCTGTATTAGTTAATAAAAAGTAATGTTTTTTTTGTTATTTTAAATATTATTAAATAAATTAGGAAATTACCCATAGCAACCAGATTTACCTTCTGCCCACTAGCCTTAATAAAGTTTGGATTTTGACCCTGCACAAGTGAAAAGTTTGGGCACCCCTGGTTTAAAGGGTTTGTTCACTCCAAAATGTGTCCAAAAACTTTTCTTCATCTTCCAAACAGGAATGAAATTTTAATTGCAAGTCTGTTCACACAAAACTCTGTTGAACATCAAGCAGGTTTGATTGAGCTTTTGTTTGTTCTCTGATATTTGTATGTGAATAAAAGGAAAAGTTAAACCTGTTAATCAATTAATGTGATTGTGTTTTTCAGAAGAACTCAGTCAAAACAATTTCATCATTTAGATACATTTTTTATCTCTTTGTAAATGTTTTCAATCGTCAGCGTTTTGGGGGAAATTTACTTCAGGGGAGGAAAAGCAATCTGTCAGATTTCATTAAAGATATCTTAAGTTGTGTTCTGAAGAAAGTCCTAAGGCTTTGAAATGAGTAAACAATCATAGAAATGTTCAAATAATTAAAAGTTCAGTATCCCCTGTATCCATTTTCAGATATATTTTGAACAACTAAAGGACAATCAGAAGATGTGACAGAGAGGAAGCTAGAGTGAGAGGTTCCTTTAGACAGTAAAAACTGTGTGACGTAACCTGCACGAATGTGTGTGCGTGTGACCTGAAAAAGTCTGATTAGGAGGACGGTGTTGGGTTGTCAGAGGAAGCAATGGCCTAACATGTAAACTCTCACCTTTTCACTGACTACACTCAACTTTAACCTGACCCTTACTAACCACTACACACAGACACACACACTCACTGAGGAGAAGCATGGACACAGAATGATCATGGGTGGATCGCACCACACTGCTGACTCGCTCTTTTTTTCTCTCTTTCTCTTCACACCACGGTTCAATCTGCAGTTCAGTCTTTTCTTCACATGTGACACAGATCTGACACAGTCTGAACAGCAAAACCACATTTACATTCTTGCACTCTCAGTGAACTTTCCAGCTATTCATGATTACTTTTTACAAACTTTATCCCCATGCATTAGACATTTTTTAAAGGTTTTACTTTATGACTTTGGAAAATGTTTTATTTATGATCAACATGCAATACTATTGGGGTCATTGTTTCGAAATATTAAGAAATCAGTGCTTACAGTGTCTGATGTGTCTTTGCACAATATTTAGTTTTAATGACCTTGCAAGTTGAAGTTGAAGTCACAATATGACTGTTTTCTCTTTAATATGGGTCAAATAAATGCAGCTTTGATGAGCATTCTGACACTTTAACCATACACTGTTAACAATTTCCAGTAGAATCTACGGTAATTTACTGGTAGAAGTTCGACAATAAAGTTAAATTCAATCAATTACAGTAAAAAATTCTGTACATTTGCAGCACCATTTATCTTGCTGTATAGTATTTAGAGAACTATATCATTACTGTAAAATATACAGTAATTTTCACAATGCAACTTTAAAATACAGTAACCAGTAATGGGAATAGAGGCACTATAAATAAACGACTAATAGTGATAAAATTTTCATAAACTAGTAATCAATTGAATTACTGTTTTCCTGTTACAACCCCTTTACCATTACTGACAATAAAATGCGTGTTACTATAATTGAGAACACTGAAGCGGTTTTCATGCGAGCAGTGTCTCTCCTAGCCATTGGACCTCTCTTTCATTGGGGTATGTGTGTGTGTGTGTGTGTGTGTGTTCAGGGCTTGGGCGAAACAAATAACCAACCAGCGATAATGATTGGTGTACGTGAATGTGGTGTAACCAAGAACGTGTTGATTGGCTTAGATAGACTACATTTCTATCTTTTGCCAATCGGAAGCAGAGTAGTGCTGGTGTCAGTCGCACACACATATGACCAGGAGTCAGAACGATGGCAAATTGAACAAGTTCAAAGGTAGCGTTTGCAAATTGGAAATATAAGCACTACTTTTCCATCGTTGAGGTGAAAGGCAAGAATGTTTATGTATCGTGCAACTTCTGCCCAGTAAAAAAGAGTCTCTCTGCGTCTGTGATAAGTAATTCTAATCTAATAAAGCACTTCACGTCGTCACATGCCACCACAAAATTAGTAGCTACACAGGTGAAACGCTCTGCTACCAAAGGATGAGACGAAGCCACGACCTCAAAGCAAAAAAACTTTATATTTCTCCATCGCAAACACTTTTTACTCAGACAGAATTAAACAAAACAATATCTACATATAGTTGAGGCCATGCTGCCATTGTCTGTCACTGTCCCACAACAACATTAATGTAGATTAGTGTACAATGTTTTTATTTATTTCATAGTCATTTAACCAATTTTTTTAAAGTAGTGCAATACTTACTTTCCCTGTTAATTAGTTACTTTTTAATTATGTAATCAGTTAATAATTTTCAGCCAGGCAGCCCAAGGGCTTCCGGTGACCTGTCTTTCCATTACAAAAGTATCAGAATTAAGTGGATTTATTTTTAATTTCTTTTAAAATCAGCTATCTTCACTGCCTGTTAGATATACAATTTGAAGTGGGTCTCAGATCGGACAAGAAGCACTGCATTAAATTCCATATCCCCCCTCCATGTCTTTAAAATATGAGTTATTTTACCAAAGTATTTTCAATTGAATTTCTGTGCTAGCCTGTTGCTACTGACGGCGCTAGTGGTTACAACAGTCTTTTCATCTTGTTTTATGTTTATTTAACTGAATGTTTGTAACTACATTACAACATTGATGCTGTAAAAACAACCTTGTGAAATTGAAAATAGTCACATTAAGCTTTCACCGGAAGTTTATCGTTGGCTTTAAAACTCTAGCTGTACATAGAGCCCATTACTTTTTAAAGGAACATGCGCAACACTGACAGTAACATACTGCATAAGTGTCCTACAGTACAATACAGTTCGTATTACAGTAAAACATTGTATAGTGTACAGAAATCATTAACAATAAATATTTGAAGACCATTTAAAATCACACTTTTAAGTGTTTTTAAAAAATCATATACGCAAGCTCATGAAAAACTAGATTTTTGCTGAAATTTGAGCTGAAAATCAGTATTCAGGCTCTTTGGTTTGCGGCGTGAACATGTCCCTCTCTCATTGTCTCTCCCTATATCTCTTTTTAGCCCAAGCAATTGTGAACAATTCCCTCTAGAAGCAGCCCTTACCATTTGATTTGAGTCTTGTGTGTTCAAGCCAAGCAGATGTGGTTTTTGGTTACACTTCTGTTAAAACCCCCCAAAGGAAGCTGCTGTTTCTTCTCCCTCCCATCACTTATTTTGAAGATGGGAGGGCTATAGGGATTTTGCTGTTCCTCAGCTTTGGGGTTTCAGGCGTGCTTCACGCTCTCTTACAGAGGCCAAATATAGAGACTTGTTCCAGTGTGGGTGCAAGACACCGCCAGACCTGACCAGACTAGACCCCTCCGCAACAAGTGCTGCTATTTCCACTTTCCAACAGGAAACCAGCTGTGTGGCTTTAGCTTAGCAAGGGCTTTTTGAATTTGTATGTGTGTGGAAGAGAAAGTAAGGATGAATGGGCTGGGGTAATCTCATGTTGGAGAGAACGCGCATTGGTGTGTGTAGCTTCACCTTCTGTGCTCCTCTGTATCTGCTTTCACCCTCATTTCTCACTCCTCCTCATTTGCTCTTACAATAGAGCGTCATTGTTTGCAAAGCTGCAGAAACGACCATTGTTTAGTTGTGCTTGTGGTTGGATAAAGGGCAATTTAATATCTCTGTTCAGCATTTAATGTGTACTGATATTGTGCTGATAGTGTTCACACACACATACACACACACACACACACACACGCACACACACACACACACCATTGTTGGGACTTTCCTCTGTCCTCTATTGTTTTATACTGATATAATTATTTTCTTTCAGTCCCTAAACCTAGCTCTCACAAACATTTCTGCACTCCGTTGACATTTTTTGTTGTTGTGCACACAATGTAGGTGTTTTTCAGGTTTTACTATATTTGTGAGGTCTTTTGGTCCCCACAGTATACACGGTTGTTGTTGTTTTTTTCTTGAAGGAGTTAATACTTTTATTCAGCAAGCGTGTTTTAGATTGATCTAAAGTAATTGTGCACACTGTTATTTTGATTAAAGCACAAACAATTCGTAAAAACTTCCAGAGGAAAGAAGTCTCCTCAAAAAACACCATTGGTTAGGTATAGGGAAGGGGGAGGGTGGGATGATCGGTCGGTTGGTCAGTCAGTAAATGAGTCAGTCGACAGCGGCCTCTGGTGGATTTACGCAAGAACAGCAGGCGCAAATGGCTCTCACAAAAGATATCTGAGATCTCAAAAAGTGTGCACAGCGCCCTCTGGTGGATTTGCGAAAACAAAATACTGCAAAAAACGTAGCTTCTGGGACGTATTTTGCTCTCTCCAGAAATGTATATAGTGGTACATAATCAGAATAAGCCTGGGCTGCTTGAACCCACTTACAGCACCATTCAAAGTGAGCTACCGAGCAAACTGACCATGCCAGAAAAGTTGTCCATATTGAGATAGAAAGGTGAAGCAAATGTACTCAATTCAACCCAGGCTCGTTGTGATTACTTACTCCCACATACATTTCTGGAGAGTGCCAAATATGTCCCAGAAGCTACATTGTTTTTGCAGTTTTTGTTTTCGCAAGGCTGCTGTGTATGCTTTTTCAGATCTCAAATTTCTCTCATAAGTGCCACCACATTACCACATTCTCACTCATACATGCATATAGTCTCATTCTCATATGTTCCTCTGGCTTTATAATTCGCGATCTCCAGAAATGTATATAGGGCTACATTTTCAGAATGAGCCTATATTGATTCAATTACAAATCACAGACAAAGTTAAGTTGTTAACTTGTATATATTTGTTATGCAAAGAACTGCACGAAAATAATCCTTATAATCCATAGATTATTCATCTCTTTCTTATTCTCCTTGTAAATATCATTAGTGTGAAATGGGACAAAAGTTGTTGGCATCATGCTGGCCCGTAGCATTCTTTTAATCTAGAGACCGCAGTTTAAACGTATGTTTAAGTACGTTTTTGTGGTTTCTCAAAAATGTCGGCTGATTTCCAAAGAGCCCATGTTGTTTTTATGTTCAACAATCAGTTTAACTTTTTGGCACAACCCCATACATTCATAATAGAAAGCGTTGTCATAATTTGTTTACCTTTATGGACAATAATGAGCCTAGAAAATATGCAAACCTACACACACACACACACACACGCACACAAACTAATCATCAAGAAGCCCATTAACCAAACAACCCAAGAAAAATCTAAGCAGATTAAGCAAACTGAGAAAGACATAACAGCAGCTCAACCACGTATACACACTTTCACAATGCCAGGGAACAAAAATATCATTACGGGTAGACCAAAAAAAGACACAGAAAAAGAACAACCTGAAGGAATTAGCGCATGAGACTGAAGTAGCCCAGAAGAGAATAGCTTGAGTAATTCATCTGCAGGTCTCCGCATGCCTGTTTGCACAAGCTGCGAATGTGTGTGTGTGTGTAAGTGGACACGTACCTAGAACAGCGGAAAAAGTCATTTGTCTCTGTGATTACTCATTAATGATCAGGGCCCATCCAGCCACTCCTGTTCTGTTTGGTTTCTGTGCATGTGTGTGTGCATATTTGTGTGTGAGTATAGTGAATGAAGTGTGTTTGCTTTTCTCTCCCCCATCATGGTTAATTGCCCTCTCCTTCTCCTCCTCCTCCTCCTCTTGGCTTAATGAGGTGTCTGACCCCTGTTCGCCTCCAGCACCGTCAGAGCCTTATCATAACACACACACACACACACACACACACACACACACACACACACACACACACACACACACACACACACACACACACACACACACACACACACACGCACACACACACACACACACACACACACACACACACACAAACACACACACACACACACACACACAAATGCATGCATGCTGAACATGGCTTCTCCCACAGTTTGGGTTGTTCCTGCAGTCTCTGTACAAGGAACTAATGAGTTGTAGGTGCGTCTCCTCAGGGTCCGCATTCCCTTCAAATATGAGTCGCGCTTTCATTGGTCGTTTTTTCCAGCACCGTGACAGATGCCAGTGTCTGTTTGTGCTGGTATAAATACCATTAGTTGATTCTGGTGGCATGTTCAGACGAGTCAGTGTAATTAGGCTGTTGGATTATACCAGGCTCTCTCCTTCAGGAAGGAGGCGTGCGGTTCTACATATCCAGCATCTGTGATTGAAGTTAGAATGCGTGACTGCTGTTTCTGGCAGCCGGTTTAGTGATGCTGCAGCAACAAACAACATTAATCAATGTTATTCTTTAAATGCTTCTGTAATACTTGTATGGACGAAGCTGAATTTAGTGTCACGTGATCATTTTTTAAAAATTTGTGTAATACCATTTGGCGTTTTCTTCCTTTTCTCATTTTTAATTTATTAAGCAGATACTTGAATAGCAGGAAATAATGTGAAATGCACAGTATAATCTGGCGGTTTTGAACTTACAGAATAATAATGGATTACAGCAGGGGTGCTCAAATATTTTCCTTATGAAGGGCCAAAATCCAAACTTCATTTAGGCTTGAGGGCCGAAGGTAAATACAGCAAACTGTATTACATTAAAGTTGCCATGAGTAATTTCCTAATTTATTTTCCTAATATAAAAAATAGAAAACATTACTTCATATGAACTAATATGTAAACTAATGCAGTGAAAAAAAAATATATATAAATAATGAATGTATTACAGTAAAAACAAAAACAAAAATCCTGTTTATTACACAACGGAGTTCAATGTCGAATACACAAGTCGAGTTTTGCATTGATTTGCTCGCTGTGTTTTGTGCATTGTCCTCTATCTGTCGAGAGACAGTATTAACTTTTTTTTATCTGATTCATTTACAACGTTTATTTAAAATGTTTATTTCAGTTTGCTTTGTTGTAGCTCAACTCAACAATAAAACAAACAAAAAAAGGTTACGTTAAATTCTAAATGACAATCTTTGTTAAAGGCATTCACTCCAATGCTTTCCATCATTCTCTTTCTCTTCTCAGACTGAATGGTGGGCCAAATCAAAGGTTATCATGGGCCTACTTTGGCCCAAGGGCCCTAGTTTAGACATCTCTGGAATACAGTTATGTAAACAACCAAAACATGAGCCTTATCCCAACCCAAATCGACCCCACAAACAAAAGATAAAAAATTAAGTAATGAAAGAAAAAAAAGAAGAAATACAAAGAAGGTAATGTCTCAACAAAAGATATCACTCGACAAATAGAATTCGGTACCAACTGGTTCTGAAATTTAAAAAAATGTCCATTTCCCACTAACACTTGAGCGCTGTTGGGCACGTTCTTAAATGCCGCTGATTTGCCATTGTGTTCACGTGCTCAACAGAAATGACTGTGATTGGCCGTGAAGGTCATCAGTTCACTGAACCTATCGTAGTTTACTGAGTGTAACCATAGATACAAGGACACTGGAGTGTTTTAGTCACGTCGATCTGCTGGTTTGTCTATAAGCTGAAATACGAGCGATTCGCTGATGAATCACGGCTTTAAAATGCTCCAGTGTCTCTGTATCTGTGGTTACACTCAATAAACAGCGATGAGTTCTGTGAACTGATGACCTTTGCGGCCAATCAGTCATTTCTGTTGAGCATGTTAAACACAACCCTAGTCACTAATGGAATATAAAATTTGGCGTTTAAAAAAATAATAATATGAATATTTCTGTGGAAACCACAATAAATCACATCAAATTTACAAAAGTGATTTATATGCACAGAAGATACTGAATGCAAGTAAAGTGTGTGCTTTTAAGTTGAATAGAACATCATTTATTTGTGACATAAATCTTCAGTAACACTGACGACTGATCCAGAACCTGCAAACAGTGGTTGAATTCTATTAAATTCTAATAATAAAAAAAAACTCTATAATGAGCTTTGGCAGAATAGGATAAACTAAATTGTCCAATGTATCCAATGTGTTTGAATGTGAGTGTGTGGGTGTTTCCCAGTAATTAGTGGTTTATTCCGTTGTGGCGACCCCTAAAAGTACAGTGCACCCCATTTTGAAAATTAATATTTTGATCCATTTCTCAGTGAATATAGGCAATGTATTTTGGTGGATTTAAACAAAACTGATTTATTAAACAGATATATTTATTAAAATAATATAGTAGTCACCAAACATTTTTAGAAATTGAAATATAATGCAATTAAATTCAAGCAAAATAATGCAAAAAAATTACAATATACAAAATTTCAACTACATTTTTCAATTTTTTTGCTTTTCTTGATTTTTCCTCTTTTTAAAATTTGTCTTTAATATTTTTCTATAACATATAAATTTTTTGAGCGTTATCGTAAGTTATTTTGTCAGATAAGCTTCACATTTGGCTTCAGTACGGACTAATCTAATGTATATGCACAAAATATAATATTGTATAGCTTCCTATTAAAAATATGAATTTAAAAGACATGTTTGTGAGGGGTATATACTTTTATATGCTGAGCACTGTACATGGAATAAGCAGAAGGAGAGTGATAGCTTTGGCAAACATCATATATTAAATTTACTTACCGTGTAAGTTTGACACTTTTAAAGACTTAATGTCATCATGACAACAGAATCAATTAAAGTGCAATCAGTTTCAATTTCTTTAACCTCAGCAGCACTGTTTCTATATGGGTGTGCTGATATAAGTGAATTTTGTCATGTTGATGGTGCATGATTAAATCCATGTGTTAAGTGGCATTTTAGTGAATCTAATCAGCCTGGTACCTGGACCCCTGCGGCTGCCTTTGATTGGTTCCTCTCTTCCACCATCACAGGAAGCAGACAAACCCCAGCTGGCTTGTCAGCCAATCATCAGCTCAGCTCTGTTTCAGGCTATTGGAAAAACTAGATTTTTTGCACAAGCCACATTTATTATGTTTGTATAGAGAGGTGTATTGCATGCCCATTTTCCAGCATAGTGACGTCTTTGTAAGTGCATAACTTTGCATTTCTATGTTGTGTAAATGGAGATGCTTGTGTGTATGTGTGTGTCTAGATGCACAGCCACCTTCCAGTCTGTGCATGTATGTGTGTGTGAGATGCAGCATGCACTTCTGCCCTTGATGATGTGAGAGCGTCCCCCAGTTCCCCAGACACAGTCATCCACCCTCTGCTCCTCCCTTCCTCTACACTCATCTCTCTCTCTCTTTGTCTCTTCTGTCATTCTCTCCTCTGGGGGATTCTGAGCTTCTATAGTCTGGGGTGTCTTTCAGTCTCTTGACAGGCAGACAGATGAGCGCTTGAAGGACTGCTACGTGATTTCGGTGGCAGTGTGTGAGAGTACAGGGGCGAATACCTGGAGTGAACTCTCAGAAACCTCCAGTCTGGTGTCAGAAAGATTTGACTGACAGCTGCCGAACCTATACAAATCTTGGTGGAGAAAGAGGGAACTCTTAGAGTGCTGTAAATGTGGAAACAAAGAACTGTAAAAGATGTAGCGCTAAAGGTGAAGTGTGTCATTTTTTTTGCTTCACTTTAGTGTCACCAGACAGAGTTGCAAAACTAAAGGCTGTTTTAGAAATGTAATTGCCAACATAGGCTAATTCTGAAAACGTAGCCCTATATACATTTCTCAACCCAGCATCATTCTGATTACGTACCCCTATATACATTTCTGGAGAGAGCCTTATACGTCCCAGGAGCTACGTTTTTTTGCGAATCCACCAGAGGTCGCTGTGTATGCTTTTTCAGATCTCAAATATCTCTTGCGAGTGCTATTCGCGCCTGCTCTTCTCACGTAAATCCACCAGAGGCCGCTGCTGACTAACTCACTGACTAGGACAACCGATTCCCCCACCCTCCCCTTTTCCTAAACCAATAGTATTTTGAAAAGCACAGATTGACCCGCCCACCTACTTCTCTAAACCCAACCACAGTGTTTTGAAAAGCAATCCAGAAAAATAAAAGCCCTCTGATTTTTACCACATTTTCAGATTTTACCACCTTCTCACCCTGTTATCTACTTTTGCTTTTGTCTTACCTTCTTTCTGGAATCGTTTTTCACTGGACTTGAACCCCATCGTCGCGGTCAACTCCGCTCTGCATTTTAAGTCTGCCGACGTATGTGTCAAGCTACCGAACAAACTGGTAACAGCGGAAACGTCGTCCACATGCAGATAAGCGGTCAGCTGATTAGCGAGAAAAGGAACGGCATCATACCGCCCCGTATCGTTTGTTTTAAAAACGAAAAGCAGCCATACATAGCTCTGTCTACATAATTTGTGATCTTCAGAAACGTATATAGGGGTATGCTTTCAGAGTTAGCCTATGTTGATATTTCTGGAGATCACGAGTTATGTACCCAGAGCTACGTATGGCTGCATTTAATCTTTTAAACGAACTCTACGGGGTGGTTTGACGTCTTTCCTTTTCTCTCTTACCAGCTGACCGCTAACCTCCATATGGACGGCTTTTGCCGCTGTTACCAGTTTATCCAGTCGCTCCCCATGTACGTCGGTGGACTTGAGACGCTAAGTTGACCATGACAACAAGGTTCGAGTCCAACGAAGAACAGTTCCAGAAAGTGGTTAAGACAAAAACAAAACAAACAATTAAATAACAGGGTGAGAATGTGGCAAAACCTGAAAATGTGGTAAAAATCAGGCTAGGGCTTTTTTTCTGGATTGCTTTTTAAAACACTATTGGTTAGGTTTAGGGAAGGAGAAGGGTGAGTCAGTCGATTAGTCAGTCGATCAGTCAGTCAGTCAGTCGAAAGTAGCCTCTGGTGGATTTATATGAGAAAAACAGGTGCAAATGGCACTTCCGAGAGAAATTTGTGATCTCAAAAAGCGAAAACAAAAACTGCAAAAAACGTACCTCCTGGGACGTATTTGCCGCTCTCCAGAAATGTATAGCGGTATGTTTTTAGAATGAGCCTGGGTTGCGAACCCTTGGTTGGTCAACATTATGTCTTGGTCCTAACTTGCTGTTTAAGTATTGTCTTCTTCTTCCATTGGTAAGTTCTGATTGGCCAAAACACATCTTTAAGGGATTGTTCACCTACAAATGAGTCATTCAAATGTTTATTTTCTCCGAAAAGTACATATATTGAAGGCTGGTTCCCATGTTATTAACTTCCATAGTGATTTCTTGTCCTACATTGAAAGTTCGAGGAATCCATAAACCAACATTTTTCATAAAATCTTTAACAGAATCTCAAAATGTTTTAAAATTACATGAGGAAGAGTGGAAATTTTCAGTTGCGGGTGAACTATCCCTTTAATACCAGGTATAACTGGTTCCAAAATATGTAATATATTTCAGTTTTGGATTTACAAGCATATTTCTGTTCTTTCAGCTTACTGTGGTAACTTTCTGTTTAACTTGAGCATACTGCTTGTTTTTGGTGGCCCATGCTAGTTTATATGATTCACTGATTTGAAACTGAATTCTGATTTATGCAGTGATTTGATTTTTTATGAACACTCATCCCTGGGCCAGCAGCGTTCCTGTTGGCTTGTTCTTTGTGTGTTTTAAAGTGGTGGTCAAAAGCTAATTCTAAGGAGCCTCTATCCTTCATCCCTCTCTTGAATCATGCCATGGAAATCTGTCTTTTGCAGTGGTTTATCCTCCTTTCCTCCTTGCATTTATTTTCCATTCTCGTTCTTCTTCCCTTTTGCAGCTCCTTTAAGATGATTCAGATCACTTGGTTTGGTTCTCTTGGGTGATCTGCTCTCTGCCTCGTTCCCTTTTCTCTATTTTATTCCCTCACTGACTGCGAGACCGAAGAAGAATGTGAAAGCAGGGTGAGAAACATTAGGAGAAGAAAGACAAGAGCGAGAGAGTATGCAGAAATAGTCCTAATGGAAATAAGAAAAAAGGTGTCCAGGTTTTTTAATCCCGTTTCAGTAAACACGCAGGATGAACATGTGGTTAAGACAGACCTGTTCGGGTTTCTTATTTTTATCTGTCTCTACATAACTGAACATACAGAGCTTTTTATGTACAGTTGAAGTCAGAATTATTAGCCCTCCTGAATTATTAGCCCCCTGCATAATGTTTTCCCCAATGTGAAGTGACGCTGACAAGCAAGTGCAGATCCAAATGCAAGATTTATTAGGCAGAGAATTTTCAGGCAAGCAAGAGTCAACACAGGAGCAAACAGATGTATATGGGCAATCCAGAGTCATGGTCGATACACAGGCGAATGGTCAATAGGCATGCCGCAGACAACATAAACAAACAAACAAGCAAAGCGAGGGTTAAAACACGGCAAAGCAAGACAAAGGAAAATGCGTCGTAATGTTCACAGTTCAAGACTCAGCCAAGAGGTGTGTCCACCTAAGTCCATGTAATCAGTTCATGAGCAGCTCCCAGCAGTGAGTGTGTGTAATCTACTGAATGAGGAACAGGTGCGTGTGAGCGGTGCATGACTGGAACTTGTAGTTCTTTTGCTGGCAAATTTGTAGTTCTCCAGCGATCTGCATGGGCTAGATCGCTGGTGACTGTGACACAGTAGTTTTAATAACAGATTTTTTTTATCTTTGCCATGATGACAGTACATAATATTTTACTAGGTATTTTTTAGGATGTTAGTATTTAGTTTAAAGTGCAATTTAAATATATAAATAGGGCTGAGCAATTAATCGAAAAGTAATTGAAATCAATATCAAGAACCTATATCCGATCTAATTCTTCTAGGTCGATTTAAAAAATATATATTTTCCCTACCGTGTTTGGAGGCACGTGACCCCCCCCCACCCCCTGTTACTTTGCACTACGTTGATGATGATTGGAAGCTGTGCCCAGAGATGCCTTGAGACAACATATTTTCCATTACAATAAAATTATTATTTAAATTTAAATATTTGTTTGCAGAAGTCACAAGAAATTAAAATATTATTTACAGGATATACAAGAGTTATTTTATTCAGAAGAGATACTGTTTATTTTGTACTTTCAATAGGAAAAACATTAAAAATAACTTGTTTCCAAAAGTGCAAGTTATACATTTTCACTTTTTTAAAAGAAAAAAGTTGTTCAACGTTCATTAACGTCAATAAATAATCACAGACAGTAGATAGTGTGTGTTTCCTCCAATAATTTTAGGTCAAGTAATGATTCCCTCATTCAAAAACTTGTAATTTGTGAGCATATTTACTTGTCAGTGAACTATGAGGCCAAAAAATAAAATAAATAAAATAGCTGTTTATTAATTGTAATTGTAAGTGTTAAAATGTTCAATTAATCGAGATTTAGATTTTAGGCCAAATCGTCCAGCCCTAAGCATAACAAGGTAATTAAGTTAGGGTAATTAGGCAAATCATTGTATAACAGTGGTTTGTTCTGAAGACAATAAAAATATTGCTTAAGGGGGCTAATAATATTGACCTTAAAATGTTTTATTTTTATTTTTTTTAACTGCTTTCATTCTAGCCTAAAAAAAAAATAAGACTTTCGCCAGAAAAAAAATATCATTGAAAATACTGTGAAAAAATTCCTTGATGTTAAACATTATTTGGGAAATATTTGAAATATGCTGAAAAAATTCACAGGATTGCTAAAAATTTGGGTGTTAATTATATTTTCCACTCACATTTGCAGTCATTATGGCATCAGTTTGTGTTAATGTGAATCTCAAGTCCTTTAGCCTGAACTGAGTGGCAGAGTTTTGGCACACGCTGTTGACCCTCGTTGTGTCAACTGCTTTCAGTTTCCACTGTTTAATAAACCCATTATTTGTTTGTTTTGTTTGTCAACTGTATGTTTATGGTTCACTTAAAAGAGCAATTGTCATTCGGTGTGTCAGTGGTTGCTCTTTATGTTTTTGATTTACTAAAAAGAGCCAGTTAATAAAAGTCATTCGTTCTGCCGCCGGTCCGCACTGGTTGCGCTGTATGTTTTTGATTCCCTAAAAGGACAAACTTGTTTACGTCACTCATTGGGGAATCTATCTGCACTTGTTGGTTGTGGTAAATGTTTTTTGATGCATTAAAAAGAACTTGCTTATAACAATAATTTGTTTGGCAATCAGGGAAGAGGTCTATGTTTAATAAAAGCTATATGGTTTTGATTTACCACTAAGAACTCACTCACATGAGTCATTCATTTGGGTACTGGTCTACACTGATTGAGCTCTGTGGTTTTAATTCATTATAAAAAGCTGAATTATAATAGCCATTGATTTGGGAAGTCTACACTGGTTGCACGGTATGTTTTTGATGCGCTAATGAAAACTGACTCACATCAGTCATTCATTGGGGAATTGGTTTAAGCTGGTTGCGGTATAGGGTTTTGATTCACTAAAAAGAACTGGCTCACATGAGTCATTCATTTTGGAATCTCTTCTAATTGCGCAGTATGTTTTTGATTCACTACAAAGAACCGACTCATTGAGTCATTCAGTGGGTAATCATACAGTGGTTGTGCTTTATCTGTTCACTAAAAAGAATTACAAATAATAGCCACTCATTTAGACAGTTAGTCTACAGTTGTCAAGCTGAATGTGTTTGATTCACTAAAAAGAACTGAATAATGGGAGTCATTCACTGGGGAATTTGTCTTTGTTGGTTGCGCCAAATGGTTTTGGTTAGCTTAAAAAAATGACTCGTATGAATCATCGTCATCTATAAACTTGTCACACAAATCGTAGTTCTATCAACATGTCATAAAACACAGGTAGACCTATATAATACCATTTGAAAGCTGGTTATTTACTTATATTTTTATCTTTTTAGTATATTAATAGTTACTTAACAGTAATATAATAGTCATTCATAAATATATATATTTTTATGTATATGTTATTAGTATTTTTATAATGATATTATAAGATACACAAACAGTCCAGTCCAGATTCACTGACATTGTATATAGATTTCTACACTGTACACACTGTTTTATTTGTTATTTTTCTTACTTTATTTATGCTTTTGAATTGCATTATGAGACCTTGATCTTTCTTCCAACAAATGTTAACCTTGCAAAGTTCAAAAAGGGACTTTTATGAACATTTTGAATAGTTTAAAGTGACATATTGTCTGGGATGGTGTTGTATATTACAGTACAAAAACCTTGTACATACTATGAAGTCAATCTAGGGCCATATACTTGCAAAATAAAAGAAAGATTTGCTAACAAAAATAAAGTATTGAGCAAAAATAAATAAATAAATAACTGCAAAAAAAAAGAAAAACTATATATATTTGCAAAACATTTTTTTATAGCATTGCCTTTGCAAAACCCATCCAGTCGATTGCAATGCTCATTTTTAGTCAATCGTGAGTTTGCGATGCTGTTTTCTCTTTGCACTTTACGTTTCTGCACATTTCACTTTGTGACCCTGATTTGACAAGGGCCGGAGTCAATGGAACTTAAACGTTTACGGCAGACCCGGACCTACTGGGCTGTAAGACCACCACGGTGATACTGTGTCTCCAGGTGATGACGTCACTTAAATGGAGCCAGGTTTTAAATTAATTAGAGATTTTTGGAGATTTGCATTTATTTATTTATTTTTTGCTCAATATGTTATTTTTTGTTTGCAAAACTTTCTTTTATTTTGCAAGTATATATGGCCCTAGATTGACTCCATATATTTCTTATACATTATATTATTTCCGACCACTAAAATGTCCATAAAAGTCACTTTGTTAAACTGTAGAGTTAACTTTTCAACATCAATAGTCGACAGAGCAGAGATCAAGGTCCCATAATGCAATTCACAACCATAAATAAATGGAAAACACTTGTGAATCACAAAATACGGAAACTGTTAATTAACAGATATTTTTTACAGTGTAGTCAACTGCATTTTTCCTCAATTTGACTGACAAAACCAGCCTGCTATCAGTAGGGGGCGACACTCTGCTAGAGGGCGCTGTAGGTAGTAAGGTGTGAAGGGGGTCAGACTTGCGGTCAAAGTGTTTACTGTAAACAGATTGTTGAACAAACAGCGGCTAACATGCTCACCGGCGAACCCGCTGTCCACTGTTGACTTAACTGCTCTCTTATCAGAGCGAGCAGCACACGGTCAGCCCTGAATAAACATTCCCAACACAGGAGTCCTTTGTGTGCATGAGAGCGTGTGTGTGTGTGTGTGTGCATATGTGTGTGTGTGTGTATATGTATGCGCCAAACTCTAATGAGGAAATACTGATTTTAACTTGTTCTTATAATGCGTAAAGCATGCTACTACAGCCAGCACAGTCACATGCAGGTTTAAAACAACACGTTAATGATCTAGCCAAGCGTTTAGGGCTGCAGGCCAAAACCAGCGCAGCCAGATCCTCATAGTCTGAACCTGCACCACACTGATACCACAGCCTCATCTCTTCAAATAGCTCCACATTGCAAACATTACACAGATCAGAACCACGCTGGACCAGAACCAACTCTTTTATTGCACTGTGATGGTTGTAAAGCCCCACGTGTGGCTCTTGATGTTGTTGCGATGATGGGTGTCCTGTGCAAACCTGTGTCAGTAAGTTTGTACTTTATAGATTTTTCTCTAAAGTTATATGCATGTATTTTAAAGAGCCATATAAAACGTCATATTTTGGTTTTGGGGGTCTCTAACAACAGGCTTATAAGCATGCAAGGTCAAAAAACACTTTCATTGTCTTATAATATGCATTTATTTTTACCTAATTATCCCAACGACTGGGGGCGACGCAGTGGCGCAGTAGGTAGTGCTGTCGCCTCACAGCAAGAAGGTCGCTGGACTATGCCGAAAAGAAAATGAATGAATGAATGAATAAATGAATGAATTACAACGACTCCCATACGATTTGTTAAGTGATTCATTTGTTCCCAAACCCCTCCTTAGTGTGAAGCTAATCTGTGCTGATTGGACCGATGACCAAGTCTGTTGTGATTGGTCTTAACGCTAACCCCAATATTAACAACGACATAAATTCAGTATTAATCCACACAGTGGCAAAATTTGAACTATTTTGAAAATTGAACTGTAACAGTTACTGACAAAGTCCCTGTCAAAGTCTGACAAAGTCCCATACATTAATAGTCTCTTTTGCTCCTTCCTTTAATAGCAAACGTCCAGCAAATCCCTCAATGTAGCGTAGGTTATTGTATAAAAAATCTGAAAAATTACAGGAACAAACACAGCACAGTTGACTATACTATGGTGTTGTTGTGAAAATAACCTTTAATCCTTTATTCCTTGCAGCCGAATCTCCATCTTTCATTGATCGTCATCTTCACGTCATGATCAGTCCCGTGATCCCTTGTGCTCCCCTAGTGTCTGAAGGGAAAGCGCGTTCACATTTTTATCGGATCTGGAACTACGTATTTGGTGATGTACCGTATCAACGTCGATTCAAACTCGATTCATTTAATCGACTCTGAGGCGACTATTTTGTTAAACAATCAATAGTTTAAAACACGGTGCACTTTCACATTTAAACCTCAGCTGGATGTTTTCATTTACTTAGAGCTGTTACACACTGCATGGAAGGATATTTTAAAAACTCATAATAGGGGCTCTTTAAAAATAGGGCTACACTCTATTTTCTCTCAATGCACTAATCTGCCAATGGGGTAAGCAAAACAATCTTTTGTCAAAAAGAAAACAGGTTTTTTTGCTTACACCGTTGGCAGATTAATCTGCTTGTTTTAATGAAAAACTTCCAACTAAAAATGTCAATAAAAGTAAAAAAAAGTCTAAGTAAACATCTAGAGTTGCAGAGATCAAGGTTTCATAATGCAAATGTGATATAGTAAATAAGCAAACAAAACACACTTATGAATCACAAGCTAGGGGCAACTGTTAATTAATGAATTTTTTCTAAGTGTAGCTGAACTCAAAAATTGAATTAAATTTATTTAAAGTGTTATTTATTTAAAGTATAACATTTAATTTCTTACTGACCACAAGCTTTTAAGCTATAGTGTCAGAATATTCAGAATATGAATATAATTCAGAATATACACTTACAAAATGATGTTTGCTGCACTGTAAACCCCAAAAATTAACATAACACTGTAAAACTTAAACCGTTTGAGGAAACCGATTGCAACAAACCATTTAAGTTAAAAAACTAATCTTAATGAGTACTGTAAACTTACTCCATTTAAGTAAACGAAGCAATTTGAGCACAGTAAAGCCCAATAAATGAAGAGAACTCAAACCAACTGAGTACTGTAAAACCCAATAAGTTAAAGCAATTCAAACCATTTAAGGAAACCGATTGCTATCAACCATTTGAGTAAAAAAAACTAATCTATATGAGCACTGTGAACTTGCTCCATATAAGTTTAAGTAATGAGGTATTTAATTAACTCATTACCTTCAACACTGAGTTCAAAACACTTTTCATTCATTCATTCATTTTCTTTTTGACTTAGTCTCTTTATTAATCTGGGGGTCGCCACAGCGGAATGAACCAGCAACTTATCCAGCATATGTTGTACACAGTGGATGCCCTTTCAGCTGCAACTCATTACTGGGAAACACCCATACACTCTCATTCACACACATACACTACGGACAATTTAGCTTTGCACAGTTTACCTATATTACATGTTTTTGGTGAACATGCAAACTCCACACAGAAATGCCAATGGACCAAACTCTTTTTAAATGAGTAGAATTAATTTCAGTAAATTTTGAGTTAACTACACTCATTTTATTTGATAAAGTTGACTGATGGGTTTTACAGTGTGTTAGTTCAAACTACTTATTTAATATTAGCAAAAACAACACAATTCCTCAGTTTTTAATGGGGAAAACTTAATTGTTTTATGTTTAATCCACTTAAATCTGTTAAAACTAATAAGTTTACTTAATTCCTTTAAGTACACAAATCTGTTGTGTGGAACCCAGCATTTTTAACAGTGAAGTTTTATTATAAGTCTTTTAAATATCAGAGAAACAGAGAAAATGTTTCAGTGTCTTTAAAGATGGCAAGGATGCAGAGATTTATGAATCACTCTTATAAAGAAAACCGCTAAATGGTGATGATTTTGTCATGTTTGTTTATTATGTTTTACTTTATGTAGTAGAACAATATGATTTCACCAACTTCACCCCAAAAGCCAGAACAAACTGATGCATTTACGCACCTGCAGTGAATCTGCCAGATATATTATTTAAACCCTTTCAATATGTAAGTAATTATTAGTGAATTAAAACCCATTGTGGGCACGTAGTTTTTATATCACATTATCTTTTTCTAGCGCTTTTTTTGTTTCGCTTCCAGGTAACAAAAAGTGAAAATGAACAATTTCTTTCCTAATTACGTTTAACAGAGGGATCCGCTGGTGTTAATAGAAATTCAGTTCTGCGTTAATGAGCCTATTGCATATATATATATATATGTGTGTGTGTGTGTGTGTGTGTGTG
>CAIGQZ010000217.1:1153197-1180087 GCA_903798205.1 Danio tinwini | reverse complement strand
TGTGTGTGTGTGTGTGTGTGTGTGTGTGTGTGTGTGTGTGGCCTGTAAAAGTACTTTTATTGGTTTAAATGAGTGAAAATGGTTTCAGCTGCAGGATAGTATTTATTGTCTTAATTGTTCCTATACCGCAATTAAGATTAAAATTGGATTTTATTTTCTTTCCTGACAAAAGGAAGCTTTCCATACTAGATATTTTTTGTGTCAAAATGCTTAATATAAGACCATTTTACTTGATGGCCAATATGACAAGATAGTTTGATAAAAAATAAGTAAATGAAATAGACTAAAATGTGAATAAAGTTTGGGAATAAATGTTGTATGGCATTGTTAATAAATTAATTTAGATCAGTTTTTTTGTATAAAATGTCTTTATTAGGTTTAACAAGGCTTTACAATAAGTCAAACCCCAATACCCAAAACTTACCCCAGACAGGTTTAGGAAAAACATAAAAATTACATAATAATTATTTAACAGAAATCTAATCAAACACCAATTCACATTCCAAAACGTCAGTCCTCCAAAGCTTTTTCAACAAAGTTCAAAAACACCTTCCAGCTATCACAAAATTCAAAAGATTTTTTTCTAATTACATATACGAGCTTATGTACATGTTATTGAAGTTTCTCAACCAAAGTCCAATGGAGGGGCGATTAACATTTTTCCAACACAAAGCAATACAATGTCAATCAATTTTCTTTTTTTAGTAGACAAAGCACAACTGTCTTCACATATTCAGTATACATGATTCAGGACATAAAGGAATTTAGATCCGTTTTTTTATGCAATGATATGTTGTATATTTTAATTTAATTTAATAATATATGATTTGGGCATTTATTTTACTGGAAAATAAGTCTGATTTAAAATCAGAAAGTATCTTTTTGGAATAAACTGTGGTAATTTGCTTCTTTTTTATTGAGAAGAAATATCTTTGTTTAAAATAACATTGTTACAAACATTCCACGTTACCTTTTAGGGTTATCTGAAATCGAAGGTAAAAATTTAAAGGTATAATCTACCCAAAAATTTGTAATCTGTCTTGATGTACTCATCCTCACCTCAATCCAAACTTATTTGGTGTACTATTTGATGAAAATGAGAACTAATGTTTTGATAAATGTTTGCGACCAAACACAATTTGCCATTGTGTGTGCAAAAATGACACTGTCAGTGGGAACTGAAAATTGTAGTCAACATTCCACTTTTGTGTTCTGTAGAACAAGAAAATGGAATCAGGAAATGACATGATTTTCATTTTTGGGTGAACTATCGCTTTAAGCTCCATTATGTCTCTGGCTGAGCCGTGCAGGTACTGGCAGTAACGTCACAGGGTCAAATGACGCCTTTGTCTGCGTGCGCTCCCCTGTGAAGATGACCTTTGCTGTGAATGTACAGATTGCAGGAAGTGCTCCCTAATTTTACTTCCCAGCTGGAAAAACTTGCTGCTTTATTTCACCAGATGTCCAGCAGACATCTGAACGCCACGGATGAATGCGGCTGGGTGATGGAAGGCGTAATTCAACTTTAGTGCAAGTCAGATTCAGATGTGTCTCTGGTAATGCTTTACCAGCCTCCGACTCTCGGTTTCGCCCCCTGACTGCTGAAGTCTAGAGGCTGGAAAAACATGAAAGAGGCCCCTGGGCAGCTTTACTGTAAGGAATAAGTAGGTAATCTTTAGGCCTCGGTAGAGCAATGACGAGGACAGGAAGATGAGACGACTGTCTGATCTCTGTATATGAACCTTTCATCTGCATGTGTTTAACTCGTGTGGTTTGCAAACACACCTGCTGTCACACACAAGCACAAGCGGAGGAAATGATTGCTCAGAGGTGGCTCTTTTGGAGCTCAGAAATCTTATCAAGAATTAATGAAATTTTGTCTCTGAGGTTTCTAGCAATGAGTAAGTAGTTGACTTTTCTGAGTCTCGCTTGATTCCCAAAAACCCCGTTATACTAACAGCAAAGTTGGGCTGGGTGATTTGGCCAAAAATTTTAACTCGATTATGATTAATGAGCGATTATTTATTTATTTATTAAATGTTTTTGCCCTCATAGTTCACTGACAAGTTTTATATGCCGTCTAAAGGCATCTCTGGCACAGAGATCATCGTCAATGTAGTGTAAAGTAAGGCTCAAGAATGAGTCCATCATCCTACTTGACCAGAGATCAGATGTGGCTGGAAAGTGGCTGCAGAAGTACAAATCAGCAACAGCCTTTAAAAGAGTGGGGTTACGTGATCCTTAGGGTAAGTTATTGAAAAAATCACTCTGAAAAAAAAATAGAAAAGTCTTGTCATTGATCCCAGTTTTAAGAGCAATAAATAATAACTTGATGGCCTGAGGTATCAAGTCATTTGTGCCGCCCATTGCATTACAGACCAATTCTTCAGCAGGATAGCGCTCCTTCTCATACTTCAGCCTTCACATCAAAGTTCCTGAAAGCAAAGAAGGTCAAGGTGCTCCAGAATTAGCCAGCCCAGTCACCAGACATGAACATTATTGAGATGTTAGATGGAGGCATCAAAGGTGAATCCAAAGAATCTTGTTGAACTCTGGGAGTCCTGCAAGAACGCTTTCTTTGCCATTCAAGATGACTTTATTAATAAGTTATTTGAGTCATTACAGATATGTATGGATGCAGTCATCCAAGCTCATGGGAGTCATACATAACATTAATTTTTTTTCCACTGCACCATGGCTTTATATTTTATACTGTACATTATTTCTGTTAAGGGACAAGACATTTATCTAAGCAAAGTTAGACCTTACTGTCCTAATTAAATAATTAAAAATCAAGGCATGATCATATTTTATTTAAGTAAAATAAGCTTAATCTAGAGACCTTTGTCTTTTATATAAGCCACTTCCAATGATCAACTAGAAGTCAAGTTATTATTTGTTGTTTCTAAAACTTGGATGGGCAATAAGACTATTGTCAGGTAGTGTATTTGGAGAAACAATTCAAATATTTTAGAGCGTTGACTTGTTTTGCTTAGTTGTGTCCTCCTATGGAAACAAACAAACACATTCAACCAGAGAATTCAAACAAAAGCATAATTAAGTCAAGAAAGTAGTGGTCACTCCTGCGCCTTATCAACTATACCTCATCCTCTAGCTACCTTTACTCCCTTCCTCTTTCTTTCTAACCTCTCCCATCTCGCTCTTCCTTTTCTGTTCTTCCTGTCTTTCTTTCTCCATCCCCAAAAGGATCTTCCCTCGCCTCCCCCAGAGTACACGCCAGCACCAGGCCTTGCACCATGGGGCGGAGAGTCCTTGGCCGGAGCAGCCGGCAGGCTTATCTTCTCAGCTCTGCTTTCAATCTGAGCTCTCTCTCCCGCTCTCTCTCCCTCACACCCCAGGGAGATTCCACCCAGAGCAGATGCAGACGGGTGTCGAGTCCTGGTCAGCTCTGTCTTGCGTCTGCTGGTCTGCTCTGGATCTTCTCACTGGCAGGAGTGGGAGTGCGGCCCTGAGAAAGCTCAGTTCTTGATACCAGCACGGGGCATACAAACAAATGCTTGCTGTTGGTCCAAAACAGATTTGGCTCATGCTTCAAAGTTGTATAAATGTTAGGACTGTGCTGAAGTGAATGATCAGTGTGGGCAAAATTCTCTCAATGAGCACTTTTATGTGCACACCAGTATGCTGATAGTTATTTTAAACGCTATTAACTCTGTTAAATCTATTCAAATAACCTGTTATGGAAACCAATAAATAGTGCCACACAGAATCTGTGAACTTTATTTTGGTGTTTCTGCGCAGAATTTAGCAAAATATATGTGGATTTATGCGTAATTCATTTGAGAGTGTAGTAAGAAGTAAAATAAAAATATGTTCTTAACATCCAAGGTTTACAATCCAATTAGAACCACATATTTGGTCAAAAGAAAACTACAGCAGGTCTTTCATATGACATCCAGTAAACTATAGATAAAAAATTGTACACATTGCATTGTACACAAATCATCTAATTGTGTGCATGTTATTCAATAATATTACTGAAATGTATATAAAACTTGAATTAATATATATTAACACACATTTACATAAGTAAATAAATATAGTAAATATATAAATAACGATGGGCTTAAAAATCTACAGTATTTTCTGTGGTCGCAGATTCCATGTGGGTCTGCCAATAAGCCAGCAATATAAGTAATTTGCAATAATTTATTAATACTTACTAAAGTCAATACATAATAACTTGTGAATCTTACTTTAAGTATTTATTTAAAATAAGTTGTCATGTTAAATGAATCATTAAAAACTGAACAGCTAATGAATTATCCTGAAAAGATGTTGAATTTTTTCTAGAATTTCTACAATCATTTGAGTCATGGAAGTGTCTGAGTTTGTAGGGTATTTCCTCTTTTCCTACTGCAAATCATTTGCTGCGACTGAATGTGCTTAAATCTGAAGTAAGAAAACATTCCTGTCACATATCACACATGTGCAGTCCAATAAACCAACAGAAAGCAGATTAATGCCTTTACATGCTGGTCGAAATCAGCTCAAGGTGCAAAAATCTAGCTGTGGTGATTAGTTAAAGCTAAAGCCATTCATGACCTTACTTTGATAAAGAAAAATGGTTTAATAACGCATTACCATGACCATGTACATTGCCATCTTATAATTAGGGCCTAATTGGGTTTTGAGCATTCATGTAAACGCACTCAATAAGTGAAGTTCTTTCATGTCCTGTTTACTTCACCATGCATTTCATCTGGCTTATTGGAAGTCACCGTGCAATCTTGCATCTGCCTGAAATCTATGACATGCATTTTGTGTAAATACTGACCGCTGATGATGATTTGTCAAGAGCTGAACCTTGGGCGTATCGACTCCCTCTAGATTCCTTTTGACCTGCTTTACTTTTTACAGCCTTATGGAAAGTTTTGGAAGGTCTTGTGAGTCAAGGGCAGGAATGACTTCTCAGTGAGCTGTCAGTGTTGTGTGGGATCTCTGGTTCCTCTGTGAGGCTGCAGTCTTGCAAAAAAGGCCTCTGGAGTGATGACGTGGCCCAGGGTCAGAGAAAAGAGGCCTGGGAAACTGAAGAAGTATGGAATAGACCCTTACTTTGATTAAAATGCATTTTACAAATCATCTCTCATGTGGACTTTGACATTATGTATCTGCTGTCTCTTTAAAATATGGATGCACAATATACTATTATAATATTAACAAACTATCAGCTTATTATTTCACTGTTTTAATATCTGTTTGCAGAATTTTAGAGATTTTTTTGATAGATAAAATGTTAAACTGACATAATTTTGGTAAGACGTTAAAAGAAGCCCGGCAAACAATTTTGTGTTTAATAGATGTCTAATAGACATCTAAATGTAGACAGCTTGGCTAAAACAGAGCTAAACTTGGGCTGTCAGTGAAAATCTAATAGACATCTAAGAATAGCCTAAAACTAGACTAGCTGTCAAATATGTCAAATTTTAGCCAAGACGACTATGTTTAGACATATATTACACATCTTTTAAAAACAAAAAATGCTTGCTGGGAGGTAATCATTTAATAATCTATGCAAATTTATGTATATTTTATGCCAAATGAAAGTTACTTTAATTTATTGTATGTGCCTACTACGGTTGGGTTGAAAGGTGATGCCATCGTCCATCGCTGATGGCCAATAGACATCACGAAGCTGAGCCGCCATTGCAATCCTCTGCCCTGCCCCCGTCACAGCAGCAACCCACTATAAATACACACTTTGGCCCTGTTTACACTAATAAGTATTAGTAGGCATTTTAGAACGAAAACTATCCACGTCCACACTGGCGTTTCTGAAAAGATCTCCGCCCATACTATACCGCTGAATACGCACATCACGTGACCACATACACACACTCTGGCATGCGCTGCGGCATATGTGAACGTCTGAGCTCCAGTCAGCGGGTGTTTTGAGCACAAAACCCCAGAGAGCGGTGCACATCGGACAGTTTATCAAGGATGTACTGCTGCATCAGGTTACACTATAGTTGTTAAACGTGATATTTAATTAATCTTGTCTCTATCTAACGACTCTTCTGTCTTTTGAATCTATCCGGTAACGTGTCACAGCGTCAATACACTGCTTTAATCTTTGGCTTTTACGCTTGTACTTAGTAATTTTAGCGAAAACCTCAGATACTGTTGGTTAGTTCCTGTTGGTTGTGCACCTTTTTTACCAACTAAGTTTGTCGACGCCATTATAACCACACAGATCACTCTGCCTATTTATGCCAGAGCCCTGTGGAAAAAAGAGACTGACAGGTGGTAATTTGTGTGTAACTTATCTTTATTTATTTATGATTTGGTTACGGGTAAAACAAAGACCATGTGGGTCAGGTAGATGAAACGGTAGGCTACAAATAATTAATTAGTTATGAATTAATTAATTATTCATAAATAATTAATTCACCGCCGCCTACGATGATGATGCCATCGTCCATCGCAATGTTTTTCATT
Organism: Danio tinwini; assembly: GCA_903798205.1. Taxonomy (NCBI): domain Eukaryota; kingdom Metazoa; phylum Chordata; class Actinopteri; order Cypriniformes; family Danionidae; genus Danio; species Danio tinwini. Next base: position 1,173,628 of record CAIGQZ010000217.1, on the reverse strand, counting down.
AGACATCGTATGATGCCAAATTGGTCAACATCGCCCTAGTGCCTACTATTATATATATTCTGTTCATAAAACTTTCAAAGTTACATATCTATTGTAATGTTTCGTTAATGGTATGTTAACATATAGACACTCATTGTAATTGCAATAACAAGAAATCTGCAAATCTTGTAAATATTTTAGTGCTATTTTTTCTATTAATACTTATTTTATTCACTACAGAGTTCATTTGACTACGTCTTTGGCTAACAATAAAAGTACTTTCAGCTCAGTTTAGCATTTTTGCCATATTTAAAAACGTCCTCTAGAATCCTACAGTGCAGAAAATGCAAGAGAATGTCCGCAGAATCCACGTGGGCCTATAATGAGCTCCTGCACCAAATGCTCTGGGTAGGACCGTTAAAGACATTGAAAATAATCAAGATGGACATTGATTAAAAACAATGATGATGTGCTGTGTGCGTAAGAATCAGCCTGATGGGAAGGGCAAGGGCTTCTGGGAAAGTAGGGATGAAATGAAAGATTGAAATGATAATGAAAAAGACAGGATCTGGGAATTAGGAAGAAAGGGAGTGAAAGATGAATGGATAAGTAGCACTCTCCAACTGTAACCTGCCAACACCAAAACACTTTTACTTCGCATAATTTGCTTCAGCTCTCCTCTTTTTTTTCTTCCTTCACATCAAAATCTCACTCTTTCTTTTCAGACAGTGTGTGTGTCCTTGCTTTTGAAATGTGTTGTTCCTTAGAGAGAATTAAGTCCAGTGCACCGGACATACTGTGTGTGTGTGTGTGTATGTACTATCTGAGTGGCCCCTGAGGCTTCATGCTGGGAGCCCACCCAGCTGACTGTCTAGCCCAGCCCAGTGTCCCATCATCCCCAGTCAGACCACCCAGCCACCTGATCCCAGGATTCTTCAGATACATCAGTAGTGGCTCATGTTGGAAGGCGTTTGTCATATATGTATTATTATTTAATGGGAAGCACTAATATGGAAGTTCTGTCTAATAATGGCAACTGATATTTGGAATGCGATAACTGATAATATATTGGCCAAATAATATCAAGTCTTAAATAATTTTTTTAGCTAATTCTGAAAACAACCATGTGGTCAACTGTTTTTATTTAAAAGACTTAACTGCTGAAAACAAGGAAACATCTTGATGAGAGGTTAATGACCAAAGTTGGCCAATGGAAATTTTTGATTTGGCCCACCATCCCATCTGAAAAGTAAGGGAGAATGATGGGGAGTTGTTTGGGGCGAGTGCCTAACCTTCGGTTTCTTTGTTTAATTGAGGAGCTACAAAAAATGTAATATTTTAATGAAATTTTAATGATATAATGCAAATGAATCAGACTTTTAAAAGGTAAATAATGTTAGTTGACAGACAGAAGACAACCACATCTGTGAGCAAATCAAGGCAAAGTCAGGAGCAGCTCCACTAGTGTATTCAGCATTGAACTTTGTTGTGCTATAAATTAGATTGTTTGTTTTTACTACAATAATTTTTTGTAAAACATCAAAAAATTATACTGCATCATTAGTAAATATGTTTTAAAGCAATGTTTTCTGGTTATTTTGAAATATTAGCAAATAAATTACCCATGACAAATTTAATGTAATACAGTTTGGTATATATAACTTCGACCCACAGGCCTCAATCAAGTTTAGTTATTGGCTCTTTATAAGAAAATGTTTGGGCACCCCTGATCTAAATCTTTATTTTCCCTAGATTATTTACCAATTGTAATGTGTGTATTTATATAGCACATTCATCGTGTATGGCTTGTAGTTGTATTTTGGAATTCCTCTTTTTCCCCATGCACATGTGGTTTAGGAACACTTTCACCTGAAACATGTGGTCACATGATTATGATCATGAATATTATCAAAAAGATGTTTAATGTGTGTTCCATTTGTTCCATATATGATTTTAACATGTGATGGAACATGTGGAGCTTATGTGCATGTGTTGAGTGCACGCTATCAAATTGGATGAACTAAAAGGCTGTGCATTTTACTGTACACATCAAAAATCATACTTTATCAAAATCTCTTTTTAGTACAGACTGTCAAAAAATTGAGCAGTGAGGAAGTTGGGAACTTTTTGAACACTTTTTTTCGAATCCAAGTAGAAAAACCTGAAAAACAGGAGACAATTCAATTCATGTTTATATATATATATATATATATATATCACTTTTACAATGTGGATTGTGTCGAAGCAGTTTAACATAGACGTTCTAGTAAATTGAAACTGCGTCAGTCAAGTTTTCAGAGTTGAAGTTTAGTTCAGTTCAGTGTGGTTTAAATTTCACTGCTGGAAGTACAAACACTGAAAAGCAAATCCATCTATGCGCAGCTCCATAAGTCCCAAAACCAAGCAAGCCAGTGGCAACAGTGGCGAGGAGCAAACTTCACCAATTGACGAAAGTGAAGGGGAAAAAACCTTGAGAGAAACCAGGCTGCAGTCTAACATATTTGATATCCCATTTGCAATTTTTCTGTCCCATGCTACGTGGCAACTTGTTGTCAAGGTTGTGCTGAAAAAAGGATGCTCAAAAAAGCAGTGGGAGGAAGCATGTATGCGCTGAAGTTAAAACCAAAGAGACGCCGCCAACATGCACAAACACACAGTGGCGTGAGGATAAGCAATGTATTAGTCATCTATTACAGGAATCAGTCTCACACTGGGCCTGTTTTCCAGTCTCGCTGGATGCCTTGTGAATTTCCACACATGAAATAGAGCGGCTTTCTTCCCCCAGACTCAGCTCACAGAAAGTCGCTGCCCACGGGAGACAGCTCTGACCTGGCAAAGAATCTCTGCTTACAGTGGGTCAAATTCTCCACCAGCGGTGTGGATGATACAAAACATAATCCAGAAAGGAGAGGCGCAGCGAGTCTGACTTCGCCCCTGTGAATGGATTGAATGGAGGAGTGTTAGCCGAGCCGGTCAATTTGAAAGCATGCACCTGGTGTGATTCAGGTGTGTGTGGAGGGTATTGTACATGCTAAATGGATTTCTCACCTCTCGCTATTTGTGGAATGGACAGACTGGCCCAATCGCCCTCGCTGAGTGGGCTCTCAAGGCCTTGGAATATATCCTCCCTACTGAGAATGAAAGAAATGGAGAGTCTGAAAGAGAGGCAGGAAAAAATGAGGGGCGTGAATGTGTGTGTGTGAGAAAGAGAGAGAAAAAAGTAAGAAAACAAAATAGCGTTTACGGTTCAGGCTGCCTCTGAAATAATTTTTCATACCAGTGCAACTGCATGAGTCCAGTGGGAAAGGGAATGTGATTTTCTCCATACAGCGCCAATGGAAAAGAAGAACTTGAATCAAAATGAGAGAAGAATGCTGAGAAGAGAACGAGAGATACACTTGCTGGTCTTTACATCAGGAATCCCGTACTGGGACAGTCGTAGCTGGTTAGAAAACACACAAACCATCATTTAGTCATCTGTCCAGAAGCCATTTGGCTCATCCAGTTTCCCGCCGAGATCTATTAAGCCTCGGCCTTTGCCTCCAGCTTGGTCCAGAAAGCAGAAGGGCTTGAGTCCATGTTAATTCCTCCTGCTCTCCCGGTTGCTCCTCTCTCGCCTCTTGGGTTGGAAAGTGGCTCTTGCTGAGCCCCAGGTTTTGGATGGCGTCCTGTCATTAGTTAATACTGAGAGCTCCATCTGATATTCCCTGGATAAGTCCATCCTTTCTTCCCATGCCGACACTCAGGATTGAACAGAGGGTGGATCAGGGGGACATGGAATGATATTCGGCCCCTGAGCCAAAGTGCTCTTGTGACAACAGGCCGATTAGCATGAAAACAAATGCTCGTAGCAGACAATTGAATCGTTCCCTGTTTGGAACAAATGGTGGCTTTGCTTGTTGCATGTAATTAGCCTAGCCGAGGCGAGCTGACAGCATCCATATGTCTGAGAGGGTGCGAGAGCGTGTGTGAGTTTACCGTAAGCGCTGGAGCGTAGAGCGCTAGCCACTAGCGCAGCATTTTTAGCAGGAGAGGAGCTGCAGGAAGCGGCAAAGGGAGGAAGAAAGATTTAATGAGGTAGAGAGCACGAAAAATGACAATTCAACATAGCTGCTGTTTGCTAAGATAACACAATGAAGTGATGGCGACAGCAAGATGCTGATCCCGGGGGAACCAGGGCAGGTTTTCCTCATTAAAGTGCACTGGCAGGACAAGCTGTGATCTGGCCAGGTGGAAATCCATGTTGAAAATACAGCTACTGAAGATGAGATTGATGTGTCAGAGAATCAAATAGAGTTATACGAGGTAGATGAAGTAGTAGGAGAGAAAGAACACATACCTGGCATGAGTGTTATGCTAGTTAGCAAAGATGTCAATTAAATATTCAGCACTTGACATAACTGTGGACCTTTTTCATGTGAATGTAATGGCCCGTTTCCATTTCCGTGCTACAGTACGGTATGGTATGGGTCACCTTTATCAGGCTTGCATTTCCACTGCCCTACCAAAAGGGTACCAATGGTACTCTTTTGGTGGGCGTGGTGTACGGCAGAAAGTTTCAGTCGACGTCATTCTCGCTCGGTTGTGCACATAATTATACACTTGTGTATAAATGTTCATTACTAACCTTTCTATGAACATATGAAAAAACTACACACAGCATACATTTAGTCCTTATTTGGCTTCCAAAACATGGAACATATAGCCCACAGTCAGTGCAAACCTCTCATCTGTCTCTTTAATTTTCACCAGCACATGTAACTTAGAAAGTAAAATTTAGAAAGTAAATTGGTCATTCTGAGTTCATAATAGTCTTGATTTTATATTACATAAATATATTTGTTTATCATATTTGTAGGTTTACAATGTTCATTGTTATTTTACATTACTTTACAGTGCAGCTTTGTTTCTCATGTTTACAACTTTATATCATAAAATGTAACATTATATTGCGTAATAACACCTTTATCATTTTTACTTTCATAATGCATAATATTATCTTATCTTCCAGACTTGTAGCTTTGTTCCTCGTATATATTTGCAGTTTTATATTGTACAGTAAAAGTTGCAGTTTTACATTGTAACACTTTATATTAGTTAAAACCTGCTTTTTTCCTCATAAATTATGTCCTCACATTTACAACCTATATTTCACAGATTGCAATATGCAATTGCTTATTAGTTTTAGCGCTTTTTCAAGTTTATATTGCATAATTTAAGTTAAGATTGCCTAATTCTAACTTTAGTTCTCTTATTTGCAGTGTCACTTACTATTGTGTAATTGCAACTGTTTCTCGTATATGCAACAGAATATTACAAAAGACTATAGAATGCACAAGACATGTCTCTCATATAGTTTTGAATGGAGAAATGTGTAACTGTCAATGTAGCGAATGAAGCCACACCTACTAGTACAGGAGCCAATCATTTATTGTTATAGACTGACGTTTCTCCGGGGGAAAAGCTCAGACCAGATGTGTGCTTTTACGACAGTCTGGTGGTCAACAAACGCACTGGAATCTCAGCAAATACTTGCTTTACAGACATAAGAAATATATCCGCATAAAGCTTGAAATCTACTGTTAAATGAACCAAGTGCACTTGAAAACAAAAGTCTTTTTTGGTTTTGTAATCTGTATTAAACGAACGCGAGGTACAGTCTGTCCTGTCAAACACACATCACATGACGGCAACTACTCAAACGCACACACACTTGTAAACAAAGAGATGCTGTAATTTCTGGAGGTGATTCGCCATCAAGACCAAGTTGTAGATTACTTCAGAAGACCAGCACGATCAGATGATCATTATCCAGAGGATGATAATGTGTAGAAAGATCATAAATGAGGTTGGTGTCGTGATCTCGTTCCTTTCGAGTGCGCATTAGCCTGGACAACCTAAAAATATGCAGATTTTTTTTTATTCGAATATTTAAAAACTAAACTTATAAGACAGTTGTAGTTTAAATATATTGGTGATTCCAAATAAGTAATGTAATCGTAAGCTTGGCCAACAGTTTTGAAGAATTTGGTGTTTCCCCATTCAGACAGAATGCCTGAGCATACCGCCTGAGAGGCATTTCAAAGATGGCCACAGAATGAAATGACTTGCCTCAAAGGGACTTTGATATTATACAATTAGTATAACTATATTTTGTAACTGTCACTTCGATTCTTATATTTACCACAGCATATGGCACAGTATGACTTTAAATCTCACGTTTGCAGCATATTTTCATGTATGTGTGACTTTAATTGGCATTATTATATGACTGTATAAGCTATAATATGACATATCTCACAATGTATTTGTATTATATCTTGCTTATTTAAAAGTATATATCACAAAGGGAGTTTGGTTGGATTTTATACGTTATCTTTTTATTTTAACTCCAAGTAAATAAGCTTTTATAGATGGGACAGAGAAGGTGTGAAGGAGAGATTCTTGGGGAAATGGCTCAAGTCAGATATAAAAAAACCCTTAAAAAAAACCCTTGACAGAGGTTTAAAAATACTAGTTTAGAAACCTGGTGAACACAGCAGCACAAATACCACATATGCTGGTCATTTTAACAGCGGTAGGTACACATGACTCGCATGAGAGCAGAGAAGACGGCTTTGCCCCTCCTGACCCAGTGTTCCTTCCATGCAATGATTAGAAATGAAGGACTTTATTGCTGTCTGTGCAAACTCATTTTTGGACAACACTCTGTCTGTGTTGTCCTATCTGCGAACCCTGAGTTGACCCAGACTGCCATGTTTGCGTTGTAAAGCACTCTGTGTGTGTGTGTGATTTTTATGTGTGTGTGCGTGTATGTAGGTTTAATGTTTGACCTTGTATTGCTGTTTCTTCCCTCTCGCTCTGTTTTGTTCTGTAGGTGGAGTGATTTTTAGAGACCTGCTGATCATAGAGGGGTGTTTTGACACCTAGGGGGTTGATTCAAACATTCATACATGGAAATGGAAGGGCGGCGGTGCCAGCGGGGAGCTGTGTGTGTGTTGTGTCCTGGAGTGTGTGTGCGTCTGCTCATCACCGCTATTGTTTTGTCTGCTCTGTTTGACTCTCTGAGTACGCTTCCACACACATACGCACTCTCTCAGGATGTGTATCTACAATAGTCTGGGTGTGATTTTTGATTGACAGCCGGTGTTTAAATTGACTTTGTTCTTAATAAGGGGGCTAACAAAACCTGTTGTTGATTTAAAGTGATACCCGTGTGAGTGCTAGCTTGTGGGAATGCTTTTAATTGATCCGCAATGGAGACGTAAAAGCTATTTGTCATATTTGAAAATGTGGTTGGACATGTCCACCCGGTTTTCTAAACCAAAATTATATGTAGTCGAAATCCAACATATGGAGGTGATGAATAGCACCTACTAATTTTTTTTAAAGAGTGACAGCCTTTGAGTGTTACCAATGTTTTGTGGCCATGCTGGTTTATTAATGTTTTGTACTTGTGGTTTTCAGCAGAAAATAAGATCATGAGTTTCTTGCCCTGCCTAAATTGTTCTTGCCCAACACTGTAACCATTTTTCTGAAAATAATCACAGGCCAGAACTCAAGTTACCTTCAAATGTCTGTGCCCTAAAACTGAACGGGCTATTTTTCAGGTAGCCGGATAATATGTTTACAGTTGAACTTAATTTAAGTAACGTGATTATCAAGCTGTTGCTCTGCCATGCTAGTAGCTGAGTTGAAAGAGATAGCTTAAAGCCTCAAAATAATAACCGCACACCCTTTTTTGTGTTTAGGTAAGCAGTGAAGTAAAGTTTGAAATACCTGAGCAGCAGCATTCTGTTAATGAATATTCTGACACATCCATGTTTAGGTAAAAAATTAACTGTAAATAAACGCTGCTCATTTTCCTTTTGAAGGGTTAGTTCACCCAAAAATGAAAATTTTGTTATTAATCATTCAGCTTCATGGTGTTCCAAACCCCTGGGACATTGTTTATATTTTGAACACAAATTAAGATATTTTAGATGAAATCCGAGAGCTCTCTGGCCCTCCATATTCAGCAATAGTCTTGAGAAGTTCTTTCCAAAAAGGGAACCGAAAACACTGTCAAACCATTTAAAAAAGTGGTTCAACTGCATTCATACAAAGCTCCAAGAACACTTTTGGGTGGCAGAAAACAGTAAAAATTACTTGCGTCCTCCACATCAAATTAAGGTGCACATTTACTGCAGGCAAAATGATGCTTGCTTGTTGTACTACCGACCCTAATGGAAATATATTGAATTGCTGTAGTAAATGTGCACCCTGACCTGCTGAAGGAGAAAAGGCAAAGACAAACAATTTGTAAAAAATTTTTTTTACACTTTTTTGGCACCCAATAGTGTTCTTGGAGCTTTGTACGATTACATTTCAACCACTGAATTCACATGGGGGGCAGCATGGTGGTGCAGTGGGTAGCACAATCACCTCACAACAAGAACGTCGCTGGTTCAAGTTCCGGCTTGGTCAGCTGGTGTTTCTGTGTGGAGTTTGCATGTTTTCCCTGCGTTTGCGTGGGTTTCCTCTGGGTGCTCCGATTTCCCCCACAGTCCAAAGACATGCGGTATAGGTGAACTGGGTAAGCTAAATTGTCCATAGTGTATGAGTGTGTTTGGATGTTTCCCAGTGATGGGTTGCAACTGGAAGAGCATCCACTGCGTAAAACATATGATGGATAAGTTGGCAGTTCAATCCGCTGTGGCGACCCCAGATTAATAAAGGGGCTAAGCTGAAAAGAAAATGAATGAATAAATTCACATGAAAGTTTTTGACAGTATTTTTGGCTCCTTTTCTGGACATAGAAGATGAAGGAGCTTTGTGTATAAATATCAAAAGAGCATTAGAATGACATGAGGGCAAGTATTTATTGACAGAATTTTCATTTTTGTGAAAGCAAACCCTTAACGACTCCCTGACTCCACAAAATTATTAATACTAATAATAATAATAATAATAATAATAATAATTCCTTACATTTATATAGCGCCTTTCTGGACACTAAAAGTGCTTTACACATTTTTGGGGGGAATCTCCTCATCCACCACCAGTGTGCAGAATTCACCTGGATTATGGGACGACAGCCGATTGGCGATGAAGCCAATTATGATATGGGGATTGTTAGGAGGCCAATGGGCAAATTTGGCCCGGATGCCATGGTTAAACCCCTACTCTTTTTCGAAGGACATCCTTCAGATGTCATCCCAAGGTCATCCACAATGAGTCAGGATCGGTTTAACATCTCATCCGAAAGACGGAGATCACTAAGCAGTATAGAGTCCTAGTTAATATACTGCGTTGTTAGGACCTACACAGACTGCAGGTTGAGCGCCTCCTGCTGGTCTCACTCACACTACTTCCGGCAGCAATCTAGCTTTCCTATGTGGTCTCCCTTGCTTAGCTTCAGTGGGTGACCATGTGAGAGTTGCAGAGAGCTAGCTGCCGGCTAAAAAATTACAGCAGTCAAATAGTAGTAAAGAATTCTCCTGAAAAACATGTGCAATTACCAACAAATTTAAACCTCTCAATATTTCAGAAAGGACAAATTTTGTGTATACGGAAACTCTAGCATCATTTTTGGTGGATCCGTCTAAAAAGCTCTTCATTTTCTGTTTCAGCTTATTGATGTTTTTGGTGTAAAACAATGAAAGAATGAAACTGTTTCAGTCAAATATGGCCTCCAAACCCAAATATTTTTGTAGTCAAAATTAGGCATGGGCCGGTATAAGTTTCTGACAGTAGGATTACCTTGGATAAAATATTTCACGTTTTTTCACTATATCACGATATTGTGTTTACTGCTGTAAAATATATTATTTTTAAATGTCAAAAAGCAACAACTTTTCCCCCATTGAACACAATATATTTTATTTTAGGAAACATTTATAATATTTTGGAACAGTAAACATGTCAGTAATAGTTCAAAAAATCATTGACAAGTGCTGTTTTCATTAGTTTCAATAAACATAAAAAACTCATTAAAATAACCTTACATATACCTTAGGAACGGTACACCAGAAAATATTAGCAGTTTTAAAACCTTGACTTTTCCAAACCACGGTCAACCTTGAAAGCTTGGTATCATCCCATACCTAGTCAAAATATGACATAATAAGACATAATAATTAATCATTACCACAAAGAAAGTATAGTCGCTCGCTATAGTGCATGTTATGGCATCATGTTTTTTAACATTTTGGGTCAAGTTTGAGTTTGAAATCCAGTTCGATTGTCATTTACATACTTGCATAGAGTGTGATTCAGCCTTTATCTTGCAAAAAAATACACATGCATTTACATGACTCATTCACTTCACGGTGTTGATCGTAGACTATCCGTCATTGTTTTCTTTTTCTCTTTGGGTGGTGTGCAGTTCTCCGTTGCTTTACATGCATGATGCACTTTTACTGTCCAGCAAACGATGCTCCGTTGTTCCCGCCAGCTGTGCTGTCTGTGCCTACACAAACACTCCGACTCGCAGACCTGGCTGTCGGACTTCGGCTATAGATCATTGGGTCTCCGCTTTTCTGCTGTGCACCGTGCGCTGTCTGTCTACTTTTTTGTTTCATTGTTGTCGGTTCAAAATTCCCCCTTCTCCTATTTGTCTTTTTCTCAAATCGCCTTTCCTCCTCTGCAACATATTATTTCATGCCTCTGTGTGAGTTATTTAGTGCGGTTTGACGTTCCTCATCCTGAAAAGCTGCATAGCTGCGTTTAATGATCCTGTCATAGGACGACCCACACATGATACACACACACATACACCATTGTGATTTCTGCCAATGCTTGTTGCCAAAAGTTTGTGGCTGTTTTGGGGTGTGGCGAGTCCCAGTCCTCTGGGAATTAACTCACTTCCAGTCTAACCTCTTGTTTTAAAATACACACACACACACACACACACACACACACACACACACACACACACACACACACACAGACACACACACACACACACACACACACACACTCTCACTTACATACAAGACCACACACTCACTGATACGGCCTTGTCCGATTCCCAGGAGGAAGATGCTTCCTCTGAGAAATTATTGAATTTGTGATCAGGGAATACCATTGATGGCAGTGGAAGCTAATAGCGTTTATGCACACAACACTGACAAATGAACTAATTGAAATACTAAAATAGCCTATCTAGGTTTTTTTGGGACATTATTCATGAGTGACATCATCGGGGAGGAAATTCCACAAAAGCAGCTCCTCTCTAGAGGTTCTTGGAAAAATGGAATTTGTTCTTCACAGTTTGAGGCGTGGTTGTTAATTGTCTTTTTATTTCCTGTCTGCTTCAGCGTTTGCTCCAAGTTTTGGAAAAAAAGTGCAAGTGTGCAGCGACCATTGTAGGTGTAAACTGACCTTGATTCTTGCTTCCTGTGGTAAAGCGCAATGTGGAGTTGTGATGTGGCTTAGTGAATCTCTCTAATGCCCTGTTTGGTTGAACTTATTGTTGAGATTTTATTTTATTTTTATTTTATTTTTTATTTAATTATTTTTATTATTATTATTTAAAAAATTTATAATTATTTTATTTTATTTTATTTTGCTTTAATTTTATTTATTTTATTTTATTTGTTTTATTTTTATTATTTTGTTTTTATTTATTTTATTTAACTTTATAAAAAATGTATTCAATAAAATGTATTATTTTATTAATTATTATTAATTATTTTATTTATTATTTTGCTTTACTTTTATTTATTTAATTTTTATTATTTATATTTTTTGTTATTTAATTTTTATTTTTTTAATTATTTAATTGAATTTTATTATTTTTAATTGAATTTTGTTTTATTTACATTTATTTTATTTTTTAAATTTTCTTAATTTAATTTAGATTTGTTTTACCTTTATTTATTTAATTTATATATATATATATATATATATATATATATATATATTTTATTTTTTATTTATATTATATTTGTATTATTATTTTTTTATTAAATTAAATTTTGCTTTTATTTTGTTTAATTATTTATTTAATATTATTATTAATATTTTTCTTTTAAAAATTGTATTATAAAAAAATATTGTACTTAATTACATTTAATTTCATTATAATATTATTATTATTTTATTAGTTTTTTTACATTATTTTATTTTATTTTATTTTATTATTTGGCCAAAAGTCAAAGAAAAATCATGTATAAGACAATATGCGTGATTGTGAAAATATGTGTAATTGAAAATATATGTTTTTTTTGTCCATAAAAAAAAAGGTTTCACAGATACTGTGTTAGAATTTTTAACAAGAATCTCTCTAAAGCCCTCGTTGGATTTTTTAACAATCTTTATTTTGTTTTATCAATTAATACATTTCTTTATTGAGTTACAAAAATAGACAAACTGACTGAAAAATATAAGTTTAAGTCAGCGAAAAAAGGTTTTCACAGATATTGTGTTGATTTTTATTTATAATCTTTCTAAAACCCTTAAAAAGATTTTTAAAATCTTTTTAAAATAATTTTTATTTTGTTTTATTAATTAATACATTTTTTATTGAGATTACAAAAAAAGACAAACTGACTAAAATGTATGTTTTTTCAGTGCTTTAATCCTTGACCTTCGCCATAGCGTTTCTTGGAAAGTTCATAAGAGAGGTACCAATGTTTGAATGAATCATTTGTTCCAGTTGAATCAGCTGGACTGATCTGGTTCTTGAATTAAACTTACTGACTCCATGATCTGGTTGCAAGAGTTAACAGCTCAGTGGAGGGGAAGATTATCACTGAACGACTTAAATTTCTCTCTGTTCATCATTGAGCAAAACTATCAAATAACTATTTCTTCCAGCAGCATCCAAGTCCAATGTAATTTTAGAGCTCAACCTGGGGGACAGGCCTCCAGCGGCAACAACGTTTCTACATTCAGCTTCATGTTCATTTAAATCCTTCCTGTCCCTGCCATTTCTGTGTTTAGCTACAGAAATGATTAATGACTAATGCTACTTTTACACGTGGATTACCCTAAATACTCCCATGTCAGTCGCACAAGCAGTCGGGCCAAAACCAAAGCGGCTTCAAAAATATCCTCTTGTATGACACGGTCCCAAACTGACTGAGTCATGGCATAGAGACGCAAAACAAACAGGCAATGAGAGAAGTGCGCTGTGTGTACAGACCCTGCCCAAACTCCCTCCCTCCCTTCCTCCCAGAGCCTATTTATTATGACTGTGAAGAGAGAAAATATTGGGGTTTCTGGAGTGGCACATGTTTTGGGGGACAGTGAGATGTGGGGTTGTGTGAGAGCATGGAACCCAGCTGTGTAAACAGTCTCACACTCCCTTGCTTCACACACACATACACAGTCCCCTGACAAAACCTTTAATATTAAGTCTCTGATTACCCTCCTTCATGAGCTCTGCCATCTATGACTTATTCCAGGACTCACAGAAGGAGGTAAAATGTTTCTCTGTGTGTGATGTGTGTAGTTGGACTTGTGTTTGTAATTTTGTGGAGCTTGCTTGTACACTTATGTATTTAAAGAGTGATCTTTCATTGTTTAACCATTTTCTATTTAGTGCAGTACTTTTGTACTATTTGCACTGCTCAGTTATTTTGCAATGTGTTTTATTGAATTGAATTGAATTGATTTTTATTTTAATTATTTATTTATTGTTTTGTTTTGTTTTATTATTTTAAATATTTTGACTAGTTAAAGATTTTTAATTTTATTTAATTTTATTTTATTTTACATATCTTGACCGAAGGTTTTATTTAGAGAATAAAGAATTTATTTTATTAAGTTGAAATTTAATTTAATTTAATTTAATTTAATTTAATTTAATTTAATTTAATTTAATTTAATTTAATTTAATTTAATTTAATTTAATTTAATTTAATTTAATTTTATTTTATTTAATTTTATTTTTTTTATTTTATTTTATTTTATTTTATTTTATTTTATATTATTTTATTTTACATATCTTGACCAAAAATGAATATTTAATTTAATTTAATTATTTTTTATTTTAGTTTATTTAATTTAATTTAATTTTACCTAATTTATTTTAATTTAATATTTTTTTATTTTATTTTATGTTATTTTATTTTACATTTCTTGACCAGCAGTGAATATTTTTTATTTTATTTTATTTTATTTTATTTTATTATTATTTTTTATTTTATTTATTTTATTTATTATATATTTATTAAGTTTACACTTGAATACTCTTTTAAAAAAGTTTCAGTGAACTTTCACATTATTTTTACAGATAAATAAAGCATAAATATTAATATATAAATTATATAAAAAAATCTATTTTAATAATACTTTAGATTAGCTATATTATATATGTTTTATTTTTTTTTACAACAAATATATAAGACAATATTACCTGTTCCTCTTTCTTCTTCATTTTCTTCTCCACTGTTGCACTGGTGCAGCACTTGTGTTATCTTTGTTTCTCCACTGAACTGAGTGCTCAGCACCAGCAGACATAAACATCCTCCTGTGAAGAGAGCGAGACCCACAGAAAGAGAGGGAGAGACAGCTGCTATAATATACACACACAGACCCATTAGAACCCCGAGCTGTTGTGTGTGCTGATGGATTGCACTTCATTTGGATCTCCGACTTAAACAAGTAACACATAATCCAAACCTCTGACTTGACTTTTTTTTTCCCCACATCACGCTCTCTGTCTCTCTTCTCTCTCTCTCCGTCTGTCTGGCTTGTTCCTCTGAAGGGCAGCGCTGAGGGACACTCATTTGATGACAAGGCTGAACATGCACTTGTGCAACTGGCAGTTACGTGAGTGTGTGTGTGCGTGTGTTTGTGTGTGGCAGACACACTCGGGACTCCCACTCTTCAGGATTCTTCCTTTTAATTCCTTAATTGGATTAATGTCGCTCTGAGCCTGGAATCAGGCGATTAGTATGCACATGACCCGATTTCCTTAAGCGCTCGCACAAGAGTCACTCTCTCTCGTTCAGCCGTGTTTCGCACCACAGACGTAAATAAACACACATTCCCTTTGGGGATCCGCCTGACAAGACAGCGTCATCCTTTATAGCTCACTGTATTCCCACCGTAATGACTCTGCCGCTGTTTTTCCACCCTGATCGGGCTTCCCCAGGTTCAGTGTGCTGCCTGCCACACACACGCGCCACTTGGCAGCTATACTTCTTTTTTAGACCTCCCGCCATCCTTTCCTTTCCTCCAATCCCTCTCTTCGTGTATCAACAGCGTTTCGTTTCTGCAGTGTGGTTTATTAGAGGTGCTGGAAGGAGGGGGAAGTTAGTAGGATGGGCGCAGACAATAATTTTAGCCTTTGCAGCTGACGCTCGGCCCACGGCATGCTCGAGATGAAGGGGGAAAAAAAGAGAAAAAAAGTCAATAAAGCAAAGCAAACAAGAGGAAACGTTTTATTAAAGGGAAGTTGGTGGAAGGCGTAGAGGAGAGGAGGAGTGAGGGCTTTCTGTGCTGTTTGGTGCAGTGGGGGTCGTGCAATCCAGAATTGACTTTCGGGGAAAAGTCTAGTCCATTTTGCTGCATATTTTGGACAAAATTTGGATTGGCTTAATAACCAAACAAGCAGAACGAGAGGCTAAAATCTCAATGTTCAAAATGACTTCAGTAACACTATATTTTGATGGTCCATTTGAGTATTAGACGATCGGCTTAATATCTGTTGATACTGCTCCTTCAACAGACATTTAACAGACTATAAGAAACTTCACAACCATCAAAATAAAGTCCATGACTTCTTGTGTGGTTCTACTGAAATATGAATGAATATGAACACAAGATGAAGATAGATATCTAACTGAATGATCTGGTTTTCTAATCATACACTCTCAGAAATAAAAGTACAAAAGCTTGTATCAAAGGTAACTTTTGACAGGGTAGTCATTTCTATTATAGGTAACTATGTACATCTTAGGTACTATTTTGTAAGGTTTTTATAAGGTTCCTTTTACAACATCGACATTGTAATGTAATTCAAATAGAATAATTTAAATTGACTTAAGCTTCCATTTGGTTTTTAAAGTGTAAAAAGAGACAAAACACTGTTTAAACACAGGCGTCGTCATTAGCGGCAGGCTAGCTCAGAAATTACACTGAAAATACTGGGGTAAAATTAATTAGCAAATTTTAAAAAGATGGAGCAATAATAATAAATATTATTTAATGCAGTGCTTCTTGTTTGATCTGATACCCACTTTATATTGTATCTCAGCCAGGCAGTGAAAATCACTGTTTTTTAAAGAAATCAAATCTTAAACGCAGCGATTTTGTATGATATGACAAGACTGAAATGAAAAGTCTGTGTGCATACACCCCATTCTTTAGCCACATAATATTGTTGAACTTAGACTTGACAAACTGCAGCATCCCAAGATCACAGCACTATCTCCACAGGCTTGTATGGTAGGCGCTAGGCATGATGGGTGCATCACTTCATCTAAATCTTTTCTTAGCCTGATGTACAGTCACTCTGGAACAGGGTAAATCTGGATTCCTCAGACCACATGTGACCTTCTTCCATTGCTCCAGAGTCCAATCTTTATGCTCACTAGCAAATTGAAGCTATCAGTAGCCTCGCTGAAAAGTGGTCTTTCCATGGAAATGCTCATACATTCACTATTGAACATAGCTACAACATAGAGTTCCACTGTTGTTTTTTTTCACCAGAGGTTTAAGTGATTGCCGATCACGATTATTCAGAATTTTTTTCTTGCCACATTCCTTTCTTTGAGATGATGATTCCCTGGTATCCTTCCCGTTTTTAAAAATGTGTTAGACAGTTCTTAACCCAATTTTAGTAGGTTCAGAAATGTCCTTAAATGTTTTCTTTGCTTGATGCAGGTCAATGATTTGACCCTTCTGAAAAAGATTAACATCTGCCATCACCACAGGATGTGATTTTAACATGGCTGTTAAAAAATAAGGAGCTACTCTCTAGGGTAAACAACTTGTTACCAGCTAAAACATAATCATCCATGCTGCAATTATCTAATGGGAGGCTTACCTATTTGCTTAGTTATATCAGATTAGGAGTGGGCAATATGGCAAATATGCAATCTTGATTAATTCTTTTCTATATTAAACAATAACAATATATTTTGATATCAGTTGCTTCCAGGTTTAAAAATAATTAGAGGGTCCAGTAAATAACATAACCATAACAACATTTTCAGTGGCAGATAATTTTTTGGTGCATCTCCAATATTAACACACTATTAGATTCACATTGTTATACATTTTTGCTGTGTGATTGGCTATTATCAATATAGAGTAAAAAAAAGTCCATAGCTTATCATTGTTATCTGCATAAATTTTGTTGCGATTCAATATAATACCGTTTATTGGCTCAGCCCTATATCAGATGTTGACTTTTTTGGACAGGCAGTATTTCTTTTTCATTTCTGAGAGTGTAGGAACTACAGTGCACTTTGCAGTTCAACATGGGCATTGGTCTTTTTATAGCTCTATGTGCATATGAGGCAGAAGTATTTCTTCATTAGTTCTCGACTGACCATCACACGTACACTCATACATGAAGCTCAGTAAGCACACAACATTGTTTTGGATCTATTACAAAATGTGTCATAAAAGCCAATTTTGCTGTGAATCTTTAGGTTTGACCTTAAATTATAGTGTGAATGCTAAGTGAACCAGGACTAAATGCATTAGTTTTTGTTTTGATCTGGTACTAACAAACCAAGTGAACTAAACTACAGATGTGAACATGCTCTTTGATGAAAATCCAGTGCTTAGTTTTTCCTCCAAAGCTTTCATAATGTTATCTTTGAGCCTTGTAAACCCTATTTTCTTTCGCTCCAGGATGTGAACGGAACTTTTGATGTTGCTGTGAGTTTCAGAAGTGCTTTCCACTTTTGACTTTACTGTCCATTAGACAGTCAGTGTCGGTTTGCTGTCTGTGGCCATGGCAACTGGCATAGTTGAATAATGCAGGAGTATTTAGGCCAATGTATGGTCTTCAATCTGGTTTAGGTTTCTCTTTTTTCCTCCGATTTCATTCTTTTGACTATATGAATCATAGATCTAATATTTTGCTTTTCTAAATTATTTTGTTTTTGTTTTAAATACTACTCTAAATATGCTGAAATCATTAAATTTACTATAAAAAGTGCAGTTTCCTCTACCATTATATTAGGGTGGAAGTCAAGTTAATTTAATTTTCTATATAGCGCCAGATCACAACTTCTTTTAATAAACAAGCTAAATAGCTGTCTGTAATGGTTTATAATGGTATCTTATTTACACAACGACATGTCATTTCTGTCTCGATATGGCGCATTTACAAATTGCTGCTCTCTGAATTGAGCACGGTAGAGTTCCACACAGCCACTCTCTGCTCTATGGGAATGAGAGTGTGCGCAGGGGTTGCCTCCTGCTCCTGCTTTGGGTGATAGTATGAGGAGCCAGACTGGCCAAAAGTCAAGCAAATGCAGAGAGGTAGACAGGGTGCAGGCGAGAAAGAGAGACTGAGTGCACGCAAAAGATAGTAATTAATAATAGTATAATCTCTCAGTCCCTCTCGCCTGCACCCGGTCTACCTCGTGCCCGTTCTGTCTCTCTCACGTGCACACTCAGTCATAGTAAGTATACTAATTTCATTATACTAGTGGTGTACTTGTGTCCTAATACAATTAGTACAATAATAAGACATTTTTTTCCATACCAAGAAGCTCTGGAAATGTTCTTCCAGAAGCCCAGAAAGATAAACTGCAGCGTAAAAGCTGCACACTTTGTGGATAAAAAAGTAAAAATAAAAATTAATGATTAAATCAGTTCAGTTATTTACTGCTGTCATTAAAAGAAACAAATTAACAACATGAATGACTCCTTGTGTTTGTGTCGGTGTCAGTCTGAACAGCTGCACTGCACCACACCCCCAAAACTGTAAACCTAGGGGAAGCACTGAAGAGTTATGTGTAATTAAATTGTATATGAATTGAAGTATTAATTATATTAACTGTATAATTATGTAATTGTCTCAAGTAAATAATAACGCCAATTTTAGGAATATTTGCATAAACTATTGTACAACTTAAAAAAAAATACAGTCAAAAGATACTCTGTATTATGGTCTGGCTCTTGCCTTAACTAACTGGAAAAAGCTTTAACAACTGTATTTAAAAGGCACCCCACCCCCCAGAATTTAGGAGACCACACCCATAATGCATTGGTGAACACCAGTGACATTTGCACTCTTGCAGAACACAGGCCTTTCATTTCAGTAGTGGAGCCCATAGAAAGTGGTAAGGACAATTTGGGAGGAGAAGACGGCTGTAATGTATGTGGGCAATTCTGCAACTTCGATTATACAGTTTCATGTAGCAGGAAACTGTTCCTAGACCAGCACAGAAAGCCTACTCTTATCCTGAAGCTAGTGAGTGGGTGCGAGGAGACGAAGTGTCTTGACGACTGTGATCCCAGCATCCACCCCGGCTCCAGCGGACTAGCGTCTTTCCAGACCTGTAATTCTGTTGGTCTTTTCCAGCGGTCTCGACTTGTTTTTTTTTTCAGCCCGGGGCTCGAGCTGTGGCCTGGTGCCCTGTTTATCTTGTGAGAGCACTCATTTAGTAATTTCACACCCATAAACGTCTTCCTTAACCTCATCCCTCTCACCCACGTTAATTAACTTTTATCAGTTTAGGAAATGAAACCGCACTTGCCTTCACCTCACTTTTTAATTGGTGGTGTTGGTTGTTTTAGAGGACACGAGGGCAGGGGCTTTGTCAGGGGAGACACACAGGAAACCACAGAGGTATGCGATGAAACTAACAACACAATGTGTTCATCTGCACTGAATTCAGTTGTTGTTAATCTGTTGTACAGGCGTCGTCTTAAGCGCAAATTGTTTAATAGGGTGATTTGATGGTTGTGTATGTACTGCATCACACAAACGGCGAATCGTCTCCGGTGAGCTGCCTTATCTTTAAATTATATTATGTTGTAAGTTTATTAAAGCCGTGCCTCTGTAGCATATAGGTTAATCAAGCTTATTGGAGCGTTGCAAATTTGCTTTGTTTCCTTCAGTGTTGAGGAAAACAAAAGATAGACGATGTGTGTGGAAACGTAATGACCGTCCGCGTGCTTTGTGTGTTCCGTGCATGTGTAATGGATTTGATTTAACCCTTGTTGGCTTGCATGTATAAAGTCTTTCTCATTTTCCTTCAGGGATGAATAAAGTTGCAGCTCTTTGATGCTCTTCGATCCAGGGTTTCCTCATTATCATTCCATCACCCTCTCTCTGTGTGTTTGGGTGATGTGGGTCAGTGGTTTTTAACATGGTTTTGCTTCAGGACCATGCTTTTATTTGGACGTTGAGTTGATTTGAAACATCTATTGTTGTTTTCTGTGCTTACTGTGGTTTGGTGCAGTGTTTTATTTGCATTTAGTGTTGTGTCTGCTGGCAGGACAGACAGACAGACAGACAGACAGACAGACAGACAGACAGACAGACAGACAG
>CAIGQZ010000217.1:1134944-1146054 GCA_903798205.1 Danio tinwini | reverse complement strand
ACACACACACACACACACACACACACACACACACACACACACACGCTCTCATACACTGTCCAAATGATTGTTTTTAAGGACTGAATCCAGGAAGCCCCAATCGGCAAACTGCCAGCTGGCCAAACTCCAGTGTCGGGCGCTCAGCCAACACACCGATCTGCCACCCGAGACGCTCTCTCTCTTTCTCTTTTTCATACGCATACTCTCTTTCTCCCCGTCTCATTGTCCATCTTTCTTTTATCTCTCACTCATTCAATACCTGAGTTCTTTCTTCTTGATGTGGTGAGCCACTCTTCCTCTACATTAAGGGGTTTTTTTTGTTCGCCCCTCTATAATTTTCACCTCCATCCCTTTTAAAACTTTCCTTTAGTCCATTATTTGTTGCTTTTGAGGTTCTAACACCTTCTATTACTATTGATTTTCAATATTTCATCATCTCTCATTACCTCTTTACTATTTATTTTTGCTTTTTGTATTTTCTTTTATATAAAACATTTCTGATTTAAAATTTTGCACTGAATTTCTTATCTTTTACTCGCACTTTTTGTTTTAATGTGGGAATGTAAATTGTTAGAACAGCTAGGTTGTCTACAGCGGGGAAAATAAGTATTGAACATGTTTTTTCCTGGGAATAATATTTCTAAAGGAGCTGTTGACATGAACTTGAACCAGATTTTGGTTAAAACCCAAACAATACAAATAGAAAAATAAAAAGACAAAACAAATCTGAAAAATTAGTTATGTGTAATAACAACGAAATGACACAAGGAGAAGGAACTAGACTACTGAAATTTATACTTTAATACTTAATACTTTAAATAAAATGCTTTTTTGGTGACAGCAGCATAAAGACGCCCCTCATATGCAGAATGAAGTCACATCCATTGCTCAGGTGTGAGACTTCAACTGTGTAAGAATCTTGTTGGTTCTGTAGGTCTCGTCTATCAAATTTGATCTTTAATTTGTATTTTATTTTATTAAAGTCAGGTGATTGGCTGGGCCATTGTACAGCTTGATTTTCTTTCTCTGAAGCATTTGAGAGTTTCCCTGGCTTTGTTTTGGATCACTGTCTTGCTGCAATGTCCACCCTGGTTTCATCTTCATCATCCTGCTAATGTAGATGTTAGACTGAAGCAGTCTGTGGAATTACAATGAGGAAGGGCAGAGGGTTGCTGAAGAACTACTGAGAGATTTCACTGCTTTCACTGCCTTTCTACACCTCCCTTTCTTCATGTGTTCAATACTTTTTCCCTGCGTCTTTTCATTTTATTACACATAACTTAATTTGTAAACTAATTACATTTGATTTCTTTGCATACATTGATTTCTTTGGTTGTTACCAACATCTGATGAAAATTTCAAGTCAACAGCACCTTTAGAAATATGTTTTCTGAGAAAAATGGTGACGTGTTCAATACTTGTTTGCCCCACTGTATGTACTGTAGGTAAGTGTGTTAACTTTGTTTTATCTAAAGGATCATGCAGTTTTCTGGTAAAATCAAAAAGATATAATATTCACATGCACTCATGAGAGCCTCGTTTCTGTTCTATGAAACATTATATAAATACTTATAATCAGCATAATGCAAAAAGAAAGGTTCTTTACTGTAACATTAATGCAATATGTAAAGAAAAGAGAATAAATCAAACTGTTGTCTGGCATAGACAGATCTAAATAGTCTGTAGTCTCAGCTATCACAGCAGTGTAATTGTAACTATTTCAGTGAAAAAAAAACTGTAGTTAAACTAATTGTCTCTCTTAGCAGTTTTGATGACATTGGGCTGCACAATATATCGTTTCAGCATCAATATCGCAATGTGTGCATTTGTAGTAGTCACATGGCAGGATTTGCAGTATTGAGTTGTGGATTGTAGTTGATCAGCAATGAATAATATACTGTGTTACTTTACATCTTACTTTACATTTGAATCTTCAATTACTGTACTAGAATATGTGTGGCATGGTGGCTCAGTGGTTAGCACTGTCGCCTCACAGCAAGAAAGTCGCTGGTTCGAGTCCCGGTTGCACAGTGGGCATTTCTATGTGGAATTTGCATGTTCTCCCTCTATTCGCGTGAGTTTCCTCCAGGTGCTCTGGTTTCCCCCACAGTCCAAAGGCTATAGGTAAATTGAATAAACTAAATTGGCCATAGTGAATGAGTGTATGGGTATTTCCCAGTACTGGGTTGCAGCTGGATGGGCATCCGCTGCATAAAAACATATGCTGGAATGACCTCTGATAAATAAGGGACTAAACTGAAGGAAAATTAATGAATGAATGTATCTGAATATATGACTACTGTTTGACTCTCCGAAAAACCATAAAGCAGTGCTTGTTTCATTTTTATCTTATTTTCTTAATTATTTATCTTATTTACACTCCATTGCAAAGTCATCCTAATCAATCTAAAATGAATGATTTCATTCCAAATAGAGCTATTTAAATCATCTGATGAAATTGTATTCATATGGCAATATACACTCATGGGCCACTTTATTAGGTACACCTTACTAGTACCGAGTTGGACCCCCTTTTGTCTTCAGGACTGCCTTAATCTTTCGTGGCATAGATTCAACAAGATACTGGAAATATTCCTCAGAGATTTTGCTCCATATTGACATGATAGCAGATTTGTCTGCTGCACATTTATGATGTGAATCTCCCGTTCCACCACATCCCATAGGTGCTCTATTGGATTGAGTTCTGGTAACTGTGGAGGCCATTTGAGTACAGTGAACTCATTGTCATGTTTAAGAAACCAGTCTGAGATTATTCAGGCTTTATGACATGGCGTGTTATCCTGCTGGAAGTAGCCATCAGAAGATGGGTACACCGTGATCATAAAGAGATGAACCTAGTCATCAATATACTCAGGTAGGCTGTGAAGTTGACACGATACTCAATTGATACTAATGGGCCTAAAGTGTCCATGTGATTTGGCTGATTATAAATTTGCTTTAACAAGCAGTTGGACAGGTGTACCTAATAAAGTGGCCGGTGAGTGTATATCGCAGAAAAATAAAATATCGCAATGTCTGATTTTTCCAATATTGTGCAACCCTAGATTGAAATGTTTGTTTAAAGTAAATTGTTTCAAAGATATTTCCAACCTTTTTTTTTTACTTTTGCACAAATAACAAAAAAGTCCATTGCCGTTGGAGGCTTGAATCATGTTCTCTTTGTTGAACATGACATGAGCATGAGTGTGAATAAGAGCAATATGTTGCTGGCTGCAGTTCAGTAATAATAAATTAAAACTACATGCAGCCCCTTCAAGCGGCACAACAACTGTTTTAAACATTAATAATAAGAAATGATTTTTGAACAGCAAATCAACATATTAAAACGATTTCTAAGTGATTAATGTTAATGGCTGCAGAAAATTCAGATTTGCAGTCATGAGAATAAATTGCATTATAAAATATATTAAAATAGAACACAGCAGGGTAATAATGCTTTTAAATAGAAAACAATGAGCATTTTGTCAAAATCTCATTTCTTCACCATCTGTATTTTCCCTTTAGCTAATGAACGATCTTACTTTCTGCAAAGATTTTTTTCATCAGCACTATTAGTTAAAAATATAAACATAACTCTTTATTGAACATCATCTTTTCTTGTTCTTTATGTCACATGAGGTTTTATGTTTTACCGCAGGTTTTGAAGTGAAGTGGCATTGTGGGGCTTTTTCTTTTCTTTCTGCCACAGTGGTTGCATTTTGCAGCCGTTGATTCAGCACGTCTCGCAATTAACAGAGCTGACAAGATGCCCTCCTCTCCTCCTCCTCTTCCCCTCTCTGTTCTGCTCTCTCCTCCCTCCGTCTGCCTGCTTCGTTCTGCCGCTTCGCTGCAATTAGAGAGCTAGATGGGCATGCTTGTGTCAGCCCTGCTTTCTTTGTATATTATACTCCTCACTCCATATATAAGAGACGTTTTTAGTTTTCAAATGAAAAACTTATGTACAGTTGAATTCAAAGATTTTTTTTTTCTTTTTCAAATATTTCCCAAATTATGTTTAACAGAGCAAATAATTCCTCACAATATTACATATAATGTTTTTTCTTCTGAAAAAAGTATTTTTTGTTTTATTTCGGCCAGAAAAATATCTGTTAATTTTTTTTTTTACATTTTAAGGTCAATATTATTAGCCCCCTTAAACAATATTTTGATTGTCTACAGAAAAAAAAAACATTGTTATACAATGATTTGCCTAATAACCATACCGGTATCTTGCCGTTTCAACAGTTTCACTGTTACAAATACAGTACAAACTGTAAAAGTAATTTCAAATTTTTATGGTAACCTACTGTATTTCATTAATTGATTGTATTCTACACATCATATATTTTGTTACACAGACATTAAATTAAAGCAATGAAATAAACATTATTTATCAACATTAAATGTAACATTAATTTCTAATGTACATCATTGATTGGGAAAACTAAAAATAACCACAACAATGTCAACAAAAAGGCATAAAAATTGAAGTGTCATGCAGGGAAATCTGGGAAAGTCAATTGATTGTTATTCACTATATATACAGTATTAAGGAAATTTACTGTTAACTATTATGATACTAATACTATTACTGTTAGATTATGGATTTTTATTATTATGAATATTTATTATTTTTTACAGTTACTTAAATTTTAATTTAAACTTGAATCCAAAAGGTACTTTTTATTAATAATTCCGAAGTTCACACTCACAGATATTTCACTGAATAGAATATGCGTATTTGGCCTGCTGTCCGGGGAGAGGGCTTCCCCTCAGGATAGAGAGAGTGTCACAGTGTCTAGCTCGGCTCTCAAAAAAATAGTTTTTTGACTATTCTCGTAAGTTATTTTGTTAGATAAGTTCCAGATTTGGCTTCAGTATTGACATATCTAATGTATATGGAAAATATATAATATTGTATAGCTTCATATTAAAAATATGAATTTAAAAGATAGATTTGTGAAGGGTGTACTATATGCTGAGCACTGTACATAAATAAAATAATGATTAAAACACAAATAAAACACTCATTTTTTCACCCATTTTTCTTTTGTCAGGAAACTTTGCTTATGGATTTTGCGGGCTGTGTGTGTGACTTCATTGTTCTTGTACAGTAGGCCACATTATGTGCAGTGGGTTTTGTGCTTTACATTGATGTTGAGTTTGTCATGAACATGACAGGCAGTAATCTGATATGCTTTATTGTCCCCTGCATGTAAAGTATACGACTGTGTCATGGAATGGCTATTGAGTTACACTACTTAGAGATTGAAACAGATTGACTATCGTTGCTATTATCATCCAACTTTATTTCCTTTTTGTTTTCTTTCCTACTTTCTGTCATTGATATTGTTACTTATAATTATCAACAATAAAAAAATTGATTCTAAAATTTGGAATATTTTTTAAAGGTTTTTGCAATGAATCCCACTAAGATGTTAAGATAGTTCATATACCAAAACATTTTCAGACATATTTAGAACATGATTTATTTCATGATATTTTAATGACTCTATTTAATGAATTGACATTTAAATCTTTAAACATGGTCACTGTGCTTCAAACCACCCATTTATCTTTAAAATGCCAAAAAGGAATAATTACATAAATATAACGTCAATGTAACATTACTTCTCTTATCCATTTTTTTCACAAAATCGATTTGGAGCATTAAAATAAATACGCGCCCTTAATATGCTTTCTGTGTAAGTATATAAAACCACTTAATGGTGGTAAATTTAATTTGACGTGGACGCCAAAATGGAACGTCTCGTCTTTGACCCATATATTAGAGAGAAATAGGGTGGTAGGTGAGGAATGACGTGGCAGTGATGATTTTGATGAGAATTCCTCATAGACTGAAGAGAAAATGATCTCCATAAAAGAAGCAATGGTGCTCAGCTCGCCAGTGTTAATGTCTGTGAGTGTATGATTGAAAGGGTAGTTCTGTGTGGCTCCATTGCTTCTCTCCCTCCCTCTCCAACACACACACACACACACACACACATACAACCGCAGATCCTCATTGACTTTGTTTGGGATACTGTCCAACACTCCCCACCTTTACTTTTCACTGCTTCTCAGTCTTACAGAACAAAAACAGTGTCTTGGCTCCTGAGCCCGATCTCAGTTTGATCTGGCACACTGAGCTCCTGTGGCTCCATCATTCTTCATTTAGATGAATACAGTTTTCATTCAGACTGGGGAGCTGTAGTTTACAATAAGTGTGTTTGATTAGTTCTGTGTGTGCATGCATCTCGTCTCTCCAGCCTGTAATGGTCTGCGCTGGACTGCGTTTATTGCTCATCATTAGAGTGTGATTGCTTTCAGACTGCCGGGCCGCTCTGCTCTAATTGTTGGCATTTAAATTAATTGTGGAAGGGAGGGATTGTGGCGATCGTTGCCTACTTTGCTCTGCTCTTCTCTGCCCTGGCCTCGGCTCATCCATGTTGGTCTGGTCCTTAAGTTTTTATTTTAGCACATTTTGGGTCACTATCACCTCACAGCAAGAAGGTTGCTGGCTTGAGTCCTGGCTGGGTCAGTTGGCATTTCTGTGTGGAGTTTGCATGTTCAGGTTTTCCCCACAGTCCAAAGACATGCGCTACAGGTGAATTGAATGAACTAAACTGGCCGTAGTGTATGTGTGTGAACGAGTATGTATGGGTGTTTCCCAGTACTCGGTTGCAGCTGGAAGGGCATCCCCTGCATAAAACATATGCTGGATAAGTTGGCGATTTATTCCACTCTGGCGACCCCTGATGAATAAAGGGACTAACCCGAAGGAAAATGAAAATTAATGAATATATAGTATAAAATATAAATAAGCTTGATCAATTCTTTTAGGTTTTTCTTATTTTATACTGAATTGTACCATAAAAATGTCCTGTGCTGTTACATAGCAAAAATAAAAATAGTAGATACAGATACAGATCTTCTGTACTAGCTCTTTTTTTTCTTCTTTATTATTATTCATTCATTCATTTTCTTTTCGGCTTGATCCCTTTATTAATTTGGGGTCACCACAGCGGAATGAACCGGCAACTTATCCAGCATATGTTTTACGCAGCAAATGCCCTTGCAGCCGCAACCTATAAATGGGAAACACCCATACACACTCATTCACACACATACACTCATACACTACAGGCAATTTTAGCATAGCCAATTCATCTGTACTACGTCTTTGAGCTGTGGGGGAGCCCGGAGCACCCAGAGGAAACCCACACGAACCTGGGGAGAACATGCAAACTCCACACAGAAATTGCAAGTCGAGGCTCCAACCAGTGACCTTCTTGCTGTTAGGCGAAAGTGCTACCCACTTATTATTATTATTATTATTATTATTATTATTTGTTGTTTGCATCAATGTTTTAAATCTTATAAATGTTAAATAAAATATTGTAAAAAATATAAAACAACTCTTAATAATATACAAGTCGTGTGCGAGGGATTTATCTTCCTTGTTGTTCATCTTATATAAAATTATAAATTAATTTTTTTTTCTCCATGACCTGTTGGACTTTTTGGACATTTCAAATAAATATGGGTGTTGCACGAGGACAACAAAACTGAACAATTGTATAGTGTTTTCGTAAAGAAAAAAACATGTACATCATGGGTTTCACAGGTGACTTCTGTCACATGATCTGGAAAAGGGTCCTTCATTCATTCATTTATTCATTCATTCATGCATGACTTTGGATTGTGAGGGAAACCGGAGCATCCGGAGGAAACCCAAGCCAACATGGGGAAAACATGCAAACTCCACACAGAAATGCTAACTGATCCAGCCAGGACTTAAACCAGTAAAGGGACTTGCTGTGAGGCGGCAGTGCTAACCACTGAGCCACTGTGCCGACTTGAATGGGGTCCTACAAATAATTGTTTTTTTAAAACAATAAAAAAATTAAAGTTTTCAGTGGAATTGCCAGTTTAAAATTAGCATATAATGTTATATATAATGGTTTCCAGTGACAAAATGTCAGGTTCATGTTTTTAGAAATACATGAATAAAAAATGATTGTCATTTACTAAAATAGCCACTTATAAAATAAGGCCTGAGTCGTTTATTTATGTACATTTCTTTTATCAAATTAATATAATAAAAAGCAATAATTGATATTTTACTATTTTCTTTTTCATTTATAAGAGTTGTTACTTATTGAGCTATCTTTGAGACACCACACAACCGTTTTGAGATTTGATTAAAAAATGGAATATCACTGCAGTTTTTAGAACAGGAGATTTATGCAAGACAAATAAATGTTTAATTATTTACTGCATTTTAAATGTCAATACTAATTCTATTTATTTTTGTCAATAAAAATGCAACATCACATCAATAACCAACATACAAGCAAAACACAACGAATACCAAAGGCTCCTAATGATACATTGAAGTCCTGTAAAGCAAAATGATTGGTCTGTTGACAAAAAAAAACTGAACATTATTTACAACATTATTACCTTTAATCCAATATCCCCGTCTTTCTGTTCCGAGTGCATGTACACAGCTAATGTGTGTGTCTTTCTGTATCAGCACATGTCACAAGAGCACGCGTATGTGTGTGCACCACATATGTATGTGTGTGGATAAAATTGAAATTCTGTGGCTGTAAGAAAACAGGTGCAGCCAGAAGGCTAGATATTACACATCTGGACTCCCCTGTGATGTCACTGTCAGCAGGACGCTCCACTGGTGTCAATTAGTAGGAGAGGCAGGAGAGGGGGAGAACTTTTCCCTCCTTCTTTGTCTCTCAATCTTTTTCTCTCTTTTTTTCAGACACACTCACACATGTACCTACATAGACACTTACGATCTGTCTCTCAAAATGATATGCTCTGTCTCTATCACACTCAAACTCTCTCTTTCTCACGTATGCCGTCTCACTCGTTATTGATGTATGTTTCACAAAGGTTTAATTTAGGCCTCAGCTGTCTGTTACTGTATTAAATGTATTGTTTTTATGTGTGCGGAGGTCAATTTTGTCATTATTTTTACCAAAACAGCTAAACCCTTTCTACGTTTTTTTTGTGTAGGCTTGTATTTTACAGTACTTTAATCAACAATGTCTCTGTCAATGGTTTCAAACAATTATATTTGATTTACCAAAGTCAAACATGTGGCAATTTCACATCTGTCACATCCATAGCGGGGAGATGCCACATCCATAATGATGCTTTTTCCTCATAAATGCAAAAATGTCAAATAAAATAAAATCAATCATTTTTGTTCTATAGTGAGCCCACTCTTATCCTTTTGATTAGCATTGTTTATATTGGGTTGTGCAGTTTAATGTTGTATGTTATTTACTGTAAACTTGCAGACTTTTTTGGTCACATTTATAACGCATGTTTATTTTCCTCATTTAAAATATAAAAATGTTTAGATTTATATTTATCTTATAACTATGTGGTTAGTTTTTTTTTTAAATATGAACTGATTTTTTAATATTATGTTAACATACACTCACCGGCCACTTTATTAGGTAAATCTGTCCAACTTCTTGTTAATGCAAATTTCTAATCAGTGAATCACATGGCAGCAACTCAATGCATTTAGCCATGTAGACATAGTCAAAATGATCTGCTGCAGTTCAAACCGATCATCAGAATAGGGAAGAAATGTGATTTAAGTGACTTTGAACTTTCACAGCCGTCTCAAGGGTTTACAGAGAATGGTCAGAAAAAGAGAAAATATTTTGTGAGCAGCAGTTCTGTGGGCGCAAATGCCTTGTTGATGCCAGAAGTCAGAGGAGAATGGCCAGACTGGTTCGAGCTGATAGAAAGGCAACAGTAACTCAAATAACCACTCGTTACAACCGAGGTATGCAGAAGAGCATCTCTGAATGCACAACATGTCCAACCTTGAGGTGGATGGGCTACAGCAGCAAAAGACCATGCCATGTGCCACTCCTGTCAGCTAAGAACAGAAAACTGAGGCTACAATTCGCACAGGCTCACCAAAATTGGACAATAGAAGATTGGAAAAATATTGCCTGGTCTGATGAGTCTTGATTTCTGCTGCTGATGATAAGTCAGAATTTGGCGTCAACAACATGAAAGCATGAATCCATCCTGTCTTGTATCAATGGTTCAGGCTGGTGGTGGTGGTGTAATGGTGTTGGGGATATATTCTTGGCACACTTTGGGCCCATTAGTACCAATTGAGCATTGTGTCAACGCCACAGCTTACCTGAGTATTGTTGCTGACCATGTCCATCCCTTAATGATCACAGTGTACCCATCTTCTGATGGCTATTTCCATCAGCATAAAGCACCATGTCATAAAGCCTGAATAATCTCAGACTTGTTGATAGCCTCCACAGTTACCAGATCTCAATCCAATAGAGCACCTTTGAGATGTGGTGGAACAGGAGATTTGCATCATGGATGTGCAGCCGACAAATCTGCAGCAATTACATGATGTTATCATGTTATGGAATATTTCCAGCACCTTGTTGAATCTATGCCACAAAGGATTAAGACAGTTCTGAAGGCAAAAGGGGGTCCAAACCAGTACTAGTAAGGTGCACCTAATAAAGTGGCCGGTGTGTATACTTTTTATGTGAATTTATGTTTTTAAGTTTAAGTTTTTACTGCAAAAGTCACATCCATAATGCTGGAATTGCTCAGCAGTGTAGTCAAGCTGTTTATCTAACCAATTTTAGTGAAATTAAACTTCATACTGTCAGTAGTTTTTGACAAAATTTTGCGTAAATAAAAAAATGTTGGTACTGACTGACATTGTTGGTTATGATGCCAATATATGATGTATTCCTAATACCGGTTGGCTTTCTTCCAGAGTGTTCTATTTTGTCAAGACTGACAGGATCATGACAATGTTTGTGTGTGTTTTGTATGTTGTGGGACAATGGCTCTGAGGAATGCCGAGGATGAGCATTATGGACAGCTATTTACTTTGGACTCAGACAGTTAAACTTTTAACTGCATCCAATTAAACTGTGTGCAAGGACAGTATGTCACAAGCAAATGCATGCACAAACACAGGAGCACACACTCAAAAAGACCAGGATACTCTGTAAATTCACTGGCAGAAAGAAACACACACACACACACACACACACACACACACACACACACACACACA
>CAIGQZ010000217.1:1103992-1134934 GCA_903798205.1 Danio tinwini | reverse complement strand
ACACACACACACACACACACACACACACACACACACACACACACACATGCTCTACAGATGGCTGTAATAGCTCTGTGTTGTGGGCGGCTTAAGTGCGTGACCCCTGTGTGCCTGGCCATTGACCTCTGCTGCTCTGTGGTTGGGTTTCAGCCATGTGCTTGGTTTACACATAAATACACCCTATACTGTAGCCTTCACTGTCTCAGGACACAGTTCAGTACCCTTAAAGATGCAGAGTCAAGCTGTGCGACCATTTACCTCTCTTAGAGCAGCATAGCTGTTAAAAGAATGTCTCATATTGGTTTGTGTCTTTATGTTGTGTCATTTGTTAATGAGTCATTAGCTATGTTTCCATCCAAAGATGCAAATTAAAATAATGCGCAAAACTGAAATAGTGTATAAAAGATTTGTGAATAATACAGTTTTCCATTCCATTCTAAAAGAAAAAAAGTCACCAAGTATCAAAAAGAAAAAAGTAATTTGCTGCGGTAGGAGACGCTGCATTGGTCTTTTTCTTACATAATAAGTGACGCTTCACAAGACAATGCAGACATGCAATGAACAAGTGGTGGCTTTCGGATTATTATTGCATTGCAATCAACATTATATATAAATATAATTAACCTGCAATTATATAACATATAGTGTTCTTTCAAAAGAAGGTGATGTGTACATGTTCAATAAAGTGTACCTGTGTATTAAGTGTATGTGTTGTCCTCGAAGTCCTCGAATGGTTTGAATCATCTCTTCATACGTTTTGGATCTGATCAAGTGGCACAATCTCTAGAGGCCTTGGGATGGTTATCCCCAGGTGGAAATAGAGAACAAAGAAAATAATTAGTGTTGCTGCTGTTCATGATGTATTTGAACAAGAGATGTCAATGTGAAAATGCTTTTGATAAGATACATGTCACTGCATTTCAAATTCAGATTTTTTCAAATTAAAACTTTATTTGCCATACACATCTGCCACATTTTCTTCTTCTTTTTTCTTCTTTTCTTTTTTCCTTTTCTTTCTTTTTTCAATTAATGGAAGAAACAAAAGTTTCTATATAAACAAGCATAAAAATATAAGTATTTCTAATAAAGTGTTAAATTATTGTAAACAGAAGTTCTGAAAGCTCTGTTTAGTTAAGCTACTCATAAATGTCGAGTAAAGAACTGAACTTGTTTGTGCAGGGGTTTCTGGGAAAGGTTGTACCATGCTGTAGGGCTTCATGAACCTGAGTCCAGCCACAGCAAAAGGCCAAAACTGTCACTCTCTTTTGTTACATTTGTTTATCCTGACAATGTTCTCTCTCCATTCTCTCTCTCTCAGCCCCAGGGTATCCCCGCTTTTCAGGGAGTCTAGCCCCCACCTTCCTGCCCATGAGCCCCCTGGATCACCATGGCAACAGCAGCGTACTTTATGGACAGCACCGTTTCTATGACACTCAGAAAGGTGAGTGAGGTTTAGTTTTTTCTGTCAAGCAGTAAACAGCCTATGCAAAAGTATGTCTACATTTGATTTCTTTCCTTAGATTTCTATCTACGAAGCCTCCCATCGCAGCCCCACCTTCTCTCCACAAATCACAGCCTCCCACCACTTTCTAGAACTGCTCCTGCCCACCCGCTGGACTCCTGCAGTCGTGAGAGGGAACCTGGAAGTACAGTTTCCCAGAAGAGCTCCAAAGAGACAGGTGTAGTGGAGCGAAGAGTAGTACCCGGAGGAAAAGAAAAAGAAAAGAGTAAACAAGAATCTAAGCAGGATCGTCATCATGGTCCTCCCACCCTTCATCACCACCACCACCAGCACCATCCACAGCATCATCCCCAAGGCCTAGAAGATGACTTTCGGCACAAAGATGACCCCAAGCACCTTAGCTCCTGCCTGCTTAGCACTAAGACGCAGAATGGCTCTGATCCAGGGGCAGCCACCAGGGGCTCTTTGCCCAGTTGTGTGGGTCCAGGGGCCTCCAGTCTGGGGACTGGCCGGCAGACAAGTGGAGACAGTCACTGTTGCAAGGAAGGGGTCAGTGGAGAAATGCGAATTAGCGAGCCACCCTCAGATTGCCTTCGTCACAGTGCCATGCTGGGCCATGCCCACCCAATGCCCTACTCCATGCCACCACCTCTGGGCCTAGGCTCTGCAGTGGGAGGATCCTGGCTGCATCCGAATCATCCACACCATCATCATCCTCATCATCCCCATGCAGAGCTCTTTTGTCCACCTCCCCCTGCTCCACTGACCATGCCCACTGCTCAGGAAAAGAGCCTTGGCAGGGACTCTGAGGTTACAGGGCCTACCTTTGTGCCCTCTGTGGGGCCACTGGGAGATAAAATCAGTGGACCGTTCCAGCTGGGGAACCATCACTGTCGAGGTGTGGGAGGTGGTATGGTTGCAGTTGGTGGGGGTGCAGGGAAAGAAACGAAAACTCCTGAGAGGAGTAGCAGTGGAAGTCGAGCAGCTAACCTACTGCCTCAGAGTAGCTGCCAAAGAAAATCTTCCCAGCAGCAACAGGCATATGGTAAAGCAGACAAGAGTCCAGACTGGCCCCCGGGTCCCCATTCACGCACAAACGAGGTTCAGCACAGTCAAAATCAGCATCCCCACTCGGCACGTTCATGTAGCTTGGACAGCAGTGAGGAATCTGATGCCTTTCGTCCCTCTCTGCCACAGGGAACGAAGGGTGGCCACCAAGCTAAGAGTAGCATTTATGCCAGCACTCCACCTTTCCGGGACTGTTCTCACTCAGGTCCGTCAAACAGGGCATCGTCCGAAGGTAAAGGTGCCACGGAGGTTGAGTGTACTCAAAAAAGCAGCCAGAGAGTTGCACGAATACGTCATCAGCAGCACAGGGCTAGCACTGGTGGACAGGGTCCAGAGATGGAGCCTAACAATACCACACAAGACAAGAGGAAAATGGACATGGAGTCAGCATCACAAGTATACGGTGGAAATCGGACCGGCTCTCATCCTTCCTGGGAAGTGCGAGGACACCAGCCTCGGCCAGATGAAGAACCGCACAAGGCTTACAACTCTCTGGGTGCTGCTTCCCAGACTTCACGTGTGGACCAAGGGCCTCTTCCCCCTCTAACAGCCCAGCAGGAGGCCACACTGGGCCCTCAGGGACCTGAAAGCAATGCTATGAGGAATCTGATGAAGTACAGTAGCCAGCAACCACTGCTGTTCACTCAGAAGAGCCCATTTGGGGGTCTGGGCTGCCTCAAGCAGGGAGCAGTAACTGGGGAGAGAAGTGAGAGGAATGAAAGAAGCAACAAAAGTGGAAATGGTTTGAGCTGTGCTCTCCAGGAGGGAAAGCAGACCCTGCCCCCCAGGAGAGCCTCATCATCTGGGGAGAACGAGCGCTCAGAGCGGGTGGGCAAGGACTCAGGGGAAGCTCAGGGGGAGGGTGAGGTGCGACAGCCCCCTGTAGGGATAGCAGTGGCCGTTGCCAGGCAGAGAGAGCCCCCGTGCCGCCTGCCAGACGGGCATCCCACCCACAGCCACCACAGCAGAGTGATGCCCAGCATGAAGGGTAAGCGACTCCCAGTGGGGGGTGTGTGTGTGTGTGTGTTTGTATGTGTGTCTGTGTGTGTGTGTGTGTGTGTGTGTGTGTGTGTGTGTGTATACAAATGTGTGTTCTAACAAGCTATATATAATTTTTCTGTTAACTGGATGTACTTGATGAACTTTTGGAAACTTCATATGTACAAATGTAACTTGTGATTAAGGGAATGGGCACAAATTCTTGGTTGTTAATCTAAATTACTTGTCATCTAGTGATATTTTGTTGGAGTAACCTTGCCAGATTGAGTGTCTTAGGTGTTACATTGACTGCCAAATTGCTCTTATATCTTCATTAGACCACAGTGTACAATATTTTCTCTCTCTCTCAAAAAAAAAACATGTCAAGCTGTACAAATGTAGGATGACAATTAGCAGTTTAAATCACTGTGGCTATCATCCAGTGGATATTGTCTAGTTGTAACACATTGACTGTTTCAGATACCTGAAAACGCTTTTTCAGACAGTGCATATTAATAGAGAGACAGCAAGATGTTCTATAAATATGTCTTTTGGTTCCTGTGATAACTCTCTATAATGTGGAATTTAAATGGTTTCTTAAGTAAAATAACAAACAAATTGTGAAAAAGGTTAATTTATAAAAACACAGTTTTCACATAACATACAGTGCATCAAAATGTAATCTCAAATCTGATCAAATCTGCAGTGAGACGGGTAGTTCCCTTTTTTAGATACTGAGTTTTGTCATGGAGTGACCATATAAAATAGTGGTGGTTGTCATGATTGTCATCCTGACCTGTTCTCTGTTAGGTGTTGGACACCCAATGTACCCGCTGGAGCGGGAGATGGATGAAGAGAGGAAAAGAGTTTGTGAGGAACAGCTTGGACTGTCTCCATTTGACAGAGAGAGAGAACTCCTCCTCAGGTATGGCTGTTAGTTTCCAGTTGAATTCATGTTTTTCCACAGTCAGTTGTTTCTATGAAAAAAGACCAACTTTAACATTCTGCACTGTAGTTGTATTAACTTGGAGAGTAACACTGTGCCATTTTGATGGTCTTCCCTCAGGGAAAACAAAGACAGAGTTGAGTTTGCCAGAATCCACCCCTCCAGTAGTTGCCATGGAGATTTGACCTCACACCTTATTGTGCCAGGCGGTAGCCAATTAGGCACTGAGCCATCTGCTCACGCCCACCCCACCCATCATCACTGGATGCCTCGAACAGGAAGTCCCTCCCTTTGGATGGGACACTCTTATGGTGAGCAAATGCCAATTTGTTTTACTAAGTTGATGGTATTAGATTACAGTATACTTTGAATTTCTGCATGTGTATTTTAATTAGCAGTACCCTAATAAATAATCAATGAATTGGACAATAGTTTTAGAACATAAATCAGAATCTTAATGTCTCTATTCAGGTCTTAGTCATGCAGCATTGCACCAGAACTTGACCTCAGGCTTCTCTACAACCATGCCAAGCCCCTTGCAACCAGTCTTGCCCCTGCCTCAGGACCCCTCTGCCGCCCTGGTGGTGTTGCCTACAGAGCCAGTGGCCCACCCTGCCACCCATCACCTTGGTAAATATTACATATTTTGTTAAATTGCCTTTTGCCCCATACAATGATCAAATAGAAATTCTATATTTGGGTAACCTTTACTTTTAGCAGCCAGACAGTTACATGCATTGAATCCACGGTCAGCCTGTCCATTGGTTCTGTTTCAAAATTCAACATTAAATTCCTTCCCCTTGGGTCCACTGTCCCATCCCCCTCTGCACGGTTCCATCTCATCCCCTTCTGCCCCTGTATCATTCTGTAATCATTATTGTGAAACGCTTCACTAAGCCAAGCAGGCATTTACAGCACATTGTAGTATGGACTTAATGGGAACAGTTTCACAAGCGGCCCTAATGCACACTCTGAATGCGCAAAGTGGAATTATTCAAACTGTTTAAACAAATTATCATTTCAAGTAGATAGCTTGCGTATTTGACTTTGAGTGTGTGTGGGGGAAGGGGGGGGTGTATGCATAGATAAGCATGTGCGAGTGAGAGAAAAATGGAGATCTAAAGTCACTGTGTGGGTGTACGTTTCAGGGTCTGTTGGTTAAGATTAAATTTGTATGAATACGTTAGTATTCGCACAGCAGCAGTATTGGCCCAGGTGGGCTTTTAGGAGTTTGAAGGTGAGAGGTACAGGGAAAAAAAAATTTAGGGATAAAAATGTTTTGTTCTCTTTTATTTGTTTTGCACAGTGGCACATCTTTTTTTCTACTTTTCAATTGGTAAGGATTCACAATTTACTGTTTTTACAAGATTGGGAGAGATCATATATTTATTTGAATTCTTATTTTGTTTTTACTTAGCCATCCTCTAATTCTGAAGGTTTATCATTATATTTAGTAAATTTTTATCTCACAATTATAATTTTTTCATTATATATACTATAACTATAACAATGTACCTTTTAGAATAATTGATTTTTGTTTTTTTCTTTGACCAACTTAGACGTTTTTTTTATCAGTAAAGAGCCATCAAAGTGAATTTCAATAAGATTGTATCCCTATTCCACCTATACATTGAGTTACTTTAAACTAAATGAATGTTTAAAGGGGTGGTCCACTACGATATCATGTTTTAAACTTTAGTTGATGTTTAATGTAGCTGTATGAACATAACATCTCTGAATGTAATATGCTCAAAGTTCTATGCAAAGGGAGACATTGGCTTTTACTGAGTTAGCTTAGCAAAGCCTACAGCGAACAAAGTTTAAGGACTGCAAAAAAATAATAGATTTGGGCTAGTGAGATCACAAGGGCTTCTGGTTACGCGTATTCACCACATGCACACACACCGTGCAGCAAAGAAGTGTGGCCAGAGGCGCTGTAATGTTATAGCAGAGAAAGCTAAAATGCCGTCCAAACGCTGTATTTGGGCTTCCAAAGGCCATGACGCAAAGAGAAAAGTGCTTACAGTTAAATTTTAACTATGTTCCAGACAAGTATAAAAAATATATAGCCAGCATTTAACAAAGGACAGCTTCCAGAATCTCTCCCAGTTCAGTGCTGGATTTGGTTAAAACTCCTCCAACCGACGAAGCTGTGGATTGTGAGCCACAACCTGTAAGTATTGTTATTTGTTAAATTTTATTAATTACATGCACAGGACTTAAAGAAGAATGTAAAAAAGGGAAATGCTGTTTGGCAACGTAAAAATTTTGCTACAAATTCATATTTATCAGTAAAACCGCTGTAAACACCCACAATCTTCACCAGCGCTGTAGTGGTTGAATGCTTTCCACGCAATCTACATCTTAAATAACAAACTCGCTAAAGATATGTGAACATTTTATATTACTTACACATGCTTATTCCGAATATATGTGAAAGACACTTGTCAGATGTTAATTTAGAGAGCAGGTGTGAGGTTCAGCAGAGTCCTCTGTGTCATTTTCTGTCTGATTTAGGCAAA
Source organism: Danio tinwini (assembly GCA_903798205.1). Lineage (NCBI taxonomy): Eukaryota > Metazoa > Chordata > Actinopteri > Cypriniformes > Danionidae > Danio > Danio tinwini. The sequence continues at coordinate 1,127,958 of CAIGQZ010000217.1, read as the reverse complement.
CTGATAGGGCTGTGTACACAGCACAAAAGCGCGTGCTTGTAGGGGCGTGACGTGGTAACATGGAACTGACCCGCAAATCACAACCCATTATGTTAGCTGACCAATCAGAGCCTCTTCAGGGCGGACTTTCGGAGGAACTAGGAAATATGACAGTCATTTTCATGTTAGTTGAGTAGCTGTACATAATCAAAGTAAGATATATGAAAAAATTATGTGATTTTCTACAAATGAAGCATGAGCACACATTGCATTGGATCTTATAAACACAACCAAGCCCTAAAAATACACCGTGGACCACCCCTTTAAAATCAGCTCATGGTGCAGATTGTGGGATTCTCTGGTGTGCCATGCTGCCTGAGAAAAGTAAGGATGTGGTATACTTAACATCCCTTTAATGGTTTTAAACTGTATTGCACTGTGCCTTGTCATGCCGCGCTGTGCCCGGCTGTGCTAACGTGTCTGCACAGTTCTGGGATTTGTGCTTTGATTTGTTGTGCATCTCTGTATGACTTTCCACCCTATTATACTGTGCCTTGCTGTGCAGTGCATCATTGTGTGGCTTTTTGCTGTATTGTGCTGTGCTCTGCTGTCCTGTGCTGCATGCCTCTGTACAGCATTCCTCCTCCCCACACTGGCTGTGAAATTTAATTAGCTCTCTGCTCCTTAGCGTCACACTCCCCTTTCCGCAACAAAGAAGGGAAGTGCATCCATTGGATCCCTCCCTAGGGAAACATAACCCTGTCCCAGTAATCTTTCCCAAACAAAGGTCCTTGCCATACATCAGGGAAGGAGGGGCGGAGAATATGCAGCATGCAAAACCAAATGGCTGAAAGAAAAACATATTGTGTTGAAATTTCTGTGGGCTGAGGCTCAAGGCTGAGACTAAGTGCTTTGCACAGCTGCGCTTCATCCCTCTACACTCTCTCCCTCTCTCCCCCTTCCTCCATCCTTCCCATCTGATCAGCTTGTTTCAGAAATGACCGACTCCTTTCAAATATCCTGCTCGCTTAGTGAATAAATGGCACAAAAGTGCATCTGTAAGATGCCTAGTCACACATAGACAGACTCTAACTTGAAGCAAAATGTCTGGTCCACAATCAGTGGTGTAAAGTAACAAATTACAAATACTCAAACTACTGTAATTAAGTAGTTTTAAAAATGTGTACTTTTCTTTCCCTCGAGTACATTTTAGTGCAGTATCGGTACTTTTACTCGACTATTTTCCTTCAATCTGCAGTCACTACTTTATTTTTTCTTGTCTATGGGAATTAGAAAAATCAGTCCTGTGATTTCTGTCCAATCAAATCGCACATGGAAGGTAAATTGCATCATAATGAACTACCCCAAGACACTGCGATTTAAAATTGCAGCAAACAGTTTGGAAGCATTTGATAGCATATTGTTTAGAAATGAAAATTGGGTTGACAACAAAACCCAATGTCAGGCCGACGGCAATGTCCAACTAAAATCAACTAAATATCTAAGTCTAATGATGTTACAGCTTGACGTTGTGTGGACTTTATCACTATGTCTATCGGACGTTGGATTTTAGTTGCCATACCTAACAAATAAATGTCAGTATTTGATGTCAATATGACGTTGGTTTAAGATGTTGGCTCGACGTTGGATTTTGGTCACTTTCCAAGAAAACATAAATTCCACCAAATATCAGTGTCATCAAAATAACATTGTCCTTAGATGCTGGCTAGATTGAATTTTGGTCACCTGACATCACAACCTAAATATAACCTAATATTAGCGTCTTATGACATTGTGTGCCTGCTGGGCAATTACTAAATGCACTACAGAATGTTACGTTTACACACATCCACAACTTACATGTAAATGCATCAGCTTTTTACCGTGTAATACTCACTGCTCTTGAGTACTTTTGAAAGGTCTACTTATACTTTGTTTACTCATACTTTGAGTAATATTTGCAACAGATACTTTTACTCTACTCGCACTACATTTTTAGGCAAGTAATTGTTCTTTTACTTAAGGTTGATTTTCCACTACTTTTTCCACCACTGTCCACAATTCAGCACTTTCCTGTTGGAGTAACTCAACTAAAATATTTAATTCTGGCATGATCTGGCATTTAAAAAAATGCCCTACATTGTGTTTCAGAAAAGGGAATCATAGCAGTTCGGAAAACTATGATGTAAAGTAAATGATGAGCAAATTGTCATTTTTAAAACACACCAATCAAATTCCAAAAACTTTCCTTAATTCTATAATTCATGTTGCCCTAAACATCCAGAACATAAGTGTCCATTCATTCAAGCCAGTCTTTTGTAAACTCAACTTTGTTTCCAATTATTTACAATTAGCCAGTTTTATTGGAGATGGCAATTTTAGTTTGCATTTTTGCATGCAGTATGTATCAGATGGCCTGTGGGCTCTACCAGGACAACAGGTGTCCTTAAAGCTTCTGTGTCTGTCTCCCCTCTTCAAGAGTTTGTCCCTGGGTATAACATCTGTGCTCCTTTTTAAGGCCAACACCCATCACCTAACCCTTATTACAGGCTTAATAACCAAGCGCATGCTCTTGTGAATGAGTGAGCCATTTGGGAGTAGACCCCTCTTGGCCACTCTCAGCAGGCTGTCAGGAAGGTCTTGTCAGGGGAGCCACATTCATGTGACAGTTTGAGACTGCAGAGCTGAATTGTCTTGACTGGCACTGCGACTTTCATGAGCCAGAGATCAGGCAAGTGTAGCTGGTGAGCTCACTGGTGACCATCGTTTTGCGTTAATCCACTGAGGTATGGCCAGGCTAGCTGTGAGTGCATGGGGCAGTTTGCATTCACTCTCTGCCCACGGGTTGAGTACTAAACATGATGAGGAAAGAGATGGGGAAATATGAAGGTTTTCTACCCTTGGGACTGAGGATGACTTTTGCAAAGAAAAAAGACAGTGAAAAAAGAGGGATGGAAAAGGGGTGGAATCTTATAGCCGTAAATCAATAGGCCTTCAGAGCGATAAGTGAGACTTGCCTTGAGGCGAAAGAAAAACCTTTGTTCATACTTTTCTCATTGCTGTATCTTTCTCTCTCTTGCTTTCTCTCTGTAGATGTAATGGAGCAGCAGGGACTGTGGCCCCCTGTTTACGGAGCCCGAGGGCCCACCTCACACATGCAGCATCCTGCTGTCTATTCCCGCTCCCAGTTTCTACGGCAACAGGAACTGTACGCGCTGCAGCAACATCAGCACCAGCAGCACCGTGCAGCACAGGCAATGGAGTTGGCGCACAGGCACAGTCACTCACAGGTAACACATGGAGAAGGATTTGTACACATGGTTAGCCCTGCTTCCTCATACACCTCAAGATAATTTCCCAGCAGCTATTTCTCTGCGTCTTTCAGCAGACCTACCCAGCGTGCCCGAGGTTGTGAAAGGCCTGTTATTCCTGCTCTCAGAAATTCATAGCAGTTTTAGCCAAAAGAATGACCAGCTTTCATTTTCAAAGTGCATTTTAATGTTGGACTTTTTGAAAGAGTGGGATTCTTCTCAGGAACGGGGCCAGATTCAGCTTTTATCTGATTTCTTTTGTACAAAGAAGCAGAGCAGAATGCAAGTGAACAGTGGATCATTAGCACCGATTGTACTGCATCCCTGGTGGATGTTCTTACATAAGAAACCTGAGATGACTGAATCATAAATAGCTCCATGTTAAAGTCCATTTTCCAAATTTAATGCATTTCAGTTGTGAAAACTAGGAATAATGTTGAGGTGCATAGTGTTTGACTTCCAATGTTGCTGTAGTATGTAGTCTCTGAAGCCTGTTTGCATATCTTGTGTTTCTGCAGAGGAAACCTGAAGATCCCCCGATCGATCTGGTTGAGGGACTATCTGAACCCCGCACACCCAAACACACCAAGCCTTTCTCAGTTGGACCTTCCCCTAAACCTCCCCCCTCCTCCTCATCCCCTGGGGGCTGTGCTTCTCGTCTTTCACCCTGCTGTCGATCACCCGCCCCACGATCCCACCTCAAGAGTACGCCCTGCACACCCTGCCCTGAACCCAGCCCGGCCGTGGCTGCCCCTCGCTCCCCAGCGCTCAGCCCTCATTCCACCCCCCACCACCTGCCAAAACCTGCTGAGTCCCAGGACAAGAGGGGGGAGGGCCAGCCACCACAGGACTACCCTCAATCACTGGAGCCTGGTGAGTTGGAAAATGACACTGTTTATAAATGTTATTTAGGCCCAGTCCCAATTATATTTTTGTACCCCTACCCATTCCCCTTGGCCATTAAAACAGAGTGAGAAGGGGAAGGGCTTCAAAATTGACCCCCAAGAAATAGGACAGCACTACAACACCAGCACATGTCATGACTTGACGAACTTGACGATCATGACTGCTGTAGTTATTACAGTTGCGTTATGTTTTGGTATTTATCTTCAGGAAATCTTCACTGAAGGCAATGATATCATGTTATCATAACGAAATAGTGTGGCAATAAAATCAGAACTGTGTTGTGCATTTACACTGTGGCCATATTCATCTATGCAAACACACAAAAACAATTTAACATTAACATTATAGCAGACACAGTAAAAAGTCCATTCCCAGCCACTAGACTTATCTGACAGGGTTTTTGAGTGTCATCGAGTGACAGAATGTTGTGGGACTGCTATTCAAGAGTTGTTATTATTAGGCATTATAGATTTAGTGGTTTTGTTTTTTTTTGGTTTAGGTTTTTTCAGCATGACGGTGAAACACAAACACGGTTATGAAAAATCTCAGTTTCAAGGGCTATCTAGCCCTTCCCCTTAGCCCTACACCTTCAAGATAAAAAGAATTGGGACACCCCTACCTTTTCACTTGAACGTGCAAAACGAGGAGGGTAAGGGAAAGGGCTAAAGCCTGGTTTATACTCGACACATCCGCTAGTTTGCTTGAGTGCGTGCGTGCGGTCATCGTTGTGTTTGCGGATGTTCGCTTTGGGTGCATGTGACATGATTTCGGCTGGCGGAGCGCACAATTTTTTTTTAGACTGGAGCAAACAGTTCGCACGACGCCACATTTGATTTGAGTTGAAAATGAGACACTGAAGAGATTTTGTAAGAAACAGGTACGACTGTACAGACATCTTTATGATCTGTCCATGCGTAATCATAGGCATAATCAGATGATTAATAATTGGAAAAAAGTATTGAAAAAGGAAGAAAGTTTTTGTAAAAGTTTAGAAAAACTTGAGGGATAAGTTTGTTAAAACCAATAAGAGAGACCATGGCAAAAGTGGAGACCTGGGTGGTTTTAATACACAATTACAGAATATGTTTTTCCACTATTTATAGGTTTTATACTGATGTATATATTACAATTTTGAATTTTAAACAACTTAATATTTACAAAACTAAAATGAAGTCACAAATTATTTCTTTGATAACTGGATATCGGTTTACAATATACTGATGGCCTGTTTCTCTAGGCTTTATAATAATAATAATACATTTTATTTATAATGCGCTTTTCTAGGAACCAAAGCACTACAACAACAGAGAAATCAAACATGCAATAAAAGTATACATTAAAAAAGTTCTAAAATATAAACAGAATAATCAAGAATCTAAAAATGCAGCCTTAAAAAGATGAGTTTTTAGCATCTTCTTAAAACTAGCTAGTGTGGAAGCATTTCTTACAGAATAAGGGAGAGCATTCCATAACATGGGTGCAGCAACAGAGAAAGCTCTCTCCCCCATTGATTTTAGTTTACAGGGTGGCTGTTGAAGGGTGAGAGTATCAGCAGACCGCAGGGAACGAAAAGGTGTGTACTGAGAGACAATGTCACAGATATAGGAAGGAGCAGTACCATGTAGAGCTGTATATGCAAGTGTGAGTGTTTTAAAAATGATACGGGACTGAATTGGGAGCCAATGCAAGCTATAAAGCACACCAGTAATGTGCTGCCGTGGTGGAGTGCGTGTGAGAATGCGTGCTGCTGAGTTTTGAATGTATTGTAGCCGTTTGATTAATTTAGCAGGTAAACCGACAAAGAGTGCATTACAATAGTCAATCCTAGAAGTGACAAATGCATGAATGAGTCTTTCAGCATCTGGTTGAGTGAGGTAAGACCTAATTTTTGCAATGTTCCTCAGATAAAAAGCAGATTTTGTAATGCTCTGGAATGTCGGACCATTGTTGCCTTTTTAGCATATCAGTAGAGGACACAAACTAGCCATGACAGTAATGTGTGAATTGTTGAGTGGGTTAAATAAAGAGTTGTTTTAAAGAATATCACAATGCTGAACGCATTAAGTATAAAAGCCTTGTCCGTTTCGTGAGATGCACGCACAGTCAGCGGATGTCTGCGACGTGGCAGTTGGTGAAAGTATAAATCAGGCTTAAGGGGTAGAATTGAGATTGGGCCTTAGAATCAAACATTCTGATTTTACTTAGTATACATTTTTATAATTTATAACCAAATTATTCAATTACTGATTGACCTTGCTATTGTTTAAAGCATGTAATACATTTATCAGTATGTTTTTACTTACTTTTCAAAGTTTTTATGCGCCTGTACATGCTTGAATCAGATCACATGCTAACATGAGTCAGACTATAAAAAGCAATGGACTTGTTTATTTGTAAAAAAAAAAATAATTATTTAAAAAAGGTGAAGAGAATAAAGGATAAAAATCAGAATAGTGCTTTCATCTAGCTCGCTTCCTATTCCAATGCCCTCGTATTTGCATCAGGATAAAAAACAGAGACTAGAGGAAAGAGGCTGGAACATTTCATTTCATTCTCAAGGTTAGGGTCTTGCCATCGCGTCTGGCTCCACAAACCCCTGGGGGAGAGGGAGTGAAGTGAAGGAGAGTAGGAAAAAAAGAGGAGACGGCCGAATAGAAAAAGACCCTGACCACAGGGACAGTCAAAAGAAGGGAGAGATATTTTGTTGCAGATAAGATACACAGGGCCTTTTGAAGGACTTGTTGCCCTTTGATTACTGAAGACAATCATCCTGTTATGTGAATAGAAGTGCAAGTACTGACTTTACACTTTGTATTTGTGTCTTTACACTATTGTATCCATTTGTGACACATTTGAATGTGCAAGAAAGCACAGATGCTGTGGGGAGTGGCCTGCCATTCAAGGTAGGTGCGATAGAGACAGACAGAAAACAGTAGGGAGGTCAGCAAGACAGCAGACAGGGCCTCTCTTATCCTTCAGAGGTCCTTGAGTGCTGGCTGGCGGAGGGATACGCATTCATCTGGCGGATGGATACCATCAATAACACAATGCTGAGGTGACAGGACTGGCTGTGCAATCACACCAAGACACCATGCTGTCATCAATATACCGAGCAACGCTGCAGATCTCATATAGACACACACATACTTGCTCTTTCATTCACGCAATGTTCCCTGTCCAATTGTTTGCACTTGTGTGCCAGACGAGACGAATACACACTTTCACTTAAAGACTAATTTATACACGCATTCCTCTGTGCACTCTTTCTCTCTCACACACACTGCATCCATAACAACTTGAACATAATTCAATATTCATGGAAAATTCGCTCATGCCTGTGCCATAGCCTTTATGGCGCCGGCTCCATTATGAGTGTGAGTTATACTAGATAAACGGAGCGAATGGTACACACTGTCGCTAATGCTTCTGTATACAGCATATATATCACCCCTCTCTGCACTTCAGCGGCAGGGGGCCGTGCCCCTTAACTGACAAGGTCATATTGTGATGTGTATTACAAATGAATGGTAATGGCTTGCTGGTTCGCTGTGCGCTGAAGTGTGTTTCAGGAGCAGTTAAATCTTTATGCTTGTAATAGAGTGACTTCAAACAAGGTTGAGGAGCCCAAACCAACATCAATGTTTATGGAAACACTCAATCAGTTTTATTCTCATTTTTGTCTTGTAGATCTCCCTCCTGGCTACACTTACCCTGCCATTGCTATGGGTTACAAGGGTGGACCCTCCCCTCAAGAAGTCCAATTGGCTGAGCATGCAGACTTGGAGGCGGAGCAAGCGGAACCTGCTGAACCTGCACCCCGGCCACACCCCCTTTCTCCCAAAAGAGAAGATCCTGTGTGCCACACTGGAGTCGGCTCTCCCATTAGAATATCCCAGGAAATAGAGGATGTAGAGGAGGAGGGTGGAGTTATAGAAGAAGATGGACAGGTGGATGAAGGGCAGGTGGATGCCACTCTTTCCCAAACTTCCCTTTGCCTCACCACTGACTCCTCTGTTGCAGACCCCTTTTCAGACAAAGCAACCACAATACTCAACAGCCAGACATGTGGAATAGTTAGCCCAGCGCCAGCTGAAGACAATAATGAGCAGGATAAGGACCTACAAGTCCCCATGATAGTTCCCTTGACCACCACACATAATTTACAGTCTGTGGAACCTACCAAACATGATCTAGACAGGACTGCTGAGGATGAGTGCACACCACACACTGACTCATCCACTCCACCTTTCTCCCCCTGCCCTGTGCCCTCTGATCTGGGGAATCAGTACCCTGGAAACTGCATATGGAGTTTGGAGCTGCTCATCGCAGCAGCACTATGTGCTACACGAGATGCACGTATGGCAACCCCTGTACCAGTGTCGGGAAATGCAGTGGCCCCTAATTATGGCATAGAATTACTGAGTGAACTGGCAGAGTTGGAACAATCTCAACAGCAGAGGAACAACTCAGGAGAGAATGGTAAGGACAATCATACATGTGCCCACAATACTGAGATTATCAATCAGTGAATATGGAATGTTCATTGTTCAAATCTTAAATGTTACTCATTTTTTAATCTCTATGCAAGTGTACAAAGACAAAACTGATATAATACAAAACTGACGTTAATATTGTGCAAAAAGGTTGATGAAAGACTTAAGTTGACCTGTACAGTATATTGTTGTTTGTGCACATCTATTAATGTTCTAGTTAATCAAAAGGGACAGGGTTATGGTTACATGCATCTTTTTTCCTTTTTTGTTGTTAATTGGCTTGGATGGAGGCAGATCTGAATGCAAGTTTGCAGTTATATGAAAGTGGCAGGTTTAAAGCCCACCAAATGTTAGAGGCATTGTTTGCGATCCTCCAATTCATTTGTTTAGAATTTTTTAAGGAGCCTTAAAGGTGCAATGGGTGATCTGCCAAAATGCTTAAAATTTAGCATAATAGCTTTTAAAAACACAGTCCTTCCCCTGCTGTCCAAAACCACACCTCCTAATATGACGGACGGCGCACCTTAAAGATGACAGTAGACAACCTAGTAGATCATGTCATTTGCTAGTTAGAAAACTTTACAGTACTTTATAATACTACAATTCCAAATGAAAACTGTATTATATCTAGCACGTTTTCAGTTGTGTAGCAAGCAAAACTTATCATAATGTGCAATATTTCATGCATGCAAGAATCGCTGGTCTCACTCTGTCACAAGCTTTGTCCTAAAGCGACTATGATGCTTGGCCAGCAAGGTGCAGGAAATACACTCATTACTAAGCCATATTTACATGCCATTTCAGACTGAATATTCAAAGTAGCATGGTAAACAATATAGGGAGCGCGTCATAGGTTTTCATTGTTTAAACATGAACCAATGTGAATATAAAACCAACTTCACCTCAATAAAGCAGGCTAGGTGGATGTTTTGTTGTTAAACTAAATAAAAATCGACATTATCGATGCTGTAAAAGGTCACTTATGAAATTTAATATAGTCACATTAATTGCTTACAGGAAGATTTCAGTGGCTGAACAACACTTCCATACATATAGCCTATTCGTAAAACAACTAAATCTGACGAAAGCAAATGGCGGATCTGCGTGAACAGATTTGTTGACAGACAGTTTGTGCTACTTATTAGAATTATGGCAATTGTCAGCCCGACAAATTTTAATTAGATAAACTTTTTTAGTCTTATGTTTTACCCAGAATATAAAATACATATAAATACATTTAGATCATTTACTTTAATCATTACTAATGGAATGAGAAGAGACTTTTAACCAGCACAACAAAAAATGTTTTTGAAGACAATTACCTACTGCACCTTTAATTATTTTCCCATTTCATTTAGTTTCATCCTTCCCAACCTACACCTCATCAACTCCCACAGGTTCAGAAGGCTGTCCATCTTGTAGCATTTCCAGCACCAACAGGTTTTCAAAAGGTAGTTAAAAAGGCTAGAGATATGGCCATTCTGTTTTTTGACAATAGAAAGCACAGCCAATCATACACACAATTTAATTCCTCATCAGTGATTTGCATGAGCGGTCTTGTAGCTCTGTGATACAGGCAACAGGGGAAGACTGTGACAGAGGCTTTCTTTTTTTTTTGCATAAAAAGAGGTGCAAAAAATAGGGTTTTCAGTCCAACCAGATCTCCAGGCTTTGTGTGAAGGAAAGATAACAAAGCTCCCCCACCACCTCCCCAATATCGCCATCCTGACAATGTGTGCAGACACACACCGAAATACACACAAATGCAAACTCTCAGCTGACCGTCCAGCTTTCCACTTTCATTGGAACACACACACACACAGACACACACACACACACACTCTCACTCAACTGTGTGCTAGCTTGTGCTTCTGCCTTCTTTTCCTGCCTACAGATCAAATGCTTCCCGGCCTTTTGGGGCTCTGCACTTCCTGTGGGAGAGACTAAGACGGAGCACTGAGGAGGGGGCTGTGTTTTTAAAGGGCTTTAGCCTGTCTTAAAAGGCAGCTCTAATGATAGCTAGCTCCCCCCGGGTCTGCCGTATTGGACTGTGTCCACTCACTCTTCCTGAGGGACGGCTCCCCTGCCCCTGATCCTCAAACCTGTTTGATCACTTTTATAAGCCTCATTTTAGATGGAAAAAAGCCCCAGCGCTTTCCCACAGCTCTCAGAGTCCCTCAGTGCGAAGTTGATGAAATAGTAAAAACAGCTGATCTTTTTCCTCTCAGGACGACAGTGTTTTTGTCGGCTAATTAGGCCCCATTGTTGTGAGTGCTGTTTTAAAGGCTTGTTGCTTTTCCAGAGACCGTTTAGGGTCTCCCTGCCAAAGGATGTTTTTATTTACGCCAGCATTCTCTAGCAGCTGAGAAATCCCCAACACTCACACTGCACGGGAAAAAAGTCTAACCTAACATTTGGCGCTGTGCGTCCTTTTAGCTTTTTGCATGTGTGAGTGTGCGCATTTTCCACCCATATTATTATAGGAATGTAATCTGCTGTGTAATTCTTGTCTAAGCAAGCTGCACTAAAGGGACTAATAAGAGAATATGATGAAGCTCTTTGCAGCGGGGGAGAAGTCATCAATAAACACACCCGCCGTTGAATTATTAAAGAACTGGAGGTAAGGTGGCCACGCGGGCTGTCAAGGCCAGGTCTCTCGCCAGCTAAAGATTTCATATGTGATTGGGTTTACTCTTCAGTGATTTACAGATTTGATTTCAAGCATCCTTATCTATGGCAGACGTCTTGGGTGCTCTGCTAACATTCCTTGCGGTGTTCTGGGTATTGTGAAAGACGGACAAATAGCGTGATAAAATTATATAGATTTTGAAAGGTTCTTTGAAGTATTGTTGGTAGTTGTTATTGATTGGTCAGTGATACTACTGTTACCGCTCTTTTTTTTCCACAGATCTCTCTCTAGGCTAAATGCTCTCAGAGAGTGTTATCTCTCTTCTCTTCTTCCCTTTCTCATTTTCATTTCTTTTTTAAGCCTCAGCTTTCCATCCCTATTGTGCGTCTTGTTTTCATTATATCACTCTATCCATGTGCCGTTCCATGGCTCCTGTCCCCACCGCTCTCATTACAGCAGGGGCGATGGGCATCGATTTCAAAAAGACCACCACAGGGTTAAAAGTGGCACAATGATTTTAGCCAGGTGGGAAACTGAAGACCCTCTTAGACCACCATAATCCAGTCTTGCTCGGCTTTCTTTCTTTTTTTTCTGATTCTTCACTTATCTCACTCACTTTCCGTTTCAGCTGAGAGACTTTCTTTATGCAGTTATAATTTTTTTTAAAGCAGGTACAACCTGTCATTCACATCTCCTTACCTTTTTAGGCATATGTTCAGGCCACATATTTAGCCTCAAAATTATTTGAAGAAATGAAGCCTATTTTTAAATTTTATTTTATTCGTAATAATTTTTTATAAAATAATCTTCATAATTAAAGGGCACCTATGATGAAAATCCTCTTTTGGAAGCTGTTTGGACAAAACTGTGTGTAGGTATAGTGTGTCTACAGTCATATTGGGATGATAAAAAGACAATAAAGCTTTCTTTTTAAAATTTCTTGATGTTAAAATAGGATCCAAATCCCTCCCATTTTGAGGCCCACCGCAACATGTGACATAGGAGTGCGGTTTCCCTTCTCACCGAATTGATTTGATTTATAATCAAATCAACAAGACAGGACGTGCGCAAAGCAACTGGGATTAAAAGATTTGTTCAGCTCTCCGTGATCATCAATCATCATCAAATGTGATCAAGAATGAGTTTTACAAGTTTAAAACAGTGCATGTTTGTAATGAATTACAGTGATTTTACCGTCTTTACTTTATCACCACATCCGCATGTCAGTACAATTATAAAAAAAGACGCTTCAATCCTGGTTTGTGGACGTTAAATCAGGTTTATTTTGTAAATTAACATAACAGATATCCATACAGCAGTGGATATTAACGTGCACCTGTCACATTTGCCTTGCAAAAACAGTGCAAAATTAGAAGTGTACGCGCTGTGTGGTTGTGTGTGTGTGTTTGCTGCGTGTATATTAACTCCTCAACAAATACATCAAATAATCATTGGGAAAGTTCTTACTGTAGTATTTCTCACAAACGTTACGTGAGATCTGCTTCCTTCATGTCTGTTACTGCGCTGTTTATCTGCCGCAGCCGGAGATTGAGGCACACTCTGAAAGGCACGTGGGAACGGTAGACTGGGAGAATTAGCATTAAAGGCACAGGCAACAAAAACCGCTACATTGCGTTCAGAGCAGAAAATCACAATATTCTGAACGGTATAATAAATAATCTGATGGGTGTTTTGAGCTGAAACTTTACAGACACATTCTGGAGACACAAAAGACTTATCTTACATCTTACATTGTCAAAATTAACAATGAGATATTGTTGGAGGATCCCGACTACATAGCAATGGTAGTAAAGTCATGCAAAAAAGTAAAAAAAAAGTGCTTAAAAAGGTCAAGTTGCTATTATTTTTGTGGTAGGATTATGTAATGCGTGTCTGTAGATATGGACAGAATGTGGAAAAATGGTCTGTTTAGCAGCCTCGTTTCTTCTGGATATTCAGTAATTGAAGTATTTAATTATTATTAAAGGAAATTAAAAATAATTGACTTTTATGTATACTTATTTAAATAAAAACCACAGCAATTTTTTATGTCATCATTTAAAATGAGAATTACCTTTGAGAGTAGTGCCAGAAAAAATAAAATGTTAGAGGAAAAAATAAAGTCTTTCTTTGTTTGCACAAGTCATTTTTGTAAATGTGCTAGACAGGTCCCTTCAACTGTTACATCTTGCTGTGTTTTCAGCTTCTCATAACATAAGCAATTTGTGTTAAAGTTATATATAAAAAATATATAGTAAATTTTCCTTTTAAATTTGTGGTGAATGAGATCTGACAGTTTTTCTAAGATTCACCGTTTTCTCCTCCCTTTTCTCCTGTCTTCTTACTTGGTTTTGATCTCCTGCTCTCTGGCCTCTGCTCGCAGGTCTGCTCGTGCACCGCGCTTTTCCCCTCGGAGGAGAAAATTGGATTCTTTCCATGTTAGTAATGAGGGGATGTTTGCGAATAAATAGATAGCTCAATAAACACTTTACTTCTTATTGCCTCTCTCCCCTCCCTGCCTCCCACTTTCCCCCCTATTTAGTCTCTCTCCTCGCCGATCGCATACTGTGCCCCTGCCTTGCCATGACGCAACAGAATAGCGAGCCACGGACGCCCGCTAACACAGACACAGACACTCACACATACACACTCATGCAGTCTTCTCAGTATCCCCAGGCCAGCTCTGGCTGTCATGAATATTCAAGCCTCATTGGCTGAGTGGAGACTGAGCATGTGGCCTGCCCTAATGACAGTGATAAATGTTGAGAATTCGCCCTTCTTCATCTCTCTCTCTCCCTCGCTCTTTCTCTTTCTCTCTGTAACATGGCTCCTGGCATCTAAGCCTCATGTACAGAGATAAGCTCTCTGGTTAATAGCTATCATCATTGCTCATTCAGCCTCTGAAAGCACAAAGTGCTGTCAGGAAACAGCGGCGTGCTTAGAGGCGGCTTTGTACCGTTTGAGGCTTTCCTCTTTCTCTCTCTCCCTCTCTCTCTCTCTCTCTCTCTCTCTCTCTCTCTCTCTTCCACTCTCTTTTATTTTTGTGCCTTTACAGGTTTTTCCGCTTGCATCTTCTGGGACAGACTGGATGTCTGTTTTGCTAGGTCACTTTTGAATATACATGGAGAGACACAGGCCTCTGTTTGCATCTGTTATTTATAAAAATTTATCTTACCCCAGTATTTTCAATGGTTTCAGCATTAGCCTGCTGATCCTGACAGGCGTGTGCATGTAAACAGCTTTTCATCTTGTTTTACGCTTGAACAACTAAATTACTGCTGAAGTCTATTTAACTGATTACATTTTATCTACATTACAACATCAATCCTGTAAAAGGAAACTTATGAAATTGAAAAAAGTCACATTAACTGTTCACCGGATGTTTATCGGTATGGGAAGAAACACTAGCTGTGCATTTACCCTATACAAGAGAAGATGATGGGATGTATATTTTAATGTCTTAATTTCTTCTTATTCTTTGCAGAGGATGACATGTTGACCTTTGATCTCCAAAGTTTGGCAACCCTAGCTGCCGCCCGGGCCTTAGAGCTGGCTCCGCCTATACCAGCAGACTCAACCCCGCCTCTTCGCAGAATACTCAATCTGCGCAAGAAGTGCAAGTGGACACCTCGCTCTGAACCGGTACATTAACTCATTGTCATTCGGGCTGGCCAATTTGGCCTAAAATCCTAATCTCGATTAATTGGAACTTGATTGTGATTAAGAAACAATCATTTTTTTGTTTATTTATTTTTATTTATTTATTTATTTTTGCCCCCTTATAGTTCACTGACAGGTTTTGTACAGTAAATATGCTCACATATTACAAGTGAGGGAATGAAGGGTGCATTACTTGACTTTAAAATAATTGAAGGAAACACAAACACTGTCTACGATCTATGATTGTTTATTGAACATTAACATTGAACAGCTGAAATTAAAAATACACATTACCTAAAACAAAATTGAAAAATGAAAATAAATTACTTGCATTTTTGGAAACAAAATTAATTATTTTTAATGTTTTCATAGTAAAAGTAGAAAAGAAAAAAGCATCTCTTCTAAATAAAATAACTCTTGTATATCCTTTAAATAATAAACAGTGCATTCCTTGCATCTCTGTAAACTATTTTCTTTATTTAAATAATAATTTTAATGTAATTGAAAATATGCTGTCTCAAGGCATCTCAGGTGCAGCTTCCAATCATCGTCAATGTAGTGCAAAGTAAAAGGCTCAAGAATGTGTCCATTGTCCTACTTGACCAGAGATCAGCCTAACACAGCAGAAATTGAAACCAATTAATTAATTGAAAAAATTGACCCCAAAAAAAATTATCAATTATAGGTTCTAAATGTCGATTTTGATTACTTTCTAATTAATTGCCCAGCCCTAAGTTTCATTTATATATGTTGCCTTGCTTGTATGTTGTACTTTTTACAGATGTCCATAGTCTCTTTCCTATGAAAATTAAACAAATATTTTTTTGCTCAACACATGTCACATGATGTCAATTAGTGCTTCAAATTTAATGGAAGTAAAACCAAATTGTACCATGATTTAATGGTTAGCAAAACACAAACACAGCAGCAATAATAAATGCAGCAATGCAAAAATAAATGCAGCATCCAAATGCAAAAGTCCATCATTAGGTCTGGGATTGATGAGTTTGTTTTTCACTGTAAAATGTGCAATAACCTATTTTCACTTTCAAAAGGTATACCTTTAGAAGCATTTAATTTAAAATTGTCATATATTATTTAGTAAGGAAACTTTTTATTGTAACATATTTTACAGTGCATGAATCAATTTCACAAAAAAGTTGATATTCTTCAGTCATTTTCAGAAAGCAAAAAAAATCTCTCAGTGTATGGAAAAGAGCATTGTGAACATTATTTAAAATATCTCCAATTGTGTTCTGCATTAAAAAACAAATATGCATAAAAAAGGATACCCTGTCTGTACCTGTCTTTTTTTTTTTTTTTGCTTTTGAATGATAAAAACTCATCCAAGAGTGTATTAGGAAAAGAAATGCTCTGATATCTGACATTTAACAGTAATGGCTTACTTAGGTGTCATTTGTTAATTCATTCATTTATTTTCTTTTCGGCTTACTCCCTTTATTATTCTAGGGTGGTCACAGCGGAATGAACCGCCAACTTATCCAGCATATGTTTTTTTTTTGCAGCGGATTTTATGCAACCTTTTTGCTGCGAGGCAATCGTGCCACCCCCTGCGCCACCATGACGCCCCATTTGTTAATTTATTTATTTTTATTTGTTATTGTTTTTTTTTCTTTTTTTGTTGTTGTTTACTGTCTTTATTTTCCTCTGAATATGGTTCAGAGGGTAAGGAATGTGTTTAATTACCACCCAATATTTTTTCCTTATTCATTTTCTTTTCGGCTTAATCCCTTTATTAATCTGGGGTCGCCACAGCGGAATGAACCGCCAACTTATACAGCATAAGTTTTTTTATGCAGCGGATTTTACGCAACCTTCTTGCTGTGAGGCGATCATGCTACCCATTGCACCACCGTGACGCCCCATTTGTTAATTTAAAATATATATATTTTTTGTTATTGTTTTGTTTGTTTGTTTGTTTGTTGTTGTTGTTGTTGTTTACTGTCTTTATTTACGCCTGAATATGGTTCAGAGAGTAAGGAATGTGTTTAATTACCACCCAATATTTTTTCTTCAATATTGTGAAATGGATCTATTGTAGTTTTTCTTTCCCTCACTTGTAATAACTCTCTGATTGAGAATTGCCAATAAAAAAAGTTAAACTAAAAAAAGCAGATCAGCCATAATGACACAATGTTGACAGGCATTTAGACGCTGTTAACTGAGATTATTTGTTTCATGTGTAGGTGTGTCCAGTTAAGGCTACCATGGAAACGCTGGACCGGGAGGAGCTAGCGATGCGTGTGCGGCTGGCAGAACTGCAGCGGCGCTACAAGGAAAAACAGAGGGAGCTGGCCAAGCTACAGAGAAAACATGACCACCAGTGAGCAAACCGCAGACCACTTTCACAAATACACACCCTCCACATAGAAATGCACTCTGCACACCTTTCAAAAGCCATTTGCGCACATACATGGAGAGATCGAACTCTCTCTTCGATCTTTTAGCACGCACAAACTCTCAGTCTTTCTCTAGCTCTTTCTCAGTCCCCTCGCAACGCTCTGCTGAGACCACCCAGTGTGTGCTGAGCCCTCTTTGCATAAGCCTGAGCTGTGCTTAAGTCTTTCCTCTAGTCCACTCTAACAATTAAGATGGCTTAGTGTTTCGTTCCATTCAACATCATTAGTGTGAATTAGAGTGATTGACAGGCTGTGTGTGTGTGCGTGTTTGTGTGTTTACAGGAAAGAAGAGACCGCACGCAGTCCAGCTCGTCGAGGACCTGGAAGGCCACGCAAGCGCAAGTCTACATCGGCACCACCTATACCCATTGATGCCCCTAAAAAAGTCAAGTGAGTGTTTCTTTTTGTACTTGTTTCTCCTTGCTTCGTGTGTCCATGTATTTGTGAGGGCATGAATGAAGTACAACTGACTTTCCTTAGTAGAAATGTGTTTTATATTGTGTTTTAATTCAATTTAATGAGAACTTTATCTACCCTACTATATTTGTGAACTTTCAGACTTGTGATTATTCGCCTGGCGGATGACAGTGTTTCTAAAAATAAGGCATTATCCTTACACTTAGGGCTGGACGGGATAATTATTTTCCATATTGAATGATAACGATACATAGTTCGATATAAGTTATTAATGCTTCCAGATTTAAAAGAGTACCCCAACAATGACTGAAGCCACAAAAATTTGAGGGTCCATTAAAAGGCATAACATAATTTCGCATGATAAATTTTCGGTGGCCAAATATCTGGTACATCTCTAACATCAACACACTTCTAGATTCCCATTGTTGCATATTTGAAAATGTTTTGCCACGCTATCAATTACATTTCATCTTGGGAATCAGAAATAAAAATAAACAACAGCTGCTCCTTAATTTTACACAAAATCTGCAGAAACCCACGAATAGTCCGACACC
Organism: Danio tinwini; assembly: GCA_903798205.1. NCBI lineage: Eukaryota > Metazoa > Chordata > Actinopteri > Cypriniformes > Danionidae > Danio > Danio tinwini. The sequence goes on along the minus strand of CAIGQZ010000217.1, from coordinate 1,109,589 downwards.
CCACCCCCACCAAATTCGTCAGTCTACAGCGATCACTGATTGGCTTCTGTACTAGAAGGCGGGGCTTCATTTGTCGTTACACTTTTCCACATTCAAAACTATACAAATGACTCGTCTTGTGTATTCTATAGTCTTTGGCTATATTCACCTCATATTTAAATGATTAGATTCTCATTTTCGAGTGTTTACATGGACATGACAACGGCTACGTTTTCAAAAACTTCTACTGAACCTGTTTTCAGATTTATGTGGTTTCAGTCACAAAAACGGCATTGTCATGTAAACTGACAGGCAAAATGCAAACATTACAGTAACTGTACTTCCATTAAGCTAAAAATTGCAGATATGTATACACTGCTCAAAAAAAATAAAGGGAACATTTAAACAACACAATGTAACTCCAAGTGTTCTCTTTATTTTTTGAGCAGTATATATGGGAATTTGGCAGCACGGTGGCTCAGTGGTTAGCACTGTCGCCTCACAGCAAGAAGGTGTCTGGTTCGAGCCCTGGCTGGGCCAGTTGGCATTTCTGTGTGGAGTTTGCATGTTCTCTCCGTGTTTGCGTGGGCCTTCTCAGGGTGCTCCGGTTTACCCCACAGTCCAAAGACATGCAGTATAGGTTATTTAAATAAACAAAATTGCCTGTAGTGTGTGAGTGTGTATGAGTGTTTTTCAGTATTGGTTTGCAGCTGGAAGGGCATCCACTACGTAAAACATATGCTGGAATAGTTGGCTTATTTCACTGTGGTGACCTCTGAAATAGAGACTAAGCCGAAGGAAAATAAATGAATGAATATATGGGAATTTCTAATAAGTCTGCATGTGCTGTAGTATAAGTTCTGCATATGCTTAGATTCATAAAATCCCCAAGTGCAGTTAATAAGGTTGTTGTTCTAGTACTCTCATATAGCAATAATGAAAATGCTCTTCCACAGTTCTCAAGTGAGAGAGTTGGGATTACATTTGAGCTTTACAGCGACCAGTTTTAAGCCTATCTCAGGAAACAATTCCTTACCTGTAGCCAAACGCTTCACATGCATTAATAACAGTCTAGATAAGAGATGTTTTGAAAGATTGTGTTTGGGAACTCATTTAGTACGTTTGTGTGCAATCCCACGTAATGTGAGCGTGTGTGTATGTAAATACGTCTTGAAGGCTCCTATCAGTTCATTCAAGGCAGACTAAGTGCTTAATCAGTGCAAAGAGCCGTCATTAATCATATTTACAACTTCCATTGATTATCTACAAGTGTTGCGACTCCCTTCCAACCCATGACGCGTCTGCGATATTAATTTGATAAAACACGGAGACCAATTGCCTGCACAAAGTCAGGGCTTTAAGTTATCACTCTGATGGATGAGCATTCTCCCTTGAGATACACCTCTGTTTACGCCAGGCCTCAGACGTTTTGATAAACTCGGTCAAATCAAGTTTACCCTACCTGATTAACAAAACTCCCATTTTATTACTAGCCTGCTTGATTAGCAGCGTGCTAATGAAAAGCAGGAGCCAGAGCTTAATTACACATGCTATACCCAGCGCACATTTATCCCTGTCGCTAATAAAGCTCCCCTGACAAATAAAACAAATGACAACTTCCCGCCACTAAAATTTATCCGAGTCGTAAAAAGCCTTATTTTAGCGTCCCTTTAGGGAATGGCATATAGGAGCCCATGTCTGACTTTCTCATCATGGTTTGCGTCAGTTTGATGGTAGGCAACATGAATTGTTGAGCAATTTAAAGCTAAAATTTATTGTTGTGTTTGTCAGCATTATTGGATTTGAGGTTATGCATTGAAGTATGTGGGGGTGTTTTTTTGGCCCTTATGTCCACATTTGTGTACTAAACAGTGTAACATCCTTTGGCGTTGGTGCAAATCTGTTTGAGGTCAAAGGTTATTAGGAGAGGTTAAGGGTGTTGACAGTTCATTGTGACATTGGCTAGAGGATCAAATCCCATATGAGTGTTAGGAGCGGGCTTGTCATGTGATCTGGGCTTTTAACCCCAGTGCATCATGGGAGCAAGACCCCACCTACAGTATAAAACTAAATATTTAGTATAATGTCTAAATATTTTTAGTTTTGCTTTGATGGACGATTTACTTTCCCATGAGTCCATGGCAGTAATCTTTTTGTTTTTTTTTTTTACAGGAAAAAAATATATATATATAAAATGTAAATCTAATTTATTTGACATACTACATTCCTTACAATACTTGTTTTCATTGATCATATCTTTAAGTGTGTTTTGTCTGGCTGCGCTTTAATTTTTTGACCCAGTTGTGCAGTTGTGCAGATAAATTCTCTGAAAACAAGACACATATTTTATAGATAATTGAATCAGTTCAGATGTACTTCATTTAGGGAAATGTATTCTTTTAATTGACCAAGGATGCATTAAAACTGTCAGTAAATAAATGTAAATATTACGAAAGATTTCTATTTCAAATTAATGATGCATTAATTAATAATCGAAGAATGACAGCTACCATAAAAATGTTGCTCACAATTTACAAAAAAGGTTTAATTAGTTCATGTACTTTCTAAAATGAACTACAATACTACAGAATTTATTAATCAAATTTCAACATTTACTAATGTATTATTAACATTCAAATTCATGCTTGTTAACATAAGTTAATGTACCTTGACTTAACATGAACTAACAATGAATACCTATATTTACATGAACTAACATAAACAAATACTGTAATGAATGTATTGTTTATTGTTTGTTCATGTTAGTAAATGCATTAATGCACTAATAAAACCTTATTATAAAGATAAAAGTTTCTTAAGAATCAAAATTTTAAGCATCATCTGAAACTCAAGACTGGATTAATAATGCGGAAAAATCACATCTATATAAGCCTTTGGCGTGAAGCTCTAAATTGAGCTCAGGTACATTCTGTTTCCACTGATCATTATTGAGATGTTTCAGCAGCTTAATTGGAGTTCACCCGTGGTAAATTCAGTTGATTGGACATGATTTGAAAAGGCATACACCTGTCTATATAAGGTCCCAGGGTTGACAGTGCACGTCAAAGCACAAACTAAGCATAAAGACAAAGAAATTGTCTGTAGACGGTTTTTAGATAAAACTAAAATTGAACTCTTTAGAGTGAACGCAAGGCATTACGTTTGGAGAAAACCAGGCACCGCTCATCGCCAGGCTATTACCATCCCTACAGTGAAGCATGGTGGTGGCAGCATCATGCTGTGGGGATGTTTTTCCAGCAGCAGGAACTGGACAACTAGTCAGGATAGAGGGAAAGATGAATGTAGCAATGTACAGAGACATCCTGAATGAAAATCTGCTTCAGAGTGCTCTTGACTTCAAACAGGGGTGATGGTCCATCTTCCAGCAGGACAATGACCCAAAGCACACCGCCAAAATATCAATGGAGTGGCTTCACAACAACTCTGTGAATGTCCTTGCGTGGTCCAGCCAGAACCCAGACCTAAATCCTATTGAACATCTCTGGAGAGATCTGAAAATGGCTGTACACAGATGCTTCCCATCCAACCTGAGCTTGAGAGGTACTGCAAAGAGGAATGGGCAAAAATTCCCAAAGACAGGTGTGCCAAGCTTGTGGCATCATATTCAAAAAGACTTGAGGCTGTAATTGCTGCCAAAGGTGCATCAACAAAATATTGAGCAAAGGCTGTGAATACTTATGTACATGAAATTTTTCAGGATTTATATTTTTTATTAATTTGCAACTATTTAAAAAAAATCTTTTTTCACATTGTTATTATGGGGTATTATTTGTAGAATTTTGAGGATATAAATTAATTTAATCCATTTTGGAATAAGGCTGTAACATGAAAAATGTGGAAAAAGTGAAGCGCTATGACTACTTTCCGGATGCACTGTATATAGCAGAAAAATAAAATATTGCAATATCAGATGTTTCAAACATCATGCAGCCCTAGTAGTAAATACAACCCTAATAAGCATAAGAGGCTTTCTTTAAAGACTATAAAAAATATTCTGTTGTAAACTAGTAAATCTATTAAAACAGTTTTGAATTGGGAAATCAAATAGTGACTTTTTGATAAAAAGGAGAAAAATAGCACGTACAAATAGTGAAAATAAATTCTAAACAAATCACTTTGGTCTATTTTGTGGTCGTCCAATGCTTTCCTGCATATGAAAACACAGCAGAGCGCTCTTATGCTTGGCTTTATGCCAATACATATATCCCTTTGCCAGATTGATTGAGGGTTTCAGTGGTAAATAACAGCAACATTTGCCATCTTTTGCTTTTCCTTTTTTTTTCAGTGTGAGAATTTTTGTGCTAGAATTTGATTATTGGACTGTAAGGGAGACCATGACAAGAACACACACACACAAACACACATGAGCATTTTCTTCAGCTCTCGTCTTCCTCCTCTCTTTTCTCTCTCTCTCTCTTCTTGATGATTGTGTCTTGCTAATCAATGCCCTTTCCTGAATAGCATTACTGTGTAATCCTGACCTCTCTGAGGGGAAGGGGTTTGTAATTAGAGGACTGTGAATTCTCCTACCAGCCAGAACACACACACACACATACACACACACACACACACACTCGCTCGCTCGCTCTCTCTCTCAACAGCAGGAATGTGACATGAAGTTGACACAAGGACTAGCGGGGCCTTTCGGGGTCAGCAGGTCATAAGGTCGTGTTTGGGTGGCGACAGGCAGAGCGGAGCGGAGGGCGGAGGACTGTCAGCTTTGCTCTTTAATAGACGCTCATGCCACAGTCCTCATCAACCCGAGCAACCGCACACCAAACCCTGCCTCGCACCCAGTGTCGGGTTACTAATCAGGTTTCCACAGTTACCTGGTCTGCCGAGTCTTTTAGAGACTTAAATGCAGTAGGAGCCAATTGGAGATGCACATGCTAATGCAGCTATACAGTCCAAAGCCTTATTCTCTCTGTTTTGCCATTTATTAAGACCCTTCACAACTTTATAGGTCCATAGCAGTGGATGTGTAGCTAGATGTACTTTTGTCACGAGGAGAAGAAAGGGAAGTGCACTCTACACTCTTTTCAGATCTGAATAGTTTAGTCATGCTTTTGTGCTTTAAGATTGTTTCTCCCAGTTCCCCCTTTAGATCTTTTGTGCTTGTTGCATCTTCTTCCACAAAATAATTCATCTGCTGGTGAAATTTGAAGTGGGTAATTGTATGAATTATTTTTCATTTATTTCACTTAAAAGAAATACTGATTAAAGTAAGAAAGACAAACTGTTAACTAAAATAAGAAGAGTACATTAAACTATTATTACAAATTACAGTAGTTGCTCCTTGATGATACTAAAATAATTTTGTGTTCAAGTTGCATGTGGTGAGTGGTCGATAGAGGTTAGTGTCCATTGATCCAGCTCCGGTCAGTCGACTGACTCCCTCTGGACTGCCCTCTCTCTCTCTCTCTCTCTCTCTCTCTCTCTCTCTCTCTCTCTCTCTCTCTCTCTCTCTCTCTCTCTCTCTCACACACACACACACACACACACACACACAAACACTACATTAGTTGTTCTTTGATCATGGGGAATTTTTCCGTCTTTTTTAATATTGTTTCAATTAACTTCAGGCTTTTCTGGTTTTA
>CAIGQZ010000217.1:1079353-1103386 GCA_903798205.1 Danio tinwini | reverse complement strand
TACATTACATTACATTACATTACATTACATTACATTACATTACATTATATTATATTATATTATATTATATTATATTATACACATTGATTTTTGTTTGCTTTATTTATATGTTGACCAAAGTGCTTTACAAATCAACCAACACACAAAATCTATACTTATGTAAACAAAATTCGAATTAATTACAGTCAAATGCAAGAGACAGAAGATGATTTTTTGGTCCCACTTTATATTGTCGCTTATACCTATGAACTTACACAGTAACTAGATGTGTAAGTAGTATGCAACTACAGTGTATGTACACACTGGTACATAATATATACTTGAGTAATACTGGTGTAACTACACACATGTAAGAACCCACCGAATAGTGTTCAAATGTGTTACAATTGCACAATGCACTTACATAATTTTTTGTTACAGATGTGTGTTTTTTTTAGTGTTGTTACCAATGTACTGTTTGAACTTACACATACTATTCAGTGTGTTGTTTCATGTGTGTAGTTACACCAGTATTACACAAGTAAATACTATGTACCAGTGTGTACATACACTGTAGTTACATACTACTTACACATCTAGTTACCATGCAAGTTCACAGGTATAAGCGACACAATAAAAAGTGGGACTGATTTTATTCAAAAATGAGATTTAAAAGCACCAAGGGAAAAGCATGAGCTGACATATAAAGGCAAACCATTCCACAAATGAATTCCACTGTCTCCTTTTGATTTTAATCTAGACTTGGGAACAACTAGCTGAAACTGTTGTGCTGACTGAAGAGGCCTAGATTAAGTGTGCCAGTGAAGAAGCTCACCAATGTAAGGAGGTGCCAGACCATTCAAATCTTTAAAAGCAAATAACAATAACTTGTACTGTATCCTAAATTAGCCAGTAAAGGGACAATAAAACTGAAGAAATACTAGCAAATTTCTTAGTTATGCAGTTAAAAGGCTCCATTTTGAACCAACTGCAGGCATACAATTGAAGCATGCAAACTCCTGAATACAGAGAATTACAATAGTCTGTACATAATAAAGACATTAATAGTGGTTTCCAAGTTCTTAGAAGACAGAAAAGACTTCAGTTTACCATTATGGTAGAATATTTGTTTTTATAGTATGTTTTTTTTCCCCCAAAAGCCCCAAATCCAAGAAGAACGTTAACACCATTCATCCTATTTTGATGTGCATTATAAACTCTGTTAAATTAAGCAGAGAACCCAGTTTCTAAATGTGTAAGACACTCTGTTATAGTTGCACTCATCAGGTCTGAAAGACCCTTAACACAGAAGCATGTTTGTAAACCGAAACGTTATGTTCTACTAAGCTACAGATTTTTTAGTGCATGTTTTTTTTTCTACCCATCTGTCCCAGTGATGCATCCGTCCCTCTCTGTCTCAGCGGGATCCTCTCTCCATCTCCAGCTGAAGCAGGGGCTCTTTGTGTTGAGGATAAGGGCTGGGGTCTCTGTGTTTGGGACACTGATTCTTTCTGACAGCATCGGCCAGAGTAAAGGGCAGACGGCCAGTGTTCAGACAGCTGAAAGAAAGGAGCACAGCGCAGCCACTGTTGATGAATGTGTGCCTATGCGAGCGGATGCGTTCATGCATGTGCATATATATTTTTTATAACTCCTTATTTTATTCTAATATGCAGTGTGTATGTATTTGGCTTAGCTGTTTATTTTAGAAAGGCCAAAGTCACTGGCCTCTGCATGCTAAACTACTACTATGTAGCATTTTTTTATTAGTTATGGGGTGTACGGGAAGCCAAATGCTCTGAAAGTGGGACAAGATTAAGTTATTCAGCTGAGCAAATGATTCAATATTTCATTATTCATCAATCAGTTATTACTATATGAATTATTAATGACAAATTATCAGTGTGCGACTCAGTGGGCAGTGCAGATTGGTTCTGCGTGGATCAATTTGGCATGTGCTGCGCTATTAGCGGGTCACGCAAGTAAATGATTCGCCCAGTTGGGACGCTCAGTGCAAATTTGGTCCACTTTTATATTGCTTTTTGCTTCTCTGAATTATATTATGTCACTTATGAAACGGGTTGTCGACACTGCAGTCAAGCTGTAATGCGTATGATGGGCTGAAGCTGATGCCATTTAATCTTGATGTTAATATGAAATGTCCATCTTTGTTGGACATTTCTAGAATTACCTACCTACCGGTCAAAAGTTTAGAAGAATACATTTTGTTCATGTTTTTTTTATTGAGGAAGTCTCTTCTGCTCGCCAAGCCTGCATTTATTTGATCACAAGTACATATACATATTTTTAGGGATGCTCCTATCGATCGGCCAAAGATCGGTATCGGCCGATAATCACATTTCATGATTAGATCGGTACTCGCCAATATGGCCGATCTCATAAACCGATTACAATTGTTTGTTTACGAGTTTACAAGCAGAGGACATATAAGAACTTAAATCTTTTTATATATCAGAATTGAATGTTCTGTGTTTTTAACAATATTGCAAGTTCATTAAATCCTGGCTGGAAATACATTTTTTTAATTGAAAACTTGAACATTTAATAATATAACTTATTGTGATATACGTATTGTGATAAGCAGTAGTTTATAGATCTATTTCCTTTTAAAAAAAGAAGTAATGGATATATAGGTGTGCATTTTAACTCCTTATGCATCAAATATGCGCTCCAATCTTCATTGAGACGTGTTGAATTGCTTTATTAGTAATTTTTTTTGCCAATTTTTTTTATCTGTTTTATCTGTTTTGGTCTGTAAAGTTGCTTCTGACCATGACATGTCCACACTAAATGGTTAAGTATCCTAAGCTTAAGTATCATACTTGGAATGAAAATGTGCTTTATGCATTATAAAGCTTGCAGCATCAGAATCGGCCGATTACTACGACAAGGAATTGGTACTGGGTATCGGCTGCAAAAATACTTATCGGAGCATCACTAATATTTTTACTATTTAAATACTTTTTAAATAATTGAATATAATTTAATATGCAATTTATTCCTGTGATTTTAAAGCTGATTTTTTTATTGTAATAAACTGGTGTCACACAATCCTCAGAAATCATTCTAATTTTCTGATTTGCTGTAAAAAAATGTTTTAATTACCAAAAGAGAATTCTCTAAATAACGTAAAATACTGCATATTGTTATAAAATTTGACTGGTATATATATATATATAGTGCATACAGTGCTGAGCATATCTAAGTACACCCCTCACAAATCTATCGTTTAAATTCATTTTTTTAATAGGAAGCTATACAATATTATATTTGTGCATATACATTAGATTAGCCAGTACTGAAGCCAAATCCAGAGCATATCTAACAAAATAACTCACGATAACGGTCCAAAAACTAGTACACCCAAATTTATGTTATAGAAAAATATTAAATACAAATTAAAAAATCAAGAGAAGCAAAATTTTTTTTTTTTTTAAATGTAGTTGAAATTTTGTAGGTTGTAATTTTCTTTGCATTGTTTTGCTTGAATTTAATTGTATTATCTTTCTATTTCTAAAGATGCAAGGTGACTAAAATATTATTTTAATAAATATATCTGTTAAATAAACCTGTTCTGTTTAAATGCACCATAATACATTTCCCATATTCACTGAGAAATAGATAAAAATATTCATTTTCAAAATGGGCTGTACTCAATTATGCTGAGCACTGTATATATGGTGTATATATAATGTTTATTATGTAACCCATTCATATCACAACAAAATGTCAATCCACTATACATGACTTATTACATTTTTGTAATGTTAACATATTTTTATAATATAATAATCACTTTAATAATCACTATTTATAAATATATTTAAAAACTAAAGGCACGGAATTATAAAAAATGTATAGATACAAATATATTTTTTATTTTAAAACTGCACATTTTTCAAGAAAAATCTTAAAATATTTAAGTAAAAAATAAGAGTCATTTAAAAACAGCTTTTTAAATCTTTTTTTTTAAAGTTTCGTAAATAAACATGATAATAAAAGCTTCACAAAATTTAAACACAAGTGGAAATCTCTTTCGACTGACCACTTGAGAATACAAGCTGGCAATAAAACTGAATATTAAGTGTCTTTTAAATGATTAATAAGCACACCAAAGTTCCAAGAAACCATCAGGTCAAGAAAACCCTAAACAAACGTAGTGCAAAAAATTATGCATGCCATGATGGTGCATGCTGGGAAACAGCACCACATCCAGCACTGCAGAAATCACAGGGTCAAGTTAGTGATGTGGCACCTTGATTAACTAGCAAAATTAAAAATGTCACTATTGAGAGTTGCTTTGGAAGTGACTGACTATAACAGTCACAGAAGGGAGGCTGGAATTCACCAACCACATGCCGACACGGCTTCCGACACTCACCTGTCAATCATCCCGGTGATTGACAGGCCAGCTGATTTCAGTGCCACCGCCCCCCGCCCCAAGCGCAAAGTAAGGCAGCCTGTGGCGGGTTTGAAGTATCTGTCTGCTTCGCGGCAGTAAAAACACTGATGCTTACACACTGCAAAACGAGATCCGATCGCCGCAGAGCGAGTGTATGAGCCTTATTTCAGTGTAATAGGTCTACTAGATGGTTGGCTACACACACACACACTCACTCACTCTCATTGCCCTCCTGAAGGCCTGTGCATTGTGCTGCATTGTGCAGGAACAGATGCATTGATATGGTAATAAGAAAGAGAAGGTTTTTTTATTAATGTATTGCTGGAATTCACAGCCCTGAAACCATTGGCACAGAATGGAAAAGGAGTAAGCAGAGACGGAGAGACTGTAAGACGAGGGAGAAAAAAAAAGAACAAACAAAATTATGAGTGGGAGGTTGCTTTACCAGCACTTCTCTCAGATATTTCTCGGTTTGGCGTCAGATCCCAATTTTTCAAGCATGCAGCGGGGAACCAGGCCCCTGCCTCTCCATTCATCAAAGCCTGAAAAGAAGGTTATTAGAGAGCCACAGAGAGGGAAGGCAAGCCCTCCGCTCGCCTCTGATCTCTGCTTTTCATCCTTGGTTCTTCTCTCCGCTCATGAATACCTCTCTCTGTTGTGATGGACAGATCGGCTGGAGCGGGGGCGGGGCCAGGCTTGATGACAGCCGAGGACTTGACTGGAGGCGGAGACAGAAAGAGGAAGAAGAAGAGGATGACCGCTGGCCCTTACCACCATCTCACGAGCACACAGGTTCGTAGCAGATCGCTTCTAGACTGCTGGACAGCAAATGTTTTTAGAAATGGTTGGTTGTTGGTTTTGTTTCATTGTAAGAGTGTAAAGACCAATAACTATTTACACTGCTTTTCTTACTTACAGCTTTTGTCTTGTTTCCAGTTCAAATATCTAAAAGTTCTTAAATGAAGAAGCATTTTCTAGACCAGCAAAACATATTGTCTTGTTTTCAGAAATAATAAGTCAAAATTTAGTGAGTTTTTCTTTAAAACAAGCTAAATAATCTGCCAGTGGGGTAAACAATAGTCTTATGTCAAAAAGAAAAACAATACTTAATATTAATATATTTGGACTAGAAACAAGACAAAACATCTAAGTAAGAAAAGTCTTTTTTGCAGTGTTGCATTCAACCAAAGTGCCTTTAAGGCAAGTCATTTCACTTGGCGCCATCTTTGAAACGCCTCTCAGGCAGTATGTTCAGGCATTCTGTTTGAATGGAGAAACATCAAATTATCCAAAACTGCTTGCCAAACTTACGATTACATTTCATATTAGGAATCACCAATAAAATTAAACAACAACCGTCTCTTTAGTTTCATTTCTAAACGTCCAAATTACACAAAAACTCACGTCTTGTTCGAGCCCCTCCCCCAGAGTATCGTCAGTCTGTAGCGATCATTTGCTTTTGAAGGATGCAGACTTCAAAGGTGAGTCCTTCGAAGTCCACACAGGCCAAACCGAGCGTTTTGAAATGAGACGATCTACCCTACAGAGGACAGATATCATCACCAGGCAACCGAAACTGCTGCTGTTAATAAGCGCTGATAAAAATTGTAATGACATTTTTTCAAAGTGATTTTAAAACTTATATTAAGCAATCTAAAGGTAAAACAAGGTTTACAAAAGCTGGAAATATATTTCCTTTGATCCATACATGTACACACAAACATGTAAACTGTCTATAAAAACACTCTTTTAGTAAGACATGTTATTCTCATATCCGAGTAAAATAAACTTAATTCATACATTTAAACCAGAGTTTTCTTTTAAAAATGTCCTGCTGTTATCAGCGTGCAATGAATCTTGGGACGTTGGAGGCAGCGAAGGATCCACCGGTTGTGTCCTTCATTACCTGGGAAACAAAGGACACATTTTGAGGCTGCTTTTTAAGGAGCCTTCAAATTTTTTTGAAATGAGACATCCTTCGTCACGCCACGATGACGCATCGCACTTCGAATGCATCCTTCAGAGGATGCAGCCTCTGAAATGAGACGCAGGTTATGATTGGCACCTGTACTAGAAGGCGGTTTTATTCACCATATAGCGATCGACGATTAGCTCCTGTACTAGTAGGCGGGGCTTTATTCACCATATTGACCCATTGTGTATGCTTTTCCCCATTCAAAAAGATACGAGTGACATGTCTTGTGTATTCTGTAGTCTTTGATTTAACTTAATGCAAGAAAAAAGGCCAGTCACAATTATGTCATTACTGATTGATTTTGAATGGCAAATAATGTGCAAGCCTGTAGCCAGCCGGCTGGTTATCATTACCACACTTTTTGAAGCAACAAAAATACTTCTTACACAAGTGCTTACCCTACTATTTGTTTACAAAAATGTATGTTTATTTACAAATGTGCATTTAAACTGTAAGTTATTTTATATATATAATGTAATAAGATTAGAATTTTATGAAAACATACTTAATTTTAAACGCTAATTTATTATCATCCATCATAAAAACAAATAAACAAACAACACAAAAATTTGCCAGTCTGTTAAAACTTGTTTAAAAACTGTAGCCTATAGGCAAAAACCAAATGCTGGCCAGCTTATTTCCTCAGTCAGAATTTGTCCATTTAAATATTAAAGACTTTGTCAGAAGGTGGGTGAGGCTTTCAAACCACCTGAAATCTAGAGACAATGTATACATAAAAATATTATAAAATGATATCATAAAAATATCATAAAATGTCTATTTTTTAAGTAAACAAATTAGATAAACATTCCAAAACAGCTTTTTATATATAAAAGGAAGGCTGTTTCAAACACCCATTAAAAAAAACATCCTGATAATAAAAATGTATTTTGAAAATTCTCTTGACAATTTTTTTTTTCTTAATAATGTCAATAATGTCATTGTTGGTTTGATAATGAATACCAAACATTCTTAGTCTAAGTCAGATGATTTTATCTGAAACCAGGGTTCATGATGATTAAAAAAATTAAATCAACAACTACCAACACTTTAAGAGTAAAAAAACACACATACAGGCAAAACATAATTAATACCCCTGTCACTTGATGATACATTGAGATTTTATGCAACCAAACAGCCAGTCAGTGCAAGAAACTGAACATTATTTACATTACCTTTAACCACATCCTTAGCAAAGTTGAGTGCTGTCTTACAACTTTTGTAATAATGCAACTCAAACACTACCTTTGCTTTAATGCTCCTCTTCTCTTTGGTCAGATGAAGGCTCACTGTAGGCCGAGAGGAAGGCCGAGACTCCTAAGCACGAAGTTTAAGCAGAAAGCCTGCTCACAGCTGAAGCAGAAAGCCAAAGCCAAGTGTGGATCCAGATTGGTGAACTTGCTGTGTCACAGAGAGAACAAAACACAGAGCACAGTTACTGAACATCTGTCTGCAAAAGAAGAACACGCACATAATAACAAAACCGGAGAGCACAGTGACACAGGTAAAAAAAAAAGCACATTTACATTAAAATCCAATAAAAATGTACTCACTATTTACTCGTTCCAAACCTTGACGTGTTTCTTACTTCTGTTGAACACAAAACCAAACAAAGGTTATCTTCAAAATATCTTGCTTTGTTTACCAGAAAAAAGAAATTCTGACTGGTTTGGAGCAGGTAAAGAGTGAATAAATGATGACAGAAGTGTCCGTTTTGGGTCAACTACTGTGTCATTTATTATTTAGCTTACTGTAGATTATTTAGAAATCTGATAAACGTTTAATCTATCCCAGCAGGCAGTGGGACAGCAGTCCACCAGGATTCAGATGGGAAGCGGAGTGTAATGAAAAGAGGTGCGAGGTCAAAGGCCATCCTGAGCTCTTCACCCCTACCAACCCAAACTCAGCAGCTGCTATGCAATACAGCTTTGACCGATAGCAAGCTTGAAGCTACAGAGAAGGGCATCAGCGACACAGGTGAGTTATGGGCCAGGAGAAATGATGATCAGCGGACACTCTCAGTTGCCTACTCGACTGTCTTGGTGTTAAAAAAAATTAATGGTGCCTCCTCAGGCATGCATTGGGCAAAACCTGAGCTGTAATGCTAGCCTGCATCATGCTGTGTTCAGAATGCCACACCTACAGGGGGAAAATAAAGCTACGTTTTAGTCCATGCTTCCTGCGAACACACTTCTGTAAGTGAACAAAGTGGAGATGAAATCATGGCGGTAATGAACGCTAATGTGAGCTACGCCTGCGGTCGAGCTAGGCGGTGTTGTCGCCGCTCTGTTAATTGCCCTGAAAGTTATCCTTTTCACATTTCACGAGCTTGCGAGAGTGTTGACGAGTGCCTTGTAAGTGACAAGTGTGTCAGCACTGTGTTGACACCCGACACTGCTGCCACCGTGCCATCTCCGCTCGATGCGACTCACATAGCCCACAGACGGCATCTGCCAATACAGATCTGTGACACCCAAGCATGCGAATGCAACTTTGTTTGCGTACGCTGTGGTTGAAAAAATTTGCAATCACAAAGATGTGTATGTAATTCTGAAAGGAATGTACAGGACAACATACAAAGTGCAGCAGAAAGCAAAAGATTGCTTTACTTTTAAAGTTTTAAGTTGCATAGTCCCTTCATCTGAATATCTTAATAACTGACAGCTAGAATGTGAAAGACATCAGTTTTTGTTTTGTTTTTTTCATGCTTTTTACAAACTTAATTTCAAGACTGCAGTATCATTACTTATGGTACACTTACCGGCCAACTGCTCGTTGGTACACCTGTCCAACTGCTCGTTAACGCAAATTTCCAATCAGCCAATCACATGGCAGCAACTCAATGCATTTAGGCATATAGACATGGTCAAGATGATCTGCTGCAGTTCAAACCGAGCATCAGAATAGGGAAGAAAGGTGATTTAAGTGACTTTGAATGTGGTATAGTTGTTGGTGCCCGACAGACTGATCTGAGTATTTAAGAAACTGCTGATCTTATGGGATTTTCACGCACAATCATCTTTAGGGTTTACAAAAAATGGTCAGAAAAAGAGAAAGAGTGGCAGTTCTGTCGGTGCAAATGCCTTGTTGATGCCAGAGGTCAGAGGAGAATGGCCAGACTAGTTCGAGCTGATAGAAATGCAACAGTAACTTAAATAACCACTCGTTACAATCGAGGTATGCAGTAGAGCATCTCTGATTGCACAACACGTCGAACCTTGAAGCAGATGGGCTACAGCAACAGAAGACCACACTGGGTGCTACTCTTGTCAGTTAAGAACAGGAAACTGAGGCTACAGTTCGCACAGGCTGACCAAAATTGTACAATAGAAGATTGGAAAAATGTTGCCTGGTCTGATGAGTCTTGATTTTTGTTGCAACATTCAGATGGTAGTCAGAATTTGGCATCAACAACATGAAAGCATGGATCCATCCTGCCTTGAATCAACTGTTCAGGCTAGTGGTGGTGGTGTAATGGTGTGGGGGATATTTTCTTGGCACACTTTGGGACCATTAGTACCAATTGAGCATCAAGTCAACACCACAGCGGACCTGAGTATTGTTGCTGACCTTGTCAATCTCTTTTATGACCACAGTGTACTCATCTTCTGATGGCTTCTTCCTCAGGATAATGCACCATGTCATAAATCATCTCAGACTGGTTTCTTAACATGACATTGTGTTCACTGTACTCAATTGGCTTCCACAATCACCAGAACTCAGTCCAATATAGCACCTTCAGGATGTGGTGGAATGGGAGATTCGCATCATGTATGTGCAGCTGACAAATCTGCAACTGTGTGATGCTATGATGCCAATATGGACCAACATCTCTGAGGAATATTTGTAGTACCTTGTTGAATCTATGCCACAAGGATTAAGGCAGTTTTGAAGGCAAAAGAGGGTCCAACCCCGTACTAGTAAGGTGTACCTAATAAAGTGGCCGGTGAGTGTTTGTAGAAATTGATACAAATCTGAAGGCACTAGGGGTGACTGTTATTTTATTCATTTCATTTGTTTTAATTTCAGTTGTGGTCATCTTGGCACTTCAGATTATTTTAGTTAGTTGTCAAGGCAACATTTCAAATACTAACTTTTATTAACATTTTTTTTAAGCTTCTGTTATTTATGTTGTATCTCAGCTTCACTAACAGTAACAACACTGAAGGTAAACCACACTTGCTTTTTTTAAATTTAAACAAATCAGTAAAACATATATCCAGCTCACATGAGTAAAAAACAAACATATTTTTGTTTACTTCAATCAAATTACGTGTGATTCCAGAATTAGTTTAAAATAGAAATACATTTTTAATGCATTTAGACTAGACTTCTCCAGGAGAAATGGTCATTCCCAACTTAGCCTGGTTTCTCTCAAGGTTTCTTTTCCTTCACTTTCGTCAATTGATGAAGTACTGTATGTTCCTCGCCACTGTCGCCACTGGCTTGCTTGGTTTGGGACTTTGGGAGCTGTGCATCGATGGATTTGCTTTTCATCGTTTGGATTTTCAGCAGTGAAAATTAAACCATACCGAACTGAACTAAACTACTGTAAACTGAACTTCAATTCAGTTTTAATTTACTAGAACTTCAATGTTAAGCTGCTTTGACACAGTCTACATTGTAAAAGCGCTATAGAAATAAACATGAATTGAATTAAATTAATGCATTTTGTAATGTTTATTTTAAAGAGCAGTGTTGTAGCGGTTTCAGTTTTGTAATGGTAATGTATGTGCAGCTGAATCAGGAGCTTGTATCAGTCACTAGGTCTGACACTTGATGGTCAAACCTGCCAGTGACTAGACTTCTCTGACTGCTAAAGTTCCTGTGAACGCTGACAGTCACAGCCACATTTGGCACCCGTTTCATGAACTTTGCTAAATATCGAACAATTGCGCAGTGAGAGAAATCGGCAGGCTGCATTCGCCATGACCGATTCAGACATCCGCTGTGAACTGTAGTCCAGTCAAGATGTCAATGCATTCAATCGATCCATCATTTTCACAGAGGAGGAAGATGACGGCATCTACGACAGCGAGGAAGGGGCAGAGGGCATCAAGAATCTATCATCTAAAGAGCAGCTGTCTGGAGCCGGCCGTCCTTCACAGTGCTCCATCGTGAAGCTTGAGGCTAATCAGAAAGCCAAGAACAAAACAGAAAGACATGGATTCGGTAAATGTTACATCTTTGCTTAATTAGACAGCGTGGATTGACAGATATCACCTTAGTTCACAAACACTCATCTTTCACTGTCATTCTTATGATGTTTTTTTTTTCCAATTCCCTCCAGGGTCTGTGAATGTGTCTGTCACTAAAGAAGAGGTGAAGAGAAGGAAGGCCCCCTGTAGGCCAGCCCTGGTCAGTGCTGACCATAACCACTCAGAACTAGATGAGGACAGGAGATTGACTGGCCCCAAGTGGAGAGAGGGGTCAAGGGAGAACACCTTTGACCACACTAGGGTTCTTAAAACCTCACCTACTCCACGAGAAAGGACCACCAGGAAAAGCGCAGTGCTTCTCGGCAAGGTATATCTATACTTTGTTGGTAAATTCTCTAGAAATGAGGCTCTAACAGTGCTAACATGTCATCAATGGTTGTTTCAGAGGAAAAGCTGTTGGTTGCAAGCGCTGTCATCGCAGTATGATGACATCACTTGGAGCAGACGAATCAGAAACAAGCAGGTATGGAAAGGGTTTCTTTTACCAGTTAACATCTATTCAAAGTCTTGATGATTAGGTTAAGCAAGTTAAAAGGATAGTTCACCCAAAAATTAAAAATACTCAATAATAACTCTCCCTGAATTGGTTCCAAAAAGTTTCTTTCTAGATATTTTGAAAAGAAAAATGTAACTGTTGACTTTCCTAGTAGAAAAAACAAATACTATTGAAGTCAATGGTACGGGTTTTCAACACTTTTCAAAATGTCTTCCTTTGTGTTCAACAGAAAAAAGAACCTTTGGCAGGTTTGGTTTGGGACAAGTAAAGGGAGAGTTAATGATGACAGTTTTGAGTAAACTATGACTTTAATGGCCCATTTTCACTGAGTGGTACAATACGGTATGGTATGTTATTTACCGTATTTATCAGGCTTGTGTTTCCACTGTCAAAAGGGTACTGGCGTGGTGTACGACAGAAAGTTTCAGTTGACGTCATTCTCGCTGGAGGAAATGTCAAAGTAAAGCTGTACGGGTCGTTCACGTATCATATGAGAAGCCCTTCTCACAACTTATTTGGGTTCAAAAACAACCCACAACATATAGCCCAGTCAGTGCAAACCTCTCATCGGCATCTTTTTCACCAGCACATGTAACCTCTTGTTAGAAAGTAATTCCGTCATTCTGAGTTCATAATAGTCCAAACAGTATTGATAATAGTTAAACATGGCAGTTTGTTCATGTTTTAGGTTGCTGAAAGAATCATTTGCTTTGTTTTTTCTGGCTTCTCCTTTGTTTTTTTGCATGTCACTCTTGTGTTTGTCCATTTCTGAAAGGATCAGATGTCAGAAGCACTTCAATAATCATGCGCTTGTTATTATTATACGCTCAAGAAGTTTGTTATTTCAAATATAGACGTGCGATCACAAGCTCTCTGGAGAAAGTGAAACCACTTTTAGACAGCCTCATAAAATACCAACAGGACAACAGGTTTATGTTCTTGGCTTTGTGGCTGTTCATCAAGACAACGACAAGGTTTGTTTGAGCTCGGATCAACCACGGCTCGTTATTATATGTATATATTATTATGATGAAATGTCTCGACCGTGTATTTAAAATGGGTGCTTCCTTTGTTTTCATCCTCCTGTCTTATACACGCACTAGGGATGTTTGTCTGTAAACAAATAGCGTTCAGCTGCATGTCTAACACTGCCTTTTGGTACTCTTTCGAAAGGGTACCCAAAAAGTGGTATGGTACAGTTTGCTTTTAGGTACCTTTTGACAGTGGAAACAGCCATAAAAGCGAAGTGAACCGTACTGTACCGTACCACTCAGTGGAAAAGGGCCGTAAGGAACCTAGTAGGCATCTAAAGCAGAAAGGCTGTGTTTAAGAAAATAGGAGTGCAATACAATTCCCATGTCACATCCTGTCTATGCTTATGCTACTTTAATCTGATCCACTTTTAAAGGCAGCACTGTGCAAGATAACCCACTGTCCTGTATTCTATTTATTGGCAGTTGAGAAACATTTTACTTGGCATCAGAAAGTTGTGGTTTGGTGGTCATTGTACTTGTAAATGTAGATTTTGGCCAAGTTTTTCCACTTTTCATGTCATTTTTACTGAGAAATTACTTTTGCAGTAATTACATATTTGCTTGGTTTTGGTTTACCAAAGCTCCCTGTATTCTATTGTAGATCATTAAACCATTATGCTGCTTTAGAAGTCTTTCTGAAATCAGTTTCATGAGGCACATTCATGCGCAACAGCTGCTTGCAAAGCCTTTGCCTGAGAAGCAAGAAGTCAGCTTTTGGCCACAGCCAATCTATGCTGGTATTTCTGAGCTCATTTATTAAAGTTGTGCTGAACGCTGGTGTGATCTAGCGAGACTGCAGCACCACATAGCGAATTACCCCCAGCGGCCTAGATCTGTCTGCCTTGCCCTCTTGGCACCCATAAAAAGCCATCCCTTTGAGAAGGATTATGCAATCTCGCTTGGTTCGTCCTGTCAGGGGCTCTCGTAAATCTACTCACAATAAAGATAAGATGGGATCCGCCTGCTAATTCACAGGCTGAATCATGCATTGTCTAAATAAAACAGTCAATAGTTTTGAAAGGATTTACACCATAGGCGTCAAGGCTGTCACTGTTGGCCCTTTGTGAGGTCATCAGCGAGGCATGCGAGGGGACTTTGCCTGCCTAATCAGAGGGCGGGAAGAATTCCCACTCCGCTCAAAGAGTGCGATAGAGAACAAAGACACACATCATTCTTCACCTGTGCCTCACCCTAGAGACACACTTGTAAAATGAAAACCGAACAGCATCACCTCAAGTGACGAAACCTCCATCACATTAATATATGACAGCTTTTTTGAGCAATGTTAAGTACTGAGGGCTGTGCACAAGAATGAACCCGTTAAGGTGTGAGAGGTTATGATATATGTGTATGGGAGTTTGAATGAATGTTGGAGCCCTGAATCACTCTCTCCGGGGCCATTACAGGTGTGTGTGTGTGTGTGTGTGTGTGTGCGTGTGTGAAAGACTGAGTCTCACATGTCGTTTCATGACTGTTAGCAGGCAAAGGGACGAGCAGTCAGTCGTTTGCTGGAGAGCTTTGCTGCTGATGAAGGTTTCCAGATAGATGATGACAGCAGCTTCTCAGAGGGAGAGGAAGAGGAGGAGGAGGAAGAGGAGGAACCAGAGCCGATGGGCAGTGCATTGCCAGGTATGAAATAGGCAAACAGACAGACTTAATTTACATGTAACTGTTCATATCAAAGCAGAATGTGCTCGTGGTCAAAAGAGGATGACCTCTAACTTTAATCTGTCTTTGTCTCAACCAGCGCTGCCCAACTGCATTCTCACCAAAGAAACCCTGAGGGATGGGCTGAAAGTATTAATCTCGAAAGAGGACGAGTTACTGTACGCTGCCTATGTACATACATTGGACCTACCAGATATGTAAGAGAACCAGCCCATACATTATGGATGGATGGGTGGATGGATGAATGGAAAGATGGATGGATGGATGGATGGATGGATGGATGGAATGATTTATAGTTACAGTTATGTGTGGATAGACGGATAATATGGATCAGGTATAAAAAATAACACAAAACATCTCCATTTCTCCAGCTATAGTGTTGTTGTTGAGGGTGAACGTGGAAACAGGCCGAGGATCTACTCTCTGGAGCAGCTGCTTCAGGAAGCGGTGAGACCTTTTAAAAAGATTCTTCAGAGGACTTGTTCCCCCCAAAGACTTTCTCTATCTTCCCATACAGGCCTTGGGCCGAAGCAGCCCTTCAGGCCACCCTCACAGGCTCTCACAGACCCCTTGTTCTCCCCCAGAGCCCCATCGGCTCAAAGCTGGATCGAGCCCAGCTCTGACTTTCTCTGCTAAAGCAGTTATACACATAGCATCTGGGTTTGTGTGAGTGTGTGTGCTTCGATAAGCATTTGCTTAGCCATGAAGCGTGTAAACTGCTGTGATCAGTGTGTGAAAGACTCCAGTCCAACTTCAGGCATTCTTTTGGCATTTGCGTCTTTTATTGCTCTTTTTTTATCTTATTGAGCACAAATTCATCGTTAAAGGAGCATTTCGGCATCTGGTTGTGATAGAGGGATGTAGACAACCCTAGGACCCTCTTATAATTTTAATACGTTTTTTTTAAACATTGCTCTATGTTAGCTGCCCATAATGCGGTCCAGGAGTCTGTTAGATTCCTGCATATACAGTTTCAAATTGTGACTCTGTATAACTGTTCCTTATTAGTTCTGCCTGGCCCCACAGGAGGACGTACAGAAGAGCATGCTTTATCCCTTTTTTATTTATCTTCTTATTTAGGAACATCTTTGGGGCTGAACTGTGGGTTACAATAACACGCATAGTTTATCTAAGCCGATGGGGAAAAAGGGAGCTGATTACACACGGTAAACCAACAGCTCTTTGTCGGCATGCATTCATTTGAATACATTACATGCGTTACTTCTCTCATTCATCTCTCTCAGTATCATGGGCTGAAAAAAACTGTCTCACCGCCTAGGGACCGCCTATCGCAAGCTCTACTACTCGTCCCTAGTCTCCCTCAAAGACGTATTAATGAGCATGCTCTGTGCAACTCAAGTTCAGTGCCGTACACAAGACATCTGAAGATCTTGTTTTGATACAATTCAGAAGCTGCAACAAAAAAAGCTCTTGATTGTTCACAAAATGCAAAACAAAGGAGGAGGTTGTTAATATTGGGTGTGATTTTGTATAGTTGTGGTTGAGAACAGAAAGAACAAGAGAGAGCGTTTACTGAGGGTTAGTACAGTAAAAGCTTTAACATTGAACTCTACTCCAACAAATTAGACTCATGGCTCATAAGCCTAATGATAAAATCTTTCACTTAATGCAAACTCACCTTTTATCTGGCTTTATTCTAGTGTGTGAATCCCACAATCCATTTCTCACAATCCATTAATTAATGACCGTTTAAAATTAAGCTCATAGTTATCAAAAAATTGTAGCAATTATGATTAATACATATCTCATTGTCACAGCTCTATTACTAATGCTGCAGAATTTATAGACTGCATGTTTTTCCCCCTTTGATTATTAAAAACAATGCTTGCAAATTTCCTCTGAAATTTCCTTTTTTCTATACTTAAGTATAAAGTGTTTTATTTCACCACCAAACAAATGGCAAATATAATGATTGCTTTATTTAAACAGATTGTTTTAGCAATACCCGTAGGTTCAACACCAAATGAACAGATATTCATGCCCAAAATGCATGGAATTGGTTGCGTTAGTTGAACCCTACTCCGACAAATTGGACTCGCCCACAAGCCTGATGCATTGTTCAACATGAAATAATAAAAGCTTTCCTTAAATGCAAACTCACCTTTTATCTGGGTTCATTCTGGTCTGTAAATCCCTCAATCCATTTCTCACATTCAATTAATTAATGAACGGTTAATATTAAGCACATAGTTACCAATATCATTGTCACAGCTCTATTGCTAATGCTGCAGAATTTATAGACTGCAGGTTTTTCCCAATGGATTATCAAATACAGTCCTATACACATATTCATGAAGAGGTGAAATTTCTTTAATCAAACTGCAGATGCATGTTTTCCTTCTATATTACTTCTAAATGTCCTCTGACCATTTTTTCTATGCTTGTAAGTATGAATATGGAGTCAATCTAGGGCCATATATACTTGCAAAATAAAAGAAAGTTTTGCAAACAAAAAATAAAGTATTGAGCAAAAAATAAATAAATAAATGCAAATTTTCAAAAATCGTATCGCAAAAATACATTTTTGAGGAATAAAAATTTAATTTGCAAACAAAAAAAGAAAATAAAAATTAAATATTTGCAATAAAAAAAACATTTTTTTATAGCATTGCCTTTACAAAACCCATCCATTTGATTACAGTGCTCATTTTAATTTGCTTTTTAGTCAACTGTGAGTTTGCAATGTTGTTTTCTCTTTGCACTTCTTGTTCTTGTCATCGATGATGCGACTGTTTAGTTTAGTCATTTGGAATGCAGTGACACACAGTCAAATATTTTGCTGAACAGATCCACAACTTTTGACAAAGCCCAACCGAACCACACTCTGGCACACCTCTTACAACTGGGCCAGGGCTGGTCAACTGAACCACGCTTGAGCCTGATTCGGAGCACTCACACTTGTCAAACGAACCGGGAAATGCACCTGGGCACTGTTCGGATAGCATAGTGTGAGTAAGCCCTTACAGCCCAGTAGGTCTGGGCCTGCCATAATGTTTTGCTAATATATATAGTTTTTTTATTATTGCAAATTAGTTTTGCACTGCTTGATTTTTATTTGCAGTTCTTTTTTTGCTTGCAAATTTCATTTTTATTTCTCAAAACTTAATTTTCCCTTTGCAGTTCTTTATTTTTGTTAGCAAAATTAACTTTTATTTCTAAAAAATTTATTTACGCTTTGCGATTTTTGGAGATTTGCATTTATTTATTTATTTTTTTGCTTTATACTTTTTTCTTTGCAAAACTTATATTTTTCAAGTATATATGGTCTAGATTGACTTTATAGTAGTTTATTTCACCACCGACCAAATGGCAAACATAATGATTGCTATATTTAAACAGATTGTTTCAGCATTACCCATTGTTTCAATCACCAGCCATCTGATTCTGGCAAATCGCTGGTAAACACGCAGATTGCTAAAGGTCTACAAATCCACCGGTATATGGACTACAAGTTCCAGTCATGCACTTCACTCACACACCTGGCCTAAATCCCCCATGATTGCAACCAGATGTACAGAGGAAATCCAGAGCCGTAGTCAAATATCAGGCAAGTGGTCAGAAGGCAGGTAGCAGACAGGAGTAAAACAAGAAAATAAGGCTAGGGTCTAACACGGCAAGACAAAACAAGGAAAATGCGTCATAATTTTCACAATACTGTTTACATGACTCAGCCCTGATGGGATCTAGGCCAGGTGTGTGAGTGAAGTGCATGATTGGAACTTGTAATCCATATGTCGGTGGATATGTAGTCCTTTAGCGATCTGCGTGTTTACTAGCGATCTGCCAGGATTAGATCGCTGGTGATTGTGACACCTATATGGTTCACCACCAAATAAACAGATATTCATGCCCCAAATGCATGGAACTGGTTGAGTCAAATTGAGCCAGATGGTACTCTCATAGATGCCATTCCTTTCACTTTTTTAGGGGAATAAACCTACAAGTTGGTTGTAGGTACTACTAGCTATTAGCATTAGCCCTTTTAAGACTTCTTATCAGTCATTTGCTTCCAACACCACTACCTGCATATCCTGGCCAAATACTCTCTGGCTTCCCGTTTGCTCTGTCTGTCAAAAGGGCCATATCTACAGCAGACCCGTTTGAACTGGGCCTAAAAGGGCCCTTTAGTGCATGTGCTCTGTGTAGTGGGAGGGGAGCTGGCAGCCTCACAATAAAGTCATCGATTTCACCTCTCCGCTCTTTTATTCCATTATTTCAAAGCAGACACCCCATTCAGCAATGCTGATTTCCTCTCTTTTATTCTGGTTTAGTATGAGAAACTATCTATGGAAACAAAATTAAAATGCATCTCTCTTGAGAAATGTATACCCATGGTCGGAATTGCCTTAAGGGGAGGGCCTCAAAGATATCTATGCTTTTGAAAATTGGATGTCTCGTATTTTTCATGTATTTCTTTTAACTGAATCAACTTGTTATGCTTGATGAGCTGCCTGTCTGCAAGATCTGTAGGTTAATTTTTAAAGTCATCCATGTGTTTCAGGTTTTAGATGTGCAGCCAGAGACAGTGGAAACTCTGATGGCTGGAACAAGAGTATGTGCTTACTGGAGTGAACGCTCACGTTGTCTGTATCCTGGATATGTCCATAGAGGTGAGATCATTTGCGCACGAAAAACCAAGTTATAAATTAGTTACAAAAATTAAACAATAAAGTGAATTTTTAGGCTTAGCATTGCTAATAATTCATACGTGTTGTTTAGAGCTCTACTTTTATGTCTTACTCAGGAGGTCCAGGTGAGGAACAGAAGGAGGGGAGTGTCATGGTGGAGTTTGACGATGGAGACCGGGGATGGATTTCTCTTTCAAGTATTAGGCTGCTTCCGCCAGGCTACCAAGTTCACTGTAGGTTTCTGCAGATAAACGGCTTTCATCTCCAATATAACACAGAGTCTCATGTTTAGACATTATGCCAAGATTCTGTATTTTAAATTAAGCCTGTGGTATTATTGATGTACTGCAGGTGCAGAGCCATCACCAGCCCACCTGATCTCACCTAGCTGCCGCAGAAGAAAGACCTCCTCCCAGAAGAAGATAACCCAGCAGGTTGATGCATCCAACGAACGTTCCTCTAACACAGAGCCCAGAAAGAGTGCCGTTAAAGCCAAGCCAGGTGCGAAATGACAGCTGCATTATCCATATTCTCACGGTTTGCCAAACTGATTAAATTAAAGTTATTTTCGTTACTGGTTGCACAGTTTAAACAGATGCTTTTCACATAATCTAAGATTAAAATATGTCACAGTTTGCATATGTCCCTTAGGTGCTACTTTTAGCCTATAATGAAAAAGGTAAAACATGTTGTTTCAAAGAGGCACGTTGAGAAACATCTATCAAACAGGATTCCACAACAGGCCTTTGTGATTTACTGATTTACTCACTAATCACAAGGTTTGTCAGGGGAACTTGTTGGGTGATGTTTCTCAGTCTGTTTGTCCCTAAGGACACGCTTCACTACTTTTCCTGGTTCTTGTTCCTGGAACTGACGCACCCACCGAATGATTTATTTGCTGTTTGTCAAGAGCCCTAAAAGTCTTATCAGATCTAAGGTAAAATAATCTGTATAAATGCGGAAGAAAGAAGCATTTTCCCTCATTACCTTTAATGACCTTGTAAAATTAACACACAGGCATTGATGAGATCAGTGTGTGGTTGACTAATGGAATGAGACGTATTTGGATGAGGGAAACTAGCTTCAAGGTTGAATGCTACTTAACTAAAGAGTCTGACTTAAAGCCCTGAACTACCAGTCCAACAGCTCCTACTCAGTAGATGTTATCTGCAATAGTAAAATAACATTGAGTCATCAGATGTTCCACTGTTAGGCATATCAGTGTCTATCCGTTTTCTCTTAGGGGATAAAGGTAATATCATAGTAAGCAAAGCTAGGAAAATGCAAATAAGTAATCATTGCTGGGAGGTCGGTTTTCCTGAATCCCCATAGCAATATCTTTGTTTATCTCCATCAACAGGAAGGCCAAAATCAGTCAATGCGTCATCAAAGAGTGGTGCATCTGAGAATGTGACCGAAACTGCTTCCCCTCTTCTTGGCTGGCCAGTTGCCGCCATGTCCAAGAGGAAACCTTCCATGGATTTGTTCCAGTTTAATGGGTTAACAAAGAAAGCTCTGAGGGGAAAGGAGTCGGACATGTTCCCCCTACTTAGCTCCACTATGACCACTCCAGCCAAAGGCATCTTTAGCACTTCCTTTGAGGTGGACTCTTTCAGCAGCATTGCAAATGGTTGCACTTCCTTTGGAAATCAGCAGTTGGCACCGGGCCTGCCTTCTAGTCACAAGGGTGTTCCTGGGTCACGGTGTAGAAAGATCGGAGACAGGAAGGAATTTCTGGTCAAACTGGACCATGAAGGGGTAACATCCCCCAAGACTAAAAATGGAAAAGCATTGTTGCTTCTTGGGAACTCAGAACTGCAAAGAAGTGGACGAATGGAAAAGGGCTTTGGAGCCAAAGGTATTGGAGAACTGACCTCAACAATGGGCTATTCCCAGTCTGTTCTTCTAGTCAAAGATGCCAAAAGGAACAGTTGCCATCTTCTCAAAGGTTCCTCTGACATGCGTAAGCATCCTCAGGGTCTCGGGCTTAGTGAATATACAGATTATGGGCCAAATTGCCACAGCGACTGCCTAAGCTCTTATTCAGACATGGATGAAGATGAAGATGAGGAGGAAGATGCCAGAAGGGCAGCAATGCGCACCACTGGACGTTTTTTGTCTCGTCTTTCTGTTTCATCGTCATCCTCAGGATCCTCCAGTGCATCTAGCTCAGGCTCATTGTCCAGTTCTAGTGTCTGCTCGTCTGACAATGATTCGTCCTATAGTTCAGATGAAGAAGAGGCATCACGGCTTCTGCTCCAGGGTTGCCTTTCTTCTCATCACACATTGCTCCAACAACAGCAGCATTCAGACCCTCCCACCGCCCCACCACGACACACTTTTGGAGCCAAAACTATGAGTATCTCTAATTCAAAGGCTGCAGTAAATAGTAGTACAGGAAAACCTCCAAAGAGAAAGGAGATTGCCAATGCTTCTTCTGTAGTACAGTCCAAATCTTCCAAAGACTTTCCTAAAAAGCAGAAGATACAATCTTCAGAAGGTCCCCCCAACTCATCAGCGTTCATGCCAGGACGGCAGCTGTGGAGGTGGTCTGGGAACCCCACTCAGGTAATTTCCTGTCATGATTTTTCTTTTTAAATACCAAAAAAAAAGAGTGCCTGAAACTTTCCTTTTTCTGTCATCAGAGACGGGGTTTGAAAGGAAAAGCCAGAAAGCTCTTCTACAAGGCAATCGTTCGTGGTAAAGACACAGTTCGGGTTGGTGACTGTGCAGTTTTCCTCTCGGCTGGTCGACCCCATCTGCCCTTCATTGGTCGCATTGAGAGTCTTTGGGAATCATGGTCTAGCAACATGGTAGTCAAAGTAAAGTGGTTCTATCACCCTGAGGAAACCAAGCTCGGGAAAAGGCATCGGGATGGGAAGGTACAGTAGTCACCAGAAGTCTTGTTTGGTTTTGATTTGTTTACGTTTTTGCAAGACTAAACCTTTATTTCTTCTTTCTCCACAGCATGCCCTGTACCAAAGTTCCCATGAAGACGAAAATGACGTCCAAACCATCTCCCATAAGTGCCAGGTGGTCAGCCAAGCTGAATATGAGCGCCTGAGTCGAATTGAAAAACCAAACAGCAATGGTCAAGATCTATACTACCTGGCAGGAACTTATGACCCCACCAGTGGTCAGCTGGTGACGGCCGAAGGAGAGTCGATTATCTGCTAACATTTGCAAAATGGATGATGCACTACTGAAAATGGTAAATACAAGTAAAGGCTGACAATCAAGCCAGTCTTGAGCAAAACACAAGAGCTAGTGGAAAGTGAAGTTAAACTACAACCGTGGGTTTCTGCAGCCACTTCCATTTCTATCTACTCTTGGAGTAAAAGTACATTATCGAATAGATTGTGGGGAGGTCAACTCATGGTGATTACTCCATGAAGGCTCCACAGAGATGGAATGATTTTTTTTTTCAATTACTGAAAAAGGCACTGGACTTGTTCAGAGTAGGGTATTTAGACTGATGATCTGAGAACTGACTTGGATCAGAGATAAAAAAAAAAAACACTGACTGTATTTTTTGCGGAAAGTTCTTTTGGAAAGATATTCCCTGGTTAAACACACAGGGACTTTTAGATATCCCAGCAGGACCAAATACACTGTTACTTTCAGCTGTGGTATGATCTGCTCATTTGTGCGTTTGCGTGAGAGGAGATGCGAATGAGAGGGTCTTTCTTTTTTGCTTTATGCAAATAAGTGAACAACCATGCCTGTATGTAGAGATCAGCCACAAACAAACAAACAGGAATGGGTGTTAACCTGGAGATTAGAGGCTACATTGAATGACGCTTTCTCACATGTACAGTCTAATGACCTCTTTTGACAATACCAGGGATTTTTTATTGTTTGTTTTTTTGGGGGAGGGGGAGGGGCACTAATGATTATGCCGGTATATTATTAAACTGTTTTAAGAGCAAACATAAAAACAAACACAGACAAAAATTACAAAGGAACGATTTTTTCCAGTCAAGCCATAAACTTCTGTACCTCGTGCTTATCTTCTCATTCAGGTGTATAGTTGTACAATTGATTTATTTGATGTGTGTAAATATATAAATATATGAATATATATATTAAAAACTGTAAATATAATATAAATGAAGAGAGAACTCTATTCCTCTTTATTGCTCTTGATTGTGTTATTTTTTTAAACTGAAATGTGTTGGATTAGGAGGTTTGCTTCAGGCACAGGCATGATTTTGGAGACTTTGGTTACTGAATACCCTCGTCACTGTTGTATAGGAGGGTATAGCGAGACGTTCTGTAGAACCTACACAATGCAGTCCAGTCAGAGGAATCAGGCTGTCTGTGTACACTTCATTATTATCTTTCATCTTTCTGATTTTAGCTTTGAAAGAAGTGTTTGTTTGTTTGCATTTCATTGTTTTTGTGTGAACTAACTGGCAAGGATTCGAGCAAAAAGCGCTTAATGCTTCGTAGGTAAAGGGTCCCAGTTCCATATAGCAAATATGGAGGTGGTTTTAGGATTTAAATACTAACTAAGGGAATCTGGCCTCCAAAATGATGAACCAAAGGATTTAGTCCACTTCCATCTGCAATAAATACATATATATATAT
>CAIGQZ010000217.1:1005111-1040028 GCA_903798205.1 Danio tinwini | reverse complement strand
ACACACACACACACACACACACACACACACACACACACACACACACTACGGCCAATTTAGTTTATTCAATTCACCTATAGCGCATGTCGTTAGACTGTGAGGGAAACCGGAGCACCCGGTGGAAAGCCACGCGAACACAGGGAGAACATGCAAACTCCACACAGAAATGCCAGTGCTTATTCAAATTTTTTGATTTTTAGACACCTTTTAGTTGCATTTTACATACTTTTTTATTGAAGGCTTATATGAGTTTTATTTTTAGTATTATTTTTGTTTTTTTAGAATTGAGTTCATCTGGCATCAACATTCATCCAGGTCTCATACTTCTGTATAACTGCATGTGGCGACTGAGCAACTGCCTAACATGAATGCTAACAGAGAGCCTTCCTCTGCAGGTATTACATTCTTCCATGGACACACACACAGTAACCTACACACACACACACACACACACATAGGATATAGCATAGCATGTGCTTTCACAATCACATACAAAAACACAGCACAGGCAAGACAGTGACACAGAGATTGAGGACATAGACAGAAATACAGTGCATTGTTGGGATTATGTGTATGTGAGTGAGTGCGTGTGTGCGTGAGCCAATGAAGAATGTGGCAGCACCATCAGCCATTGAAAGAAAAGCCTCCAGCTCTGCTCTCAGCTGATGTGTGTGTTTGTATGTGTTTGTGAGTGTGTGTGTGTGTGTGTGTTACTCTGTCTGCATGCTGAGTCAGTCAGAGAGCGTAAAGCCCTCAGCCATTCTCCTCCATTTTCATTCTCTGGTGTCGGCAGACTCACTCTCTGGGCCGTACAATCAATCAATATCAGTATGACAGGTGTGTGTGTGAGTGGTTGTCGTGTGTGTGTGTGTGTGTGTGTGTGTGTGTGTGTGAGAGAGAGAGAGAGAGAGAGCGGTGTGACACGATTAGAGGTCGTTAAAGGGGTATTCACACAAGCAATATTAATTTGTATATTTTTGGATTTACTCTAATGTCATTGATATTTACAAAAGTCATGGCCTATTTATTTTTTATTTCAATTATTTAAATTTATTTATATATATATAAATATATATATATATATATATATATATATATATACTTTACTGGCAATGTGTGAAATCTAATCCTAATGAGTAATGTGAACTTCATTTGAATAAATGAAACAATTTGAGCATAGTAAAACCCAATAAAAGAAGAGAACTCAAACCAACTGAGTACTGTAAAACCCAATAAGTTAAGGCAACTCAAACCGTTTGAGGAAACCGATTGCTACAAACCATTTGAGTTAAAAAACTATTCTACTGTATATGAGTACTGTGAACTTCGTTTAAGTTCAAGTAATGAGTAAGCCCACATGGAATCTGCGCATGCAGAATTCCAGAGATTTTTAGCCCATCATTGATTCTGTTTATTTACTTGTGTAAATGTGTGTAAATTTATATTTATTCTTTTTTTTTATTAATTTCAGTAACATTATTGACTAATATACAAATATTTATATGATTTATTTACAATACAGTTTGTAAAGTAATATTTTATTTTAGTAGAGATATTATATGAGAGACTAGCTTTGTTTACCAAATAAAGTGGATCTAATTGGATTTGCATTGTAAACATTAAAAACAAGTTAAAAAGGTATTACTTTTTATTTCATATATTAAGGTTTTAGTTATGATACTCCCAAAATCATTCCACATAAATCCGCAGATTTTTACCAAAATTCTGTGCAGAAATAGCAAAAAATGTCTTCAGATTCCTTCTGGCCCTGGTAATGAGGTATTTAATTAACTCATTACCTTCAACACTGAGTTCAAAACTCTTTTCAAATAAGTAGAATTAACTTTCAGTCAATTTTGAGTTAACTACACATTTCATTTGATAAAGTTGACTGTTGGATTTTACAGTGTAGGGATTAAATTGAATGACAAGTATCAATTAGGCAAAAGGTCAGAAGAGCACAACAAAAGCCCTTATTGATCATTACGTATTTTAAAGTGGAAGGAAAATGAAATAAAGCATATTAATGTTCTTACCGGAAAAAACAATGACAGCAGAACTGAGATTGAAGTATTTGTTACAATATTGTTTGTGATGTGATAGTGGAAACTCGTACCGGCAATACGCTGTCTTACAATACCGTTCAACACTCACGTGCTTCGATCGCCATCATCAAACAACGACCTAAGCGCCACCGTCAACATCAGTGGTGGGAAAAATGGCGGGGGTAGAGGCCAGTTATATACTTTGCTGCATGGCAACTTGACATGCTATAGAATGCCTAGGCAATATATAAAGTAGCAATCATTTCATAATTTGACATTTGATTTTAGGCATTCTATACATTTCCTAGGCATAGTACAGAATGCCGGATTTCACACAGTGCCGGTAACACACACATACACACATATATACATATATATATATATATATAGAATAAAGTGGATTTGGCAAGGCAAGTTTATTTATACAGCACATTTCATACACAATGTTAATTCAAAGTGCTTTACATAGATAATAATAAGAGACATAACATTCTGTTGGCAAAAAACACAAGTGCATTTTTAAAATCTAAAACATATTTGAGGACTTTTAGCCATCCACAATAATGGATCATGACATCAAAGTTGTTTACCTGAGATTCAAATTGTATGCATTAACTCATTTTCTGAGAAACTGAATTAAAATAAGTGTTTTTATGCTTCAACCAAGAACAAATAATGTTTCGGCTAATGGGGTATGAAAATTGCTTGATTTCTGCCAGACCTTTCTTCTTTTATTTTTTGCTTTATCTTCATAAATTTCACAGAAATCAACTTCTTATCTTGTGTTATTTTGGTAAATGTATCTTGATTAAAGATTCCAGATGCACCCTGTTATTATAGATTTTTAGCAGTTTTTTTTTGTTTATGAAATGAAAATGGATGTTTTTGTTCTAAACATGTTTTTGAAAGGAAAAAATGATCTTATCAATATATAGCATAACATTTGCCACACTATGAGCTGCAGTGGGTCATAGGTCTGAATGTATCATCATAATGTGGATGCGTGTGTGTGTGTGTGTGTGTGTGTGTGTGTGTGGTGAGCGAAGACTCTTCATCCTTTCATCTCACTGAATCACTCACAGCTCCATCAATCACTCCCTCTGACGTCTTCTCATCAACAAAGGGTCCAGCTTTGAATGATAAGATCTGTCTCCACACACACACACACACACACACACACACACACACACACACACACACACACACACACACACACACACACACACACACACACACACACTCTCTCTCTCTCTCACACACACACACACACACACACAAGCCTCTATCACATGACGCACACAAAGAACAAACAAGCTGCCACTATATATACATGCACGAATACACACACACACAGACACACACACACACACACACACACACACACACACACACAGACACGCACTCACCTACATGCTCTGGATGGTGCAGGACTTCAGTACTCTGCAGTTGTTATGATGCTTGCATTCTAATGTATGGGAGAAACCATCTACACCCCCTTCATTAACTCACACTCAGCAGTGGCCATCACCATGAGCAGTTTCCATGGCAACATACCAGCAAACACTGACGGCAGTGCAAAAAAATAAAATAAATAAATCCCTCTTGAGGCTTTGGCCAGATACTTTCAGAGGGAAACAGGAGATGACTGCAACCCTAAACTTTTTACTCTTATAACAATTCTACAATACATTTTTACGACAACTGCATTTTTTTATGAGACATTGATTCATTAATTTTTTTCGGCTTAGTCCCTTTATTAATCAGGGCTCGCTACAGCGGAATGAACCACCAACTTATCCAGCATATGTTTTACACAGCAGCGGATGCCCTTCCAGCACTATGGAAACAGCCATACACACTCATTCACAAAGATACACTACGGACAATTTTAACTTACACAATTCACCTATAGTGCATGTCTTTGTACTGTGGGGGAAAACGGAGCACTTGGAGGAAACCCACGCTAACATGGGGAGAACATGCAAACTCCACACAGAAATGGCAACTGACCCAGCCGGCCTCAACCAGCGACCTTCTTGCTGTGAGGTGACAACACTACCCACTGCGCCACCCGTTTCAGACATTCATTTAGTATTAATAAATATTGTTTTGAAACTTTTGAAACTTTCTAATTATCAAAATATTCCTGATGAAAGGAGAAAGGGTCATGCCCAACTGAGCCTGGTTTCTCTCTCATTTTTTTTTCTCTTCATTTTCGACATTTGGTGAAGTTTTGTTCCTCGCCACTGGATTGCTTGGTTTGGGACTTGTGGAGCTGCGCATCTATGGATTTGCTCTTCAGTGTTTTGAGTTTCAGCAGTGAAAATTAAACCACACTGAACTGAACTAAACTGAACTTCTGCTCTGAAAACTGAACTGACACAGTTTCAATTTACTAGAACTTTACTAGCTGTTAAGCTGCTTTGACACAATCTACATTGTAAAAGCGCTATAGAAATAAAGATGAAATGACTTTATTTGAATGATATCTGTATGCTGATAATATCCGTATGCTGTTACACTATAATAAATGATCATAATTTCAATGGTAGAAAACTGTAAACTGCTACAGTAAAAAATCTGTAACCTGGTTATCAGAAAGTTTTCTTAACATATATAGTTAATAACTCTAAATTGACTTTCCCAGAATTCCCTACATGGCACTTCACTTTTTGTGCCTTATTGTTAAAATTGCTATAGTAATTTATATATTATGGGTTTCCTTGGGGTGCTCCGGTTTCCCCCAAAGGCCAAAGACTATAGGTGCTATAGGTGAATTGGGTAAGCTAAATTGTCCATAGTGTATGTCTATAAATGGGTGTTTATGGGTGTTTTCCAGTGATGGGTGGCAGCTGGAAGGGCATCCACTGCATAAAACATATGCTGGAAAAGTTGGCGGTTCATTCCGCTGTGGCGACCCCTGATTAATAAAGGGACTAAGCCGAAAAGAAAATGAATGAATGATTCTTTTTAGTACATTAAAATCAATAAACAAATTATTAAAGAAATTATTATAATAAATACAGCCTTGACATATAGTTTAAACATTAGTGTATTTCTGTTGATTATAATTTGCTTATTAACTTGTATATTTAAAAATCTCTCACTTGTTTATTTCCGTGGAGCACAAAATAATACATTTTTAAAAGCTTCAAGAGTTCACACTTAGATATTGCTTGATGCTATTAGCAGGTTTGGCATGCTGTCCCGGGAGAGAACCCTGAACTCGGAGATAATTGAGCCCAGGGCTCCCGTCTGGTCGATTAAGCATGTAAGGGGAGTACGAGATCAGGTAGTTCTCGATATCTCCCCGTGATAAAGGAAGAAAGGCGGAGAAGGGGTGGATGGGGGGTTTCTTCAGAATACGAAGATAAGGGAGTAAATTTTACTAGGCTACTTATAGTGAGTTTGGGTTCATCTGATTGGCTAACTAATGATTATAATGAATAGATGAGAGCCAGCTGCAGTCAATCATATCACGTGCTCCTCTCGAAATTAGTTTGTGAAACTTCACATGTCTCTTTTTGCTGCACGGTGGCTCAGTGGTTAGCACTGTCACCTCACAGCAAGAAGGTTGCTGGTTCAAGTCCCGGCTGGGCCAGTTGCATGTTCTCTCCGTGTTGGCGTGGGTTTCTTCCTGTTTTCTCCCACAGTCCAAAGACATGAGGTACAGGTGAATTAGATATAAATTGTCTGTAGTGTATGTGTGTGAATGAGTGTGTATGGGTGTTTCCCAGTACTGGGTTGCAGCTGGAAGGGCATCCGCTGTGTAAAACGTATGCTGGAATAGTTGGCAGTTCATTTCGCTGTGGTGATCCCTGATAAATTAGGGACTAAGCCAAAGGAGAATGAATGAATGTCTCCTTTTTTGCATCCAAAAAAATCAAAGACTGTGAGCTCCTCAAAGTTTCTGATTTGGCATTCTGCAATGATTAGCACAATTTGAGAATGAATGAGCTATGACAGAATTTCCAATGTTGGGATCCACACACTCTTTATGGCTATTGTGCTGTCACTACAAGCTTGATTTTATATCCAGTACATTTGACTGCCTTCTATCACAAATAATCTGTAAACAGACTCTCAAGGAGCGAGACTGATGACATTCTATCTGCGCAGTTGCTTTATTATTGTTAAAAGTACACCTCGACGGCATCCGTCCCCACTGAGCTTGAGTTTCAAGTATCCGCAGTTGGATTACAATAAGAGCTGGACTCTTCAGTAAGACTAAACTCTGCAAGGTGGATTTGAGCCGCTGTCGCCCTTTAAACAAACAGCATCTCTGTCATCGTCATAATCTGCGTAACCTTCTCATATATCGCGG
This sequence comes from Danio tinwini, assembly GCA_903798205.1. Classification (NCBI taxonomy): domain Eukaryota; kingdom Metazoa; phylum Chordata; class Actinopteri; order Cypriniformes; family Danionidae; genus Danio; species Danio tinwini. Next base: position 1,033,659 of record CAIGQZ010000217.1, on the reverse strand, counting down.
CTAGCTCCTTCATGATGAGAGAGTGTGAGGCCGTTCATGATGGCGGACTGGAGTGTCGGATCTCTTGCGCAAATACTTTACCATCAACTCACCGGTCATTTCCTCTCTGCAGGTTGAATTCCAGAGATATCGTGAAGAGTTGAGTTAAAGGGATAATTCAACCAAAAATGAAAGTTTGTAGCTGTTTACTAACCCTCCACTGTTTGTAATTCTTTCTTCTGTTGAACACAGAGGAAGATATACTGAAGAATTCTGGAAATCTGCAAGCCATTGAATTTATTTTTTTTTTCCTACTATGCAACTCACAACTGGTTTCCAACATTCTTCAAAATATGCTAGAAAAAAATGTTATGTGTTAAATTGTTTTGCGTTTATTTACGGTTGTGAATGGCTTTATGGGATGTTGATCTCTGCTCTGTCGATTTTTTTTTTTTTTTATGTTGAAAATTCAAGTCTACAGTTTAACAAAATGACTTTTATTGATATTTTAGTAGTTTGAAATAGTATAATGTATAAGAAATAATATATAGAAAAATAGAGTGGCGAACAATGATGTCACCTTGTAGGCCAATCTGCTGCTAGCATAAAACTGGTTTCATCAATAAAATCCCCATTTTCCCATAGAGAAAAGCTCTATGTTCGAACACAGTTTATTACACTTACACGTTTGGTTCAACCTGATAATCCTCACATGATAATATAACTTTTATCACTTTTGGGTCCTAAATGCAAACACCAGAAAAGCTAACATTAGACTATAAACGGACTACACTTCAGGGCGTTCGCCTGTTACATCACAACCATCCCGCTACCGACAACTTTTCAAGCTTACTTTTTGAAATATGGTTCATGACAAAGATTTACTCTCTCGATTTATTATATTATAATCCACGTTTGATAAACAGATACAAAAAAATAATATATTATTACAGGTATTAAACATGCATCATTGTTAAACGACCTCTAAGTATGAATGACCAATTAAAAAAATACTACAAATTGTAAAATATTTAACCAAATAGCAGGCAAATCCAAATGCCCGACGCAAGCTATAAATTTAAAGTGTCTATGCTAGCTAATGTCTCCGACACCGGATGTTGTCCCATTTAGCAACTTGATAGCAACCGTCTTTTAAAAGAAGCGAAACCGATTAAAAAAAACAAAACAAGAGTGTGATGTAACATGTGTTTTATGTCGTAGAATAAAACGTGAAAGTATCTTGTGGTATCTTTGTGGGAACCACAAAGCTTATTTTAGCAAATGAACCGAGATCCCGTTCAAAAAACCCATTGACTTTGGGACAAGGCAACCGGAACTGCTAAAATGCTAACTCGCTTCCAGGTTTTTGCATAAAAATTTACGTCATAGTTCCTCCACTCTGTAAGTCGCTGGCAGAAAATGTACTGGCAGTTTATTACAAGAATATTGTTCTGTAATAAACAACACCAACCCAGACAATATATTACTTTAAACTAATAAAATGTTATTAAAAGTCACTTTTTCGAACTTTTCAAGGTCAAAAGTTAAACAAAGGGAAAATAAAATAAAAACATCAATCACAAATACAAAAAACTGCTAACCAATAAAAGCAGGAAAAAAGTAAAATAATTGAAAACAGATTTTTTAAGGGAAAAACTAATATTTATTCATTCATGTGTATTTATATAGCACTTTTTACAATGTAGATTGTGTCAAAGCAGCTTAACATAGTTCTAGTAAAGTCCAGATTTTAGAGTTGAAGTTCAGTTAAGTTTAGTTCAGTGTGGTTTAAATTTCACTACTGAAAGTTCAAACACTGAAGAGCAAATCCACCGAAGCGCAGCTCCACAAGTCCCGATCCGAGCAAACCAGTGGTGACTGTAGCGAGGAAAAAAAAACTTCACCAATTGACAAAGTGTAGGGAAAAAAACCTAGAGAGAAACCAGGCTCTACAAACTACTACAACCATATAGTAGTTTGAAGTCTGTGGTAGTGTACTTTGTAATGTAGTAGTTTGTAGTTTGAAGTCTCATTATGCAGTTTGAAGTCTGGTGTTTGACAAAATATAAGGGGTCACTAATTTTATCGATTCTTTAAATGTTGTATTATTATTATTTTTAATTAATTAATTTATTGTACACTCTCAGAAATAAAGGTACAGGGGCTGTCACTGAGGCAGTGCCTTTTTAAAAGATACATATTTGTACCAAAATAGTCCACAGCGGTACCTAAAAGAGGCATATTAGTACCCAATATATATATATATTTAAATGTATTTTTATTGTTGGACACTTCATATAGTGCTATTTGTTTTATATGAAGTTATGAAAAATATTTTATTTTTTTTCTCCATGACTTTTTGTACATTTTTTATAAATAGGGTGTTGCACCAAAGGACAACAAAACTTAACAATGTTATAGGGTAAAGTCTAGATCGGATACACAGCCGGATGAAAATGCGATATGCACATCAATATAGCAGCATTTTTTTTATAAAACTGTATAACAATAATTATTATTTTTACAGTACTGGGTGGGGACAGGCATTAAAAAAGCTAATTATTGGGTAATTTAATAGATAGCATAAATAATACTCAGTACAACTATTGATTTTACATTACTGTGATGGTTGGGTTTAGGGTTGGGGTAGACGTTAATAAAAAAACAATAAATGGGAAATTTAATAAATAATATAAATAATTGTTTGTTTGTTTGTTTGTTTGACTTTATTAATCCCCAAAGGGAAATTCACATGTCACAGCAGAGCTTTCCGTACTAAAAATAGATCAAATAAATTACATATACATAAAAACAACAATAATAAAATTACATTCATACTGCACACCTTAGTTCCGAAACAATGAGCACAACACTTGTCCATATCTAATACTAATACAGTTCAGCACAAATCATCTGGTATGATTTTGGTTATACAATCTGATCACTGTTGGTAAAAATTACTTCCTGTATCTTTTTCTGTAACACCGGGGTTGAATAAATCTTGCACTAAAAGAGGTTGCACACGATTGGACTGTATCAAAAAGGAAATGACGATCGTGGTTCCTCATACTGACAAATTTGTCCAGCATTCGATCATGTGCAATGTTTTTTATAGTGGGTAGTGCACACCCCACAACAGAACCTGACCTTTTTATAAGCTTATTTAACTTGTTTTTCTCCTTCTCCAACAGTCCCCCTCCCCAGCAGGTTACAGCATACAGAATCACAAAAGACACCACAGAATCATAAAACGTTTTTAACAGTGTCTGACACACACCAAAGGACCTCAGTTGTCTTAACAAATGAATGCGACTCTGGCCTTTCTTATACACCTGAATTGTATTTTCAGACCAATCAAGCTTGTTATTTAGATATACACCCAGGTACCTATATGATGAAATCATTTTTGTTAACTTCCGGCCACAACTGTATCCGATCTAGCAACAACCATGATATAGTGTTTTAAAAAAAGGGTCAGACTTTATTTTGATGGTCGGTTTGTTAAATTTAAGTTACATTGGATCTACATGCCAACTAACTCTCATTAGATTATAAGTAGACTGTTAGGTTGCGGTTGGGATTAGGGTTAGTGTAAGTTGACATGTAAGCAGACAGTCTACTAATACTCAAATGGACCATAAAAATGAATTGATGCCAAACAAAAATCAAATATGTAAACATTTCTGAGGTATTTCTGAGGCATTGGGTGTTTATTCATGATTTTTATGATTTTCTTTTTAATGTATAAGAGCTGTAATTTATTGAACTACACTTGAGACAGTCACACCATAGCACAGTTTTGAAATTTGGCTCAAGAATGTAATAACACAGCGGTTTTTATAGCAAGAGGTCCATGGAAGACAAATAAATCTTTGAACGTTTTCTGCATTTTAAATGATGTTAATACTAATTATATTTTTTATAATTATATAATTGTCATGTGTTAGAGTGAAAATGCAACATCATCACATCATCAACCCTTATCTTCTTTTGTGTTCAACAGTAAAAAGAAGCTCATAAGGGATTATAACCTCTTGATGGTGAGTAAATGTTGAACTTTAAATTTTAAGCTTGCAGTTTGTTGGACTGTGAATTTCAAACCTGCATTAGTGCAAAAAATCAGCAGTGGTACTTTAAAGTTTTGCAGTTGTATCTCAGCATGTGAAAAATAGCTTTTTCATTAAATAGTCTAACAATGTTTCCAGCCCAGTTGGTGCCTAAGCGCTTCAGGGGGAAAAAAAATACTATTAATTTTTTCTTTTACCGGCAGAGACATTGAGGAAGACGTTTCCTCTCAATATTCTAATTAGTGGTCAACCGATATGGGCTTTTAATGGCTAATGCTAATCTATTACTATCAAATATGTCATTATATTCTAAAACCTATAAATTTGTGGCTAGGGCATTACAAAGTACCAATATAATTTATTACAATACTAACCATAATGTATTAATATACAAGTTTTCATATGAACAAACAATGGGTGACTGTGTTCTCATATAGAGGTATGTTTAAATAATTAATTTGTTTAAAATAAATGAATAGAACGAAATAGTGATGAATGAGTGAGTTCTTGGATTATCAGTCATCCATCATCATTTCATTCATTCATTCATTTTCTTTCGGCTTAGTCCCTTATTTATCAGAGGTCGCCACATCGGAATGAACTGCTAACTATTCTGGCATATGTTTTACACAGCTGATGCCCTTCCAGCTGCAGCCCAGTACTGGGTAACATCCATACACACTCATTGACATGCACTCATACACTATGGCCAATTTTGTTTACCCAATTCACCTATAGCGCATGTTACTGGACTGTGGGGGAAACCGGAGCACCCCGAGGAAAACCACACGAACATGGGGAGAACATGCAAACTCCACACAGAAATGCCAACTGGCCCAGCCGGAACTCAAACCAGTGCTAACCACTGAGTCACTGTGCCGCCCCATAATTTTATGTAATTTTTTAAACAATTAATATAGTATCAATAAAGTTAATCAACTAAACAATCAAAAATCTTTTGAAAAATCTATTGAGATCAATACTTATATTAAAATAAAGCTTAAAAATTAAATGAAAATAATACATTTTTCACTTTTTGCATTTTGTGCATGCCAAGAAAATAATCATAATAATAAATTAAATAAAAAAATCACTACAATGAAATAATAAAATCTAGACAAGGGCAGTATTTGTTAAATATAATCAACTGTTGAGAAATGCCATAAAAGAAACCTTTTTGTACATTTGTGATGACAATAAAGTTGAATCTAATCTAATCTAATCTAATTATGGTCACTTCCTCTTCCACTTCCAGAACTTAAAATTCTCGATTTTTTTGGAAAAAGGAAAGGAAGTGAAAGAATAAAAAAGCACAGAAAGGCGTTTATTTATAGATTATTTACATCTGCTCAGTTTTCAATGAAAAACTTTTCAATGAAAAACGTTTTCATTATTTTTACACACAAGATTGGTTATAAACAAGTATTTTTTGTTTGTGTGTTTAATGTTTATTCATTCATTTTCCTTCGGCTTAGTCCCTTTATTAATCAGGGGTCGCCACAGTGGAATGAACCACCAATTTATCCAGCATATGTTTTACACAGTGGATGCCCTTCCAGCTGCAAGCCAGTACTGAGAAACACCCATACACACTCACATGCACACACATACACTACGGCCAATTTAGTTTATTAAATTCTCCTATAGCGCATTCAGAATACACATTTAAGGGTTTCTTGTCTGTCGATTTTTTGTCAAAGTTTTTTTTCTCAAAATAAATTCTTATATCACACTTATAACTCTTTATGGTTTTATACCTATTATTAGAAGATTGCTACAGAGGGATGTTTTTCATACATAATTGCTTGATTATAAAATACAAATTATATAATAAAAATATGAAAAAATGTTTGTTCAAATTATTGCCATGGAGAGATGAAAGAGTCAAATCCCCCAAACTTTGACTAACATTGCCTGGCACAAAAAAAAGAAAATGATCAAGAATTTTGAACTTGACTTCATCTAGTGTTGCATATTTAATTAAGCAATACCTTATTTGCATATTTATATATAAGTTAGTATATAAGATAGTTCACCGATTTAAAAACATCTGCCATTGTTTAGTCACACTTGATTTGTTCTCAAACCTGTTTACTTTTTTTTTTTGCTCTGTTGAAAACAAAATGGGGGTGGCATAGTGGCGCAGTGGGTAGTGCTGTCGCCTTACAGCAAGAAGGTCACTGGTTTGAGCCTTGGCTGGGTCAGTTCGAGTTTGCATGTTCTTCCCGTGTTTGTGTGGGTTTCCTCTGGGTGCCCCGGTTTCCCCCACCGTAATGGGTAATCTAAACTGGGTAAGCTAAATTGTCAATAGTGTATGTGTGTGAATGAGAGTGTATACAGCTGGAACATATGCTGAAATATGCTGACCCCTGATAAATAAGGGACTAAGCTGAAGGAAAATGAATGAATGAATATCACTTTTTTGAGCCAAAAAATCTAAGTCTGTGAGCTTCTGAATGTTTCTGATTTGACATTCTGCAATGAATAGCTGTGGTGACCCCAGATTAATAAAGGGACTAAGCTGATGAAAATAATTGAATGAAAACAAAATGAGATCTTTTGAAGAATGTTGGAAACCGGTAACCATTGACTGCCTTAGTATTTGTTTTCTTGCTATGGATGTAAATGGCTACAGGTTTCACAAACGTTATTGTGGATCAAGTCAAGGGTGAGTAAAAGATGACAGAATTGTACATTTTTTGGGGAACTATCCCTTTAAACAACACATGATACAAAAATATTAAGCAATTCTTAATGTAGTCAATCAAGTGGGCAAGTATGGTGATAACTAAAAAAACCCCAGCACTAAATTCTCTGAGCATTAACAAGTTCCTTTGTATAACTTGCACTTCTTGTTTGTTCGCTGGATGCTAAATGTAATGCTAAATGACTAAATGTAATGTTAATGCAGTTATTAGTTAATTTCTTTACCCTGTTCACAAGTAGCATCATATTAAATTGATATTTGTTGCCTTTTTAATAAATGATCATTTGTGAACACAGCCGTTGTGGTCTTGTATTTAGGCATGGCTGATATGGTTCATTGTGACTGCTGCTGTCGGTTTGGACTGTTTCAGTCTTTTCTGTCTCGTCTTTTCTAAAAGCATACGGCCTTCCCCAGGGTTCAGCTCTCCCGCCGCTTACAAACACAGACCCCCATCCCCTCCTCAGCAAGCATGTGGAACATGTCATACAGCTTTTTTAATGGCAGTACGTTAAGCTGTCAGTCACTCGCTCCCAAAGGGGTGTAACCAAAACCCCCCTCCACCACCTGCTGATCCCCCATCCCGTCTCGTCTCTGTCCAGGCCTGGTATAGCAGTCCATCTCTGAGACATGTCTAAATTAAACCGCTGCTATATAGACCCAACATTTATATGGCAGATTTTAAAATATCACTTCTGCTCAGATACAGGCTCATAAGACGAATGCACAATATCACGTACAGTATATGTCACTCTTCATCTGTAAATCAGGGCTGTATGCTGTATTAATCACATACCTGGTGTGAAATGACACTTTGGAAATTAACAAAGTGACACATTAGACTGTGAATGGTATTTTTATGTAATGTATGCATGTCATATAGAAATGCAGGGTATATTGGTACTATACTGTGTTTGGGCTGATATTGAACTGATACATTTCTCAGGATTATTAGGAAATATATTTAAATATTAAGATTAAATATGAGTTTCTTAATTCTAAAGGTAAAATATAAACATGAAAAGCAAATATTTTTATTTGGCATTTGGATGAAATGTCATCAGTAGCTTACAAAATTAAGCATAATTCATTAATACTATTTTTAAGTGGATGTTTCACTTTCTTTCTGTGTACAATAAAGTTTATATTTATTAGACTATATTTATTAAGAATTTAATAACCCTCACAGATTTATCTTGAAAAAATCACAGAATTAACATCCATTCTCGTACTTCATATTAAAATATTGTCATGCCTAAAATCACTTCCAGCATTTATAGTAATTCATAAAAGGGATAAACAGCAAAAATCAGTCCAAGGCACTCGAAAAATGTGGAAAAAATATTTAAAAGCCTTTATTAATGTGGCTATTCCTTAAAGCTGCATAGTTTTTCAAGAATAGCCATGTTAATAAAGGCTTTTTAATATTTTTTTCCACATTTTTCGAGTGCCTTGGACTGATTTTTGCTATTTATTGTGTTAAAATCCTTACCCAAAGTGCACCGACACATTATTTAAGCTACCCCTGAGCACTTTTTGTTTGATTTTGAATCATTATTAAAGTGATAGTACACACACACACACACACTAAAAGAGAAAATTCTGTCATCATTTACTAAATTTCATTCATTCATTCATTTTCTTTTTGGCTTAGTCCCTTTATTAATCAGAGGTTGCCACAGTGGAATATACTTCCAACTTATCCAGCATATGTTTTATGTGGCAGATGCCCTTCCAGCCACAACCCAACACTGGGAAACACCCATACACTCTCATTCACACGCATACTGTACACTACGGACAATTTTGCTTATTCAATACACCTATACATGTCTTTGGACTGTGGGGGAAACCGAAGCACCCGGAGGAAACCCACGCAAACACAGGGAGAACATGCAAACTCCACATAGAAATGCCAACTGACGCAGCTGGGGCTCAAACCAGCGACCTTCTTGTTGTGAGGCAATCGTGCTACCCTCTGCGCCACCATGACACTCCATTTACAAAATTTTTCACAGCTATTTTAGTTTTACTTTTGAACAGAAAGAAGATATTTTGAACATATATTGACTTCATAAGTATAGTTTCTTTTCTACTATGGAAGTCAATGGGTGCCAGCAAACAACATTCTTCAAAATATCTTCTTTTGTGTTTAACAGGTAAAAAAACTCATAACACATACAGTATGCAACAACATGTGGAAGAGAATGATGATGTAATTTTTTTACTTGTGTGAACTAACCCTTTGTAATATTCAGTGTTTTACATTAGATTTACTAGTCATATTAAAAACAGAACATAAGAAATGCTGCAAATCTGGAGAAAAGTACCAGCTAAATCATTTCAGGCTGCATAAAATCAGATTATTAGCCTTCCTTTATATTTTTGTCCCCAATTTCTGTTTAACTTAGAGAATATTCTTTCAAAACATTTCTAAACATAATAGTTTTAATAACTCATTTCTAATAACTGATTTATTTTATCTTTATTTTATTTATTATTTGATTGGATATTTTTCAAGATACTAGTATTCAGCTTAAAGTGACATTTAAAGGCTTAACTATTCAAGTTATGATAATATGGCAAATCTTTCTAGAACAGTGGTTTGTTCTGTAGACAATCTGGAAAAAAAAATTGCTTAAGAGAGTTAATAATATTGACCTTAAAATGGTTAATAAAATAATGTAAAACTCTAATTCTAGCTAAAATAAAACAAATAAGACTTTCTCCAGAAGAAAAAAAAAAAGAAAATACTGTGAAAAATTCCTTGCACTATTAAACATCATTTGGGAAATATTTGCAAAAGAAAAAAACATATACTTCAACTTCAACATATATGTTTGAGCCCTCCTACAGTGTGTTGTGGCTGCTTGTGTGTGTGTGTGACAGCGCTGGAGTGTGGAGAGGGTGAGAACAACAGACCTGCAGGAGAGACGGAGCGCATGGAGAGAGCGGAGTTCGACGAACAACAGAAGTGGAAGGAGCGAGACAGGACCCCGGTGAGAGGGAGGAGGGGGTGATGGTGGAGGAGAGACGCCTCGGGGAAAAGCACAGACAGAGAGGAGGTGGCGGGGAAGCGCAAACGCTCTTTGTCTGTGTCCTCCTCAGGCACTACAATAAGCACTCTCAGAGAGAACCAGAGAGAGAAAGGATGGAGCCAAAGAGATAAAGAGGGAGAGGGGGAGAGATAAATGGAGACAAAACTGTTAAAACCGATGAAGCCAAAGATTAAGTGACAAAACGTAAAAAGGGGCGAAAGATATGGACAAGTCACAGGGGGGAAAACTGAGAGCGAATGCGTGTTAAAGGGATAGTTCACGTAAAAACGAACATTTCTGACAGTTTACTCGCCTTCAAGTGGTTCCAAACATTTATGAGTTTCTTTCTTCTGTTAAACACACACGAGATAATTTGAAGAATGCTGAAAATCTCTAACCATTGACTTCCATAATAGGAAAAACAAATATTTTGGTTACATTTTTCAAAATATCTTCTTTTGTGGTTTGAAAGAAGTGAAGGGTGAGTAAATGATGACAGGATTTTTTAATTTTTGAGTGAACTGGCCTTTAAGGAAGCTACTTTGAAACTGTAGATGTGGAAGTATTTTGAATTTAAAATGACAAAGTAGTTAGATTTTTAAAGTTGCAGTGTTTATAGTACATTTAACCAAATAATCTGGTCATAAATCAGATTGATGTTTAAAAAGCCTTGAGGTAAAAATCTATATTGATCTGAGTGAGCTCTTTTTAATTCTGATCAGACTGAAGGAGCCGTGTAGATCTGAAATAATGTCATTGGCAAGAAAAACAATTTTTTTTTGCAGATTCAAAAAATAAACATGTAGCACCATGTTGCGTATTAAGGAAAAAACCCAAGAAGACTTGGTCGAACCTAACTGTTCGAGTTGTAGTTTTCCTACAATTCATACAGTTGCAATCAGAATTATTCAACCCCCTGATTTATTTGCCCCCCTGTTTATTTTTTTCCCCAATTTCTGTTTTACGGAGAGAAGATTTTTTCCACACATTTCTAAACATAATAGTTTTAATAACTCATTTCTAATAACTGATTTATTTTATCTTTGCCATGATGACAGTAAATAATATTTGACTAGATATTTTTTAAGACACTTCTATACAGCTTAAAGTGACATTTAAAGGCTTAACTAGGTTAATTAGTTTAACTAGGCAGGTTAGGGTAATTAGGCAAGTTATTGTATAATGATAGTTTGTTCTGTAGACTATGGAAAAAATAAATAGCTTAAAGGGGTTAATAATTTTGACCTTAAAATGGGTTTTAAAAATTAAAACTGCTTTTATTCTAGCCAAAATAAAACAAATAAGACTTTCTCCAGAAGACAAAAACATCAGACATACTGTGAAAATGTCCTTGTTCTGTTAAACATAATTTGGGAAATATTTAAAAAAGAATTTTTTCTTTTCAATAATTCTTTTAAATAATTTCAATAATTCTGATTGCAACTGTATATATAAGTGTGTATTCTTCAGGGATATCCTATCTGTTTTATTTGTGTGTGCCCAAATACAATAACAAATCTATTTTCTTTAATTTTTTTAAATATTGTACAAAATAAAAAGACCAAACATATTTTCTCATTTTATAACAGTTCAGCTCAGTGTGTGCTTTTAGGTGAATTTACCTTATGATGCAATTAAACTTTACTCCAATGGAACTAATGGAATTAAAGGGATATTTTCATTTGCTTCTTTTCTTGAACACAAAAAAAGATATTTTGACAAATTATTGGAAACCATTGACTTCCATAGTTCCTCAAATTATCTTTTTTGTGTTCAATAGAAAGAAGAAAGAATAAAGGTTAGGAACCACTCGAGGGAAAGTTAATTGTGAAGAATTTTTCATTTTTGAGTGAACTATCCCTTTAAGTTCATAAATCATAGAAACCAAATACTAGTACATGTAAAATTCTCTTTTGAAACTTGCGAATATCTTAAAATTATGGAGTTATTAGATTCTATGATTATATAAGTAGCACAAAAATAAAAAGGATGTCAATTTAAGATGATAGCAGCGGATTTAACATAAAATACAAATGGCATTTTTTCAGCAGCACAAGTATAAGCAAATAAGATCAAAATTCAAGAAAACCAAAAAAATGTTAAAAATGTTGTTGAAATTTAGTAGTTTGTAATTTTTTTCCCAAATATTTCACACAAATGTAAATGTATTATCTCCTTTAGTTTCTAAATTTGTTTGGTGACTAAAGTATTATTTTAATAAATCTATTAATAAATCAGTTTTGTTCAAATGCACCAATATATATTACTCATATTCACTGAGAAATGGATCAAAATATTCATTTTCTAAATGGGGTGAACTCGTTTATGTTGAGTTCTGTATATTGCAAAATAAAAAGCTGTTCAAATAAATTAAATCAAATAAAAAGCTCAGCTCATAAATGTGCCCAAAGTCGAAGAAACACCCAGATAAGATTGGCTTTGTTGCTTTTAGTTATTTACTCACTTAGACAAAGATAAAGAAAAGTAAAGAAAGGAGTGGGGGGCTTAAAGAAATAAAGGCAGATAGTGAAAGGTGGAGAAAGAGTGCAAAAAGATTGAGTGGACTGCTGAGAAGAGAAATGTTGAGTGAGTTTGTTTTGTCACTGAAAGCTTCCACCTGCCACTTCAGCAGTTCCCGCTCAACCGACCCACCAACCCCCTTAAGCAAATCCCTGCATACACACACACACTCACACACACTGCGAAAACAGGCTTTACGTTTAACCATAACACAGGTGTGTCAGGGGGCCTGAGGCAGCACTGTCTGACTGACAGACACACTAAACCAGTTTGCCGCTGCGCTGTCATTATCCCCTGTATAACCAACGCGCTATACGACCTACTGTTTGACTTCTGGAGAAGTTTATACAGGCCTTCAGTATGTCTGCTTGAGGACATCAGTGGCGGAAATGCACAGAAGCAGTGTCTTGTGCAACTGAACATACCTGTGTTGTGCTGCAAGTATTAAGAAAAGTGGATTTATGAGTTGTTAACGTGACATTGCATTTTCACCATCACACATGACAATAATGAATAGAATTAGTTTTGACATCATTTAAAATGGGCAACACAGGGACTCAGAGGTTGGCACTGTCGCCTTACTGCAAGAAGGTCGCTGGTTTAAGTCCCGGCTGGATCAGTTGATTTCTGTGTGGAGTTTGCTTTGGTATAGGTGAATTGAATAAACTAAATTGGCCGTAGTGTATGTGTGTGCATGTGAGAGTGTATGGGTGTTTCCCAGTACTGGGTTGCAGATGGAAGGGTATCCGCTGTGTAAAACATATGCTGGATAAGTTGGCGGTTCATTGCGCTGTTGTGACCCCTGATGAATAAGGGCGTACTCACACTATGTACAGTTGCCTTGAAACGAGCCGAAGCACGCTTGTCCCCCCTCCCGTCTCCCCCGACGGCCTGCACTCACAGTACATTCGGGCCTGAGTATGCTTACAGTATCGATGATGCGCTGTCCAGTTTAGGAAGAGAAGCGCTCTCGCTCAGCACAGAGGGATTTCTTTATATCGTTATATTGTTTAGTCGTTTGGGATGCAGTGACACGCAGTCAAATAATTCGGCGAACAAATCAGCCACTTTTGACGCTCATAAACAATCATAAAGTCTTCGTGCTGCAGGAATTAGGAGGTTTGCTGAAGGTGCAGCTGTCGTGCAGTAAGGGGGTTTGCGTCTTTAATTATCTACGACAGTTTGCGTTCATTAAACATTAAGAATGATTAATAAAACCATATGAAACAGTCCCTTAAAAGTCCTGTTTCGGGCTCAGGCACGCTTTGCATTCACAATACAAGCGTTTAGTGCCAAATCCCAAGTGAACCGCGCTCTGGCCCACCTCTTCTAACCGGGCCAGGGCCGGCCAACTGAACCGTGCCTGAGTCCGATTCAGAGCACTCACACTACTCAAACGATCTGGGAAACGGGCCTGGGCACGGTTCGGATAGCATAGTGTGAGTAAGCCCTAAGCTGAAGGAAAATGAATGAATCATTTAAAATACAGTACATGGTCAAACGTTTCTTTGTCCTCCATGGACCTCTTGTTATATACACTTCATTAAACATGCACACATAGACATGACCTATACACTATATAACTGCAGGTTCATTTGTTTATATATAACAACTTTAATTGTTTATTATTAATTTATTCATTTTCTTTTGGCTAAGTCCCTTATTTATCAGAGGTCGCCACTGTGAAATGAACTGCCAACTAATTCGGCATATGTTTTACGCAGCGGATGCCCTTCCAGCCACAACTCAGTACTGGGAAACACCCAAACACACACACGCTGGCCAATTTAGTTAATCCAATTCTCCTACAGTATAGTGCATGTCTTTAGAGCACCAAGAGGGAATCCACACAGACACGGGAAGAACATGCAAACTCCACACAGAAATGTCAACTGACCCAGCTGGGACTCAAACCAGCGACCTGCTGTGAGGTGACAGTGCTAACCACTGAGCCACTGTGCCGCCTAAAAGCTATTAGTTACTAGTTAATTAGTTAAAGTTATTAGTAACTAATAAAGTTATAGTAACTAATAACCGTAATTTTTCGAAATTCGATTGTAATGCTATAATGGTCACCTTTTGTGAAGCTATACGCAAATAAACTTGAATTGAATTGAATGATAAAAACTGCTGTTATTACATTACATTTTGTAAGCCAAATCTCAAAACTGTGCTATGGTGTGACTGTCTCAAGGATATACTGTAGTTCACTAAATTACAGCTCTTATACATTAAAAAGAAAATCGTAAAATCATTAATAATTACCTCAGGCCTAATAAGTGTTTATTTAAGTAAACATCAATAGTTTTTAATTAATAATAAATGAATAATATTTATATTAATACTTATTAATAAATTCATATTTTAAGTTGTACTTTTTAACATAGGAACTTGATACAATTTGTCACCGAAAACCTTTTGCTGTCCTCTGCTGTGACACTTTATGCTAATTTTAAATCGCCAATTGCACTTAAACTTTATTTAGTTGAAGGACCCCATTCAAGATCATGTGGCTGAAGCCTCCTGTGAATCCCATGATGTGCACATAAATGGTCTCACTTTATTTTGATGGTCCGTTTGTTGAATTTAAGTTACATTGCATCTACATGCCAACTAACTCTCATTAGATTATAAGTAGACCAGGAGTGTCCAAACTCGGTCCTGGAGGGCCGGTGTCCTGCATATTTTAGTTCCAACCGCAAATAAACACCTGAAACAGCTAATCAAGCTTTTTCTAGGTATACTACAAAGTTCCAGGGAGGCATGTTGAAGGAAGTTGGAGCTAAACTATGCAGGACACCGGCCCTCCAATACCAAGTTTGGACACTCCTGAAGTAGACTGTTAGGTTGGGGTTAGGTTTGTGGTTAGAGTTAGTGTAAATTGACCTGAGAAGGCAAAAGTATACACATCCTTTACTTAAGTAGAAGTACAGATACTCATGTTTAAAACAACTCTGGTAAAAGTAGAAGTACTGACTACACTTTTGTACTTAAGTAAAAGTAAAGAAGTATCGCCTGAAAAACGTACAAAAGTAAAAAGTATCCGTTTCAACCACAGTCCAAAGACATGCGGTATAGGCGAATAATAATTCAACTAAATTTGCAGAAGCTTATAAGTGTTTGTGAATATGAATGTGAAGGGTATCCGCTGCGTAAAACAAATGCTGGAATAATTGGCAGTTCATTCTGCTGTGGCGACCCCTGATAAATCAGGGACAAAGCAGAAGGATAGCGAGTGAGATAGGTTTGTAACTAGACTTCACATCCTATTGATACATTAATGTAAAATAACTTGCATTTCCAATTTTTATGTAAAATGTTTGTTGCCAATTTTATGATAGTAGCCAAGCAGCATCACACCCTGTAATATAGCCTACAACATTGCTCAAAAAGTCAGCCCATGTATCATCATCCTGACGCAAACTCAGTGTTCAGCATGTACATAGTTTTGCTGCTGTTAGATCAAAAACAACAGCTGCCATTCGTGTTGATACACTCTGTCTATCTTTATAAATAATCTCTTACATTTTACACTGAATTCTGACCAAAATATATTGATTTTTTTTCTTTTGCTAAAATAAATTCTTATCAGATATGACTGCAAACTATTTTTTTTTGCATTAGGCTAAAGCTGCTTATTCTCTTCAAAGAGTAGCTCTCATATATAACTGGCTATTTCAGTGTTTTTCCGGGTATTGTGGTTATTTTATTTAATGAATAAACATTAATTCTGTTACAGTTTTTCTCAGTCACTTTGGTCCATTTCTCAGATCAGAATTGAAATTCTCAAAACCCCTGTTCAATCTTCAGATGATCATTGTGTCACTTGTGCACATCAGAAAAGCAGTTTCTCTTTATGAACAAGTTGCAAATGCTTTTGTACATCCAGGCAAATGATTATGTGCAATTATCTGATGTTTCCTGTTATCAGTTGCTTATGTTATGTTGATCAACATGTATTTTTTTTTATCTCTGTTGAATAGACTCACCCCACAACATTTAGTCGTTCAAATGCCTGAACAAGTTGTCTTAATATTTAGTCATAATGCATTTTTTACATTTCTCCCAGATGAATCTCGACTTTTTCTAATGAAGGTCTAAAAGGAGGTTGTCCTATGTTTACGTTTTTACTTTAGTTTTTTCTTTGTGCTATGAGGTGCTCTCTTTTCCTTTCTGTATCAGAATGACTTGATCTGGCAATTAATTACAGTACAAACAGCAAAAATATTGCTATAGTTTACACCAGAACAGCCCTCCAGAGTACACTGTTATTGACAACTTGACAACTAAGTAATTTAAGTCTTATTCATAATCAATGACACAAGGACATGTCATTCTGATGCCACTGACATGTTCACTGACACAGAAATTTAGTTTTGAGAGATGAACTGAAGGATTTTGGGGTGCTTTTGCAGGTAATCCATGGTGTTTTTGCTGTTTATACGTGTTGTTTTGAGAAATGCACTTAGTCCTACTGTTTTACAAATTTCAGTTCTGATCTGAGAAATGTGCCAAAGTGACTGAGAAAAACTGTAATACATTTATTCTATGCTAAAAGCAACATACACAGACGTGACTACAACTTACAAAACATGTGCATGATCATTTTACGCATGATAAATTCAGGATCTTTTGCATTATATTTTTATTCATAAATTGCCCAGTATAGTTACCTTTGTTGTTGTAAAATATTTGTTGAAAAATATTAATTGAAGACAACAGTATAGTACTCTATGTTAAATCATATAGTCAATAAAAAAATCTATAAAAACTGAAATAAAAAGCATAAATTCTGTATTAGGAGATATGAACTTACCAGAAGTAAAGGAAATAAACCGCAGTGCATAATTTTTTTTTATAAAGTTATGTGATTGTTTTAGTACTAAATGTACTAATCTGTACTAAGGACTATTTTGGCGGTATTAGATTGAAAGACCAGAGAAAGCCCGTGCAGTATGATCGAAAGTGGACAAAAGGCTGAAGCATTTAAACAGCATGTTTTTGACTGGAATGTGTCTCGTTTACCTGTGATCCGAACAAACTGAAGGTGTCTTATAATCGTGTAAACAGGGCAGCATCAGTCATGTTAAATTCGCCGGCTCCCTCTGTCACATCTGCGTAGTAATCCTAGCCTTTCTCATAGTAATCTTCATGAACTAGGCCATGTACGGTGCACGATAGCCTTGAAATAGCCACGCGCTGCAGCACGCAGGCGCGCAATGAGGAAAATAGTTTGATTGCATCAAAAACGCGTTTATATTATTGCGCAATGACAAGAAATAATATAGATCGCGGAACCTGACACATGAAAACGAAAGTAACGACCGTGGTTTAAAAAATGTAAGAAGTAGAAAGTACAGATATTTGTGTAAAAATGTTAGAAGTAAAAGTAAAAAGTTGTCAAAAAAAAAGTAGTTGAGTAAAGTACTGATACCCGAAAAAACTACTTACTGTAAGTACAGTAACGAAGTATTTGTATCATCTCTGAAATTGACATACTTGCAAAGTTTTTTATAGTCAGTTAAATGTCTGTTGAAGAGCAGTATCAACAGATATTAAGCAGTCTACTAATAAAAAACATCAAAATAAAGTGTTACCACCAATTTTTATTTCAGAATTTTAGTTTTTTTACTTTTTGAACCCCTATAATATTAAGTTTTGGTGTCATTTGTTGTGACACCCTTATTTATTGAACATTTCTAACAAGTATGACACGGTGGCTCAGTGGTTAGCACTGTCGCCTCACAGTAAGATGGTTGCTGGTTTGAGCCCCGGCTTGGTCAGTTGGCATTTCTGTGTGGAGTTTGCATGTTCTCCCTGTTTTGGTGTGGGTTTCCTACGGGTGCTCCGGTTTCCCCCACAGTTCAAAGACATGCGGTATTGTGAATTTAACTAAATTGGCCATAGTGTATGTGTGTGCATGTGAGTAGGTATGGATGTTTCCAAGTACTGGGTTGCATCTGGAAAGGCATCTACTGTGTAAAACATATGCTACATAAGTTGCACCCGGAATTTAGGAGATGCACAAATTAGTATTTTTTTGTCATTATTATGAATTTTTACAACAAACAAGCACATGTTTTAATATATTCATAACCGCGTTTGTTTTACCGTCATGTTTTTTTTTAAGTGCTAAAATAAAAAACGCTAAACTTTGCTATCTATAATCCCTAATCATAACTCCTGTACAGCAGTCCCACAACATTCTGTCACTCGATGACACTGGAATACCCTGTCAGAAAAGTCTAGTGGCTGAGAATGAACTTTTTACGGTGTCTGCTATAATGTTAATGTTGTTTTCATGTGTTTACATAAATGAATATGGCCACTGTGTAAATGCACTGTCCAGTTACCAGCTTATTGCCACATTATTTCGTTATGATGACATGATATATTTTGAAGATAAATACCAAAAAATATCGCAACTGGAATAACTACAGCAGTCTAGATCGTCTGATCTAAAATGAAGCAAGAGCTCACAATGACATATGATGACGTGTGCAGGTGCAATAGTGATGTCCCATTTCTTAGGGATACATTTTGAAGCCCTTCCCCTTCACACTCTGTTTGAAGGGCGTAGGGGTAGGGGTACAAAAATAGAATTGGAATTGGGCCTGTAAGTAGTGCTTGCTTATGCAAAATTTTCTGGAGTGTTGTGTGTTATTGCCACAGCATTTCTATGTGGTTGCCAAGGTATTCAGAGTGGTTGCTTTGTGGTTGCACGGGTATTCTGGCTGGTTTCTTACTGGCTCGTGTCAAAAGAACCCACACATTCTAAATGTAATTTTGATGAATTGTAAAAGTATGTTGAATACAGAAATTATATTAGCAGCACTCTTGTGAATATCATTTCTGTAGGATATTACCAAGAATATTGAATGATTGTAGCATGTCAGACTGCACGAACATGGCTCTCATGTTACACTGTATGATCTCAGCTGTCATAAAGTCAGACTGAACGACAATGAAGATGCACCAAACACGGAAGAAAACGCTCCCGGAGTTTGACGTCATCCACCCGCAACACATTTACTATCCCGCATTCTGAAATGATTCCTCACAGCAAATGTAAACAAACTTTAGCGTCGATTTTGCACACAGTGTGTCTCAATAATAAAACCAGGAAGAAAAAAACTGTTTTGACATTTCCCCGTCGTCATTTGAAATGACACATGAATTGCGTCATCAAATTCGGAGATCCTATTGGTTCTTGGATTGACGCTCATCGCAGCTGTTGTCACACTGCAGGAAAGTGTCTGAAATCTTCTTACACTGCCAGAACTTCATCTGAGAGAAAATCTGATCGCAACGGGCAAAAAGCGGCTGTCTGTGAACATGTCAAACCAACGATCAAAGACCACAGATTTTAGCCCAGGATTTCAGGAATCTTTTAGGATTTCCCAAATTTGTCTTAGATGACAAAATTGCGGCTAAAATCTTACAGTGTGAGCAGGGCTTAAAGTGACGAGACTTTTGTCTTAGCAAAGTCAGACCTTACTGTCCTAATTAAATAATTAAAAATCAAGGCATGATCATATTTTATTTTGGTAAATAAGCCTTTGCCTTTCATATAAGTTAAGTTGATGTATAAACAAAGTTCACGTGCTTATGATTGTTCTCAGCTGTTCTAGCATCAGCTCATGATCGAGTATCCAATCAGACGACACCTAACTCACTATAAATAACCAGCGTTTTCTTATCTCAATATCTTCGTCTTGAAGAACTCACCCACCTTTACTTTCCCTCCTTTTCAGATGGGCGACACGGCGGCCCAGTGATTAGCACTGTTGCATCACAGCAAGAATGCCTCTGGTTTAAGTCACTACTAAACCAGACGACATTTCTGTGTGGAGTTTTGCTTGTTCTTCCCGTGCTCACGGGGGTTTTTCCCGGGTTCCCCGGTTTTCTCCCACAGTTCAAAAAACTTGCACCCTAAGTAAATTGAACCACAAAATGTATACCATAGTCAAGCTTTTAGCAAGTACACCTCTCCAAAGTCATCCATATCCATCATTCAGCTAGAATAAGCCGGGGGAGTTTATCGAAATCTACCTGAGCTCAAACTCCTCTCTCGCCCTGCAAACGGGAGGGAGCCCAGGGCTCGAGGATCTCATAAGCTCAGGGCTTTCTCCTGCCAAACAAGCTTTTATTATCAATCATCATCTAAGTGTGAAGAGTGTGAACTGTTGAAACCACTTCTGATACCAAATAATCAACTAGAAGTCAAGTTATTATTTGTTGTCAGATATCAGATCACAAGGATAAGGAGCAGTATATATTTCCACCAAATGTTAGCACATCATTTAAGGATCAGTGAATCTTGAGCAAATTTTTTATAACAAAGCGATCACACCATTTTCTGGAGGAGCGAACACAGCAGATCTTACTGCAGTCTATCAAAGGAGATTCAAATTAAACAATCATAACCTTTGCAAAATGGAGATGTAACCATTTGGGAACGTTACTGTTTTATTAGCACTATCACAATTGAGGAATCTCCTGTGGCTTCACCGTGTCTCCATGGAAACACTTCCCTCCAGTGCTAAAGGGACTGTTCAGGTTAAAGGGCTTTGTTGATGTAAATACATTTCCAACTCTCATTCTTCAAAAAAAAAAAAAAGAACAAATCCACCCCATATGTTGAAGACTGAACCGTTTCGCTGATAGGATACACATGAAAAAGAGTCCAGATTTGATCTGTTTAACATATGTTCCATATGCTGATTCATGAGCTTCCTCCTCAGTTTGGAGAATGACTATTACATCAATTATATATTTAATTAGATTTGTATGTATTTATTTAAAGGATGTTTCATGGCCGTACATTTTTTTAGGACAGCTGCCAGCATTTTTGTGCATGCTATTTTTTGAATGCAAGTGAAGAGGGAACGTGAACTAGTTAATTCTTTTATGCTTTTTCTTGTTTCGGGCTGTCAATATCAGTTCTGTTTGCTCCAAGCCTAGAGCCAGAGCGAAAACCCTCTTACGCTGTAAGTCTAAATCAATGACCGTTATCTCTTGGCATGAATCGAATGGCAAATTCGATTCAAATGAGGAACAATTTAAGATCCAGATGTGGGCTCCCTTGTGAATGTCTTTGCATGTGAGCTTTGCCTCTATTTCTTCATTTACTGATGGCAATAAACCTTTATGGGTGCAGTCAGGACTGCCGTGGCTTTAATGGCATGTGGCATCCTCTAAAATGGGCATCTGTTAATTTAGAAACGACGGAGGGGACCGCGTGGGTTTAGAAGCCTGCGCCGCATCGCCTGATACATTATTTTCTTCACTATTTTAATTTTGCTCTTAATGATTTTCTAGATTCCCCTTTCCAATTTTAGCATGCTGAGAGTCATAATGGATTCGAACAAGGTGTGTTCGGTATGTGCTAATCAACCTGAGTCGTTTTCAGCGGGTCCGTCACCAGGTGTGGTGTCAGAACGTGCTGACCTTCCGTTAACGACCCGTTCGTGATGTAATTATAACACCAACTGTCCACGCCACCACTTGTTACTGTCATTCTGAGTCTCCGTGTCCCAGCTGGTTACAGCTTGGTCTGTTCATTCCCACTCTGTATTTTGCAATTCCGATCCTGTTCTTCCTGCCAGCAGTTTGGAAAGTACTGGATCATTACATCTATTTAGAACTAGCGTGTAATGTGGGCTGAGGGACCCGATAGTCCATTTCTCCAGGTCTTTTTTTTTTTCAAAAGTAATGTTATCGCAATGAGGGATGGTGGCTTTTTTTCTTTAATTTTCTTGCTTCACACAAAGATCCAGCATTGGGCGGGTGACTTCAATGGAGAAGTACATCTTGATAGCCCCTTTAGGTGGTTGGTCTTGCAATATAGCAGACATCAACAGGTATGCACACACATGCACTGACCATAAACACACCTTTTTGAAGGAACGTTATCAACTGAGACCAAACCCCTAGGGATAAACACACACATAGTGGTGTTGAGGGGCTTTAGTGTGAATCTGCAATGGCACCACATGTCTGTGTAAGGAAGGCCAGCTAGTAAGAGATGTGGAAGTAATCCTCTGTCTCCTGGCCTCAAGAGGTGCACTAGTGATGGACTGGCAACTGAAATGCATTCACAGTGGGAAAAATAGAACCAGACGAGTTAAATCAATGCCACAACCTGGATGGGAGTGAGCTTTTAGGGGGAGTGTGATGGGGGCCAGCTAGTAAACATTGTGTGAGCAAACCTCACTCCCTGGCATTATAGAAATAGTTGACCCATTCTTCAAAATATCTTAAACTCGATTAGGGTTATATGGTTAGGGTTAGGGTAGGGGTGTAAAACTCCACTGCTCTGCACAGTTTCGTTTTAACCTTAATGAAACACATCTAATCAAACTACTCCAGAACTTCAGGCTTGTCTGAAGCCTACAAGTGTGTTGAAGCAGGGTTGGAACTAAACTCTGTAGGGCTATATTACTCCAGGGACTTAGTTTGACACCCCTGGGTTAGGGGGATACCGGAGATGTTGTATTAGTGACGTGACCCGGATGGGAATGTGGTTCAGGAGGTGAATGTAATGAAGGCCAGCTGGTCAGTAAATCTTACTCTCCTTGCCTCAAAAGCTGACACCAAAGCTGTTGTCTTTAGTGTCCTTGTTAGCATCTTGCAGTCTTTAGCATTCTAAGCATCCACTTCCCATGCTGGAAACATGGGGTTTGAAACAGATTTGGAGCAGTGGCATGTTCAATTGGAGGGGTGATATTGGTGCCGTGACCCAAATGGGAATGAGGTTTAGGGGGATGGGTGTAAATGAGGCCAGTCATTTAGAGCTGTTGGACTAAACTTCACTTCCTGGCCATGGTGTTTAATATGGGTGTCAAAGCAGTTTGTATGGGGCATCATGATGCAGAAGAAGATGTTATCAGTTTAATAACTGGTTTGTAAGGATGTCTGAGCCAGATCACGCGGTTTCAGACTTGATCGGAATCGGACGTTACTTCCCGATCAGAACTCAAATATATATATAGCAATGTTGAGGGGGCAAGACGCGTGTGCAAGGCAAGACATAATGTTGTTTTCATTAATTTGATGTTTTATACATTCAAAAAGCATGTTTTCTTTGAACAGGTAAAAATTAAATGTTCAATTCAGATATCTGACTGCTTGTGTTTAATTAGATTAGATTAGATTAGATTAGATTAGATTCAACTTTATTGTCATAACACATGTACAAGTACAAGGAAACGAAATGCAGTTTAGGTCTAACCAGGAGTGCAATAGCAGCAAGTGCAGGATACAGGTATAAGTTATAAAGTGCAGTTATAGAAAAATTATGGTGATATTTACAAATGGATGTACTATCAACATTATATACAGCTTGTGTTAGCTATGAACAGAGATTTACAATAGATGGATAAATGTACAGGTTGCTATTAATAATCAGAAGTGTGCAGATAGATAAACAATTACAAATGTATATGTACAGTGGATGTGTACATAATTTACAAATGTACATGTGCAGTAGGTGTGTACAGTTCAAATAAATGAAGCAGTGCAATGAATATGTGCAATTTTTAAATGTGCAAATGTTAAGTAGTGCAGTAATTATGATGAGTCTGAGTTATGAGGAGAGGAGAGTGGGGTGTATTAGGGGGGCAAAAAGTCAGTGGGGAGCAGATTTCAAGAGGGAGACAGCTCTGGGGAAGAAGCTGTTCTTTAGTCTGCTGGTTTTTGTCCGGGGGAGCCTGAAGCGCCTGCCAGAAGGCAGGAGAGAAAACAGTCTGTGAGCAGGGTGAGAGGAATCTTTAAGAATACTGCGTGCTCGGCGCAGACAGTGTTTCCTCTGGATGTCCTCTATGGCTGGCAGTGTGGTCCCTGTGATGCGTTGGGCAGTTTTCACCACCCGCTGCAGTGCCTTACGCTCCGCAACAGAGCAGCTTCCATACCAGACTGTGACACAGTTCGTCAGGATGCTTTCTATTGTGCAGCGGTAGAAGTTCACCAAGACGGCTGATGACAGCTGGTTCTTCTTAAGTTGCCTTAAGAAAAATAGGCGCTGGTGACCAAGCTGGAGGTGTTGGTGGTCCAGGAAAGGTCCTTGGAGATGTGGGTCCCCAGGAACTTGAAGGATGATACAGGCTCGACGGCCATCTCATTGATGTAGATGGGATCATGTGAGCCTGTTCGTCCCTTCCTGAAGTCCACAATGAGCTCCTTGGTCTTGTCGGTGTTAAGGAGCAGATTATTGTTGGTGCACCACGTGGCCAGATGCTGTATCTCCTCCCTGTAGGCAGTCTCATCATTGTTGCTGATTAGACCAATCACTGTGGTGTCATCTGCAAATTTGATGATGGCGTTGGATCTATTCACAGGCCTACAGTCGATGGTGAAAAGGGAGTAGAGGAAAGGGCTCAGCACACAGCCCTGTGGTACACCAGTGTTGAGTGTGACGGTGGTGGAGCAAATGTGGTCTGATCTAACATTCTGAGGTCTGTTAGTCAGAAAGTCCATAACCCAGTTACAGAGAGACGTGTCTATATCCAGGTCTCTAAGTTTGATCATTAACTTAGAGGGTATGACAGTGTTGAATGCTGAGCTGAAGTCAACAAACAGCATTCGTGCGTATGTGTTTTTATTGTCCAGGTGTGTGAGTACAGAGTGCAGTGCTATGGAGACTGCATCTTCTGTGCTCCTGTTGCCACGGTAGGCAAACTGATGTGGGTCCAGTGTGGATGGCAGAGAGTCTTTCAGATGTGCCAGGACCAACCGCTCGAAGCACTTCATGATGATGGGTGTGAGTGCTACCGGGCGGTAGTCATTCAGGCATGTTGGGCTGGAGTGTTTCGGCACTGGCACAATAGAGGTGGTTTTAAAGCATGTTGGCACAGCTGCTAGGTTAAGGGACAGGTTGAAAATGTCTGTGAATACCCCAGCGAGCTGTTCTGCACATGCTTTGAGGACACGCCCAGGAATACCGTCTGGTCCAGCAGCCTTACGCACATTGATCCGACTCAGTGCGGTGTAGACTTCTGAGGAGGTGAGTGTAATGGGTGAGTGGTCGGTTGAGGAAGTGATCCTGATGTAGGGTTCATTATTGTCTCTTTCAAAGCGGGCATAAAAGTCATTAAGCTCGTTCAGGAAGGAGACATTTGTGGCTGTGGGTGTGGAATGGCTGGGTTTGTAGTTGCTGATGGCCTGTATGCCCTGCCACATGCGCCGAGGATCATAGTTGGAAAAGTGCTCCTCTAGCTTTAGCTTGTAGCAGTGCTTGGCCTTTTTGATGCCCCTCTTCAGATTAGCCCTGGAAGTGCTGTAGGCCTGTGCATCCCCTGATCTGAAGGCAGTGTTGCGTGCCTTCAGCAGGAGGCGCACCTCCTTGTTCATCCATGGCTTTTGATTTGGGTATGTGGTGATCTGTTTTTGGGTTGTAACACTGTCAATGGTGGTGTTGATGTATTCCAGAACAGAGGAAGTGTAGCTGTTAATGTCTGTGTGAGAGCCACATGTGGCCTGGGAAGCAAACATACTCCAGTCTGTGTGTTGAAACCTGTCCTGGAGTGTGGAGTCTATCCCCGCTGGCCACACTTTGATGGTCCTCACTGATGGCTTCACACGGTTGATGAGGGGTGAGTATCGGGGGGTGAGGAACAAAGAAAGGTGATCTGATTGACCCAGGTGGGGGAGGGGGGTAACAGCATAGGCTTCAGCCATGTTTGTGTATACCTGGTCCAAAGTCTTGTTTCCCCGTGTGTGACAGAAAATGTTTTGATGGAATTTGGGGAGCACTGTCTTTAAGTTTGAGTGATTAAAATCCCCCGCAACAATAAAAGCAGCCTCCGGGTGAGCAGTCAGTTGTTTGCTGATGGCTGCATGAAGTTCATTCATAGCAAGCTTTGCATCAGCATCGGGTGGAATGTAAGCAGCGATTATAAAGGTGGAGGTGAACTCCCGTGGCAGATAAAACGGTCTGCATTTGACCATCAGAAATTCCAGGTTAACAGAGCAATGTCTCCCAACGATGACAGAGTTTGTGCACCACGCTTTGTTAATATAAATGCATAATCCTCCGCCTCGGGTCTTACCGGAGTCATCCGCTGCTCTGTCTGCTCGGAATGTCTGATGCTCAGTTAAAGATACAGCGTTGTCTGGTATCCCGCTGTTTAGCCATGTTTCTGTGAAAATCATGACATTACAGTTCCATAATCTTTTGCTGTGGTTGATGCGCAGTCTAATCTCATCTATTTTGTTCACCAGGGACCGTACATTGGCGAGGAAGATGCTGGGTAAAGAGAGCCGGTGTGGTGTTAGTGACAAAATGACAAAATTGTGACTCATGTGAAGTCAGATTGAGGATGCAGTGCATCGTCAGCGCATCATGATATCATATTGAGCCAAATAGATGATATTATAATCGTACTCGAACCGAACAATGAGACCAGTGTTTAGGTTCACACCCCTAGAGTTTAGCATCCTTGTTAGTGTGCTCACCTCCAATGCTGGAAATGCTGTTCAAATCCCGCTCGTAGCAGCAAGGATATCTTGGGAACGAAGCAACCTTCTTGCATAATTTTGGTTTCATTTAATTGATGATCTGGCTCCTTGGGTAAACAGCACTTTTGATTTACAGCTGTTTTTGAAAAATGTCTCATGACAGTGGAGCCAGAGGGTTTTAAACTGTTCTGAAGAAATACTCCCCCATCCAACAGTCATTTGGAAACAGTGGGCATGTCGAAGAAGGTTGGCAGCAAAGCCCCAAGCTGCCGTTTTATGCATTCAAAAACTCAACCAACCCCCCTATATTTTGCCCCCTTGAGTTTTTGCCAAATCCATGCTGGCGAAAGCAGAACTTTCAGTTATTGACTTTTGCCATGGTTTGTTGAATATGTACATGTACACCCACCTCACACAAATTTCCATGGAAGTCATACATTTTTGTCCAAATACACAGCCTGAACCCGCAACCTATGCAAATAAGCATGTAAAACACACTAACTTAGCTTATCTATGCGTGAGTTAGATATCAGAAGAAAATGACTATTGCAAACAGCTATGTGAATTCTTTTACAATACCGTTTTGGCCTGCAGCATAATGTGAGAGCCGATATGCACAGGAGGCCGTGAAAGGTCTCTGTGTGCTCCATTTATGTGGGGCGCTGTGCTCGTAACGATTGATTTGCAGTATGTTTGGGGTTTCTAAATCTGCAACATGGTGTGTTTTATAACCCAGGGAATGAGCTGTGAGACTACTTTGAACCAAGGCACTTACTGTATTACGAAAAATTGATGAAACTCCGAATTTCATATGGAAATGTGCCAGCTCGGCTGATTGATTTCTTTATAGATCTATTAGAGGTGATGATTTATGAGCATCTTGGAAGATCTCACAAATTAAAAAAAAACTTTAGCCACGGACAACTGATAAATTGATTTTTAAACTAATAAAACAACGGCAAATAATGTTTATTTAATATTGGCAACCTGATGGAATCAAATAACAAGTGTCAAGGGTGTCCCGCAGGGCGTCGGCGTACTATCCTGGGTAAAGTGGATTGAAATTAGCACACGATGCCGGGCTCTTGCTCAAGGCAACTATTCTCCTTCAGCGGTGCCGTAGATGTCAAACAGAAGGAAGGAAGAAGTGTTAGAAGCAGACACTTGTCAATGCAAAGAAACCGTGACTCTGCCTCCAATCAAAGCGACAGGAAAAGTCATATTCAGCACGAACGGATTTGCCCAGTTTTCCGCAAATCCCGCAGCAGCGTAGCGTAATTGAAAACAGGGGTGAATAATCAGTGAAACAAGTCTGTTGAAAAGCTAATTGATCTCATATGCAAACAGAATTAAGTTAAAAGCTGTTGGGCTGTGTCTGGTGCTCTGTTATTGTCAATTCTGAGCCTTTACTTTCCCAATGAGAAAGGAAAGGAAATAGTCAAGGCTTGTAAGAGAACGAATGGAAACGGGAAAAGGCTGGATGGACACAAAAAGAATAAAAGAGGTAACGCCACCCCAAATGATACATTTATTCAATTCAAGATTTTACAAAGCTTGAAAAAAAAGGAAGGGGGGGGGGTTGTCTCATAATAGAATCACTTCATCAGGAACTCAAGTGCTTGAACGCAGGATCCATCTGTTCGCTGTATCGTCTGGTTCCCCCTCCTCCTTGTCTTTTCCTCCTGCACCTCCCATTTGCACCACATAGGCCTGATTTATCAAGAATTGGCTCTCAGGTGTGTGTGTGTGTGTGTGTGTGTGTGTGTGTGTGTGTGTGTGTGTG
>CAIGQZ010000217.1:935148-998084 GCA_903798205.1 Danio tinwini | reverse complement strand
TTTTTACAGTGGAAGTGGATCTCTCCTCCATTGTTGTTTTGTGCGAGGGCCAAAAGCACAGAGAAGATTTTAAGCGTGTTCGTAGACTATCATCACCCATATGCTTGTGGTCTTGAATGGCATGAGTTTGTCATCTGCGGCGAGTGCTGGAATTCAGTCAAGCTTCTCTTCGTTTGTGTGTCTTGCTCAGGACGACAGATGGAAAAAGTATAAACATGGAAATAACACATGTACTATTCTCTTTCGTTGCTATCATTTGACTAAATGGCGGCTCTAAATTCTTAATCATTAGTTAAGAATTATTAGTTTTTGTAGTTTGGTGGTCTAAAAAAATATATGCTTGACTTGCAGACAGAGCACCTGAGATTGGCTTTTAAATGAGCAGATGTTTTTGTGAAATAATGCAGTGGTAAAGTGAAATAATAGGTTGTAATTAATGGGAATCATGAGGAATAATTGAATGATATTAATACATTTTATTATATATGTGATAATATATACATATATTATTCATATATTATTCATTCATTTTCCTTCCGCTTAGTCCCTTATTTATCAGGGGTCACCACAGCAGAATAAACCCTCAACTATTCCGGCATATGTTTTACGCAGCGGATGCCCTTCCAGCTGCAACTCAGTACTGGGAAAACCCATAGACTCTCACATTCACACACTATGGCCAATTTAGTTCATCCAATTCACCTATAGTGCATGTCTTTGGACTGTGGGGGAAACTGAAGCACTCGGAGTAAACCCACACGAACACGTGGAGAACATGCAAACTCCACACAGAAACGCCAACTGATCCAGCTAAGACTCAAACCAGCGACCTTCTTGCTGTGAAGCGATAGTGCTAACCACTAAGCCACCAAATATAGTTTTTTTATATATAGTTTTTAAATGATTGATTATTAGTTGTAAATTTACTCTTTACTTAAAATGAGCAGAGGTTTCTGTATGATGCTACACACACACAGATAAAATAAATAAAGCTGAAAGAAGGGTCTGAGATTGACTTATATTGTAATTTGTAATTATTTATTACATTAATTATTGTAATAATTGTAATTGTACAATAATTATTATTGTAATTAATTATTGTAAATAATCACAACAATATCTGTATCTTTTAAGTACAATTCTTTGAGTAATTATTATTTTAGTTATTCTGTTTATTTTAGCTGTTTATTTTTATTAAAATAGCTTGGGATTTGCTTACATATATTCAGATGAATAAAAAATAACAAATAAATGATAAGTTTAAGATTAGAAATGAATACAATTGTGAGATATAGTCACAAATAGGATAATTTTATGTTCATCTCAAATGACAACCCTAAAAATAAAATCATTTTTGTTGCTTCAATTAAAAAAAACATTAACTAAAGTAAAATATTCATAAAAACACTTTACTTGAATGGGAGACCACATGGGAAAGCTAGGTTGCTGTTGGAAGTGGTATTAGTAAGGCCAGCCTAGGCCGCTCAACCTGTGGTCTGTGTGGGTCCTAGCATGTGTAAAGAGGACACTATACTGTCAGTGAGCGCAGTCTTTCGGATGAGCGGTTAAACCGAGGTCCTGACTCTCTGTGGTCATTAAAAAGTCCCATGGCAATTCTCTTAAAGAGTAAGGGTGTAACTCTGGTGTCCTGGCCAAATTCCCTCCATCGGCTCTTACCGATCATGGCCTCCCAATCATCCACATCCACCAAACTGGTTGTATCACTAGGTGCATCCCAAATCGCATACTTATGCACTATTCTATGCCATTTTGTAGTATAAATAGTGTAAGTAATGTGTTCACACTGAAAACTCTAAAAATAATAAGTGCACCTTAATTACCCAGATGATGCACTCATTCAACCGATAAAATGAAGTGTGTTATGATGGACACTGATGGACGCACTCAAAGGCCGCAGCTTTGCTCAGGTAGCGGAAGGGGCGGAGCTATCGGGCGCACATGTTGGATAACTTTATTTTTTTTTTGGATTGTGAAAGTAAAATTCTCCTATGAGAGTGATTATAGCGCCTCCTGATGATGAATGCGGTTATACTCATGGCAAGTAATATTTGGTACTTTGGTCATTATTTTCACTGATTTGGTAACCGTCAAATGTCATCAGGGAAACGGTTTGAATTTCCGCTTAGTAAAAAAAACATTAGTGTTCCATTTGGGACGACACTACATACATACAGTATATTATGCTGTTGAGTGTGTAAGTGCATAAGTACATAGTGTATAGTGTGCCATTTGGGACGCAGTTCCTGTGTCTCCATTTCACCTATAGAGCCGTTGTCCTGTGGCTACCGTCGCATCATCTAAGTGGATGCTGCACACTGGTGGTGGTGTGGAGAGACCCCCCTCATGATTGTGAAGGGTGTGTGGCCATACACAATAAATATGCTATATAAATACACATCACATCACATTACATTACTTAAAAATATTTATAAAATCAAAACTTATTTCTCCAAGAAATATGGTTGGAAACACAAACCAAAGAAATATTTCTCATTTTCACTTAGTTTCATCTAATGTACTAATAAAACAAAACAAAAAAAGTTTAACCAAAACCTTGCTTAAAAAATCTAATAAAATGCTAAATATTAAAATCAAATCTAAATAAACTGATTATTAAACACTACAATATAATCTCAGTGATATCAAAATATATCCCTTAGCTAACAGCTTCCTTAGCAAAACCAAATAAAACCTTTCTGCTGTATATAAAGGCCACTAATGCATGCACATGAAAAAAATGAATGTTCATTTGCGTGCATTATATCTTCTTTAATCCTCTTTTTTACTCCTCATTATCTCTTGAATTCTCAGGCAGCGTCCCTCCTGCTGTACCCACCTGCCCCCCTGCATATGCCGGGTAAATGAGAATAGATTGGCCCATCCACCGATGGTGCCAGGTGGCATTTAGACCCCTGAGAAGACACAAGTGCAGTCTATCTACCTCACAGTGACAGACGCTGGGCCTGGAGAGAGACAAAACGAAAAAAGGAAGCACGTCGGAAAGGACGGAAACGGAGAAAAACCGTAGTAGGTGCAGGCAAATGTGTTGTCCTGCTTGTTTTTTTTGTCATTATCTCAAGCTGCTGTTGCTCAGTTAGACAGATGTACATGTGGGAGGATGCAAACGGGCTGCTGACAATAGGAATGTGAGTTTTTTTTTTCATTGGCATGTAATCTTCGCCTTTCCTTGTTGTGAAACTGTACTTAAGCTGCACCAATTGGATTTGAAATCCTGTTATATGGATTAGCAAACACTTAAACATTCTGGAAATTTAAGAAAATCAGGGAGCACAGAGGTGATTCAACAAGCATCCTTTTTTATTCGGGTTTAGTATAAGATGAGCTCAATCGACAGCACATTATCAGAAATAACATTAAATAAATAAGTTAAACAAATAGCTTGTGACTTGTACATAATAAAAATATATGGCTATTTAGAGGGAATCTGACAGATTATAATATATAATGTTAGTATAGAAATTGTTTCAGCTTATAGTTTAGTTTAATAAACAGCAAACATTACGTTTTGCTTCAGGTTATATTTAGGAATGTTTCAGGTTCAGCTCAGTTGACGGCATACAGTATGTGACAATGTTGATTTCCAGAGAAAATTAGTTTTGACTTCTCTCAAAGTTATTTTCTTTGAAAAACAACAAAAATTGACAGCTTAAGTGTGATACCATTCATTCCTTCAGACAAAAGTGTCTGGATTTATACATTATTTAAAAAAATAAAATAAACAAACTCTAGGGTTTATTCAAGTTTTATTGAACAATACTTTCAATCCAAGTTAAGCTCATTAAACTCAGTAATCAAAGTTTGACAGCATTTGTGGCATAACATTCAGTACCACATAAAATAATTGTGATCTTCAACTCTCCAAAAAAGGAAACAAAAAGATGTCTGTAGTTAGTCTAAATTAAAACTAAGAGTATATCTTATTTAATAAAACTTTCTGTTAAATAAAAAAGATTTACCATCAACATTAGATGGAAACATTCCACAAAAAATTTTCCTACTAAAGAAATCAATGGTTTTGTGTTCAGCGAAACAGAAAATTATACATCAATTAGCCTTTCACATGATGTTCATTGCCGAAAATAAATGGTAAAAATTTTCAAGATCAAGGTAATTTTATATATTTGGTGTATTTCAGATTATTTTAAAAATATTTCAGGGTTAATAAAAGTTAGTCTAAATTAATAGCAAATTCACACCATTTTCTCAATGTCAGTCAGCAGTGTACTAACATTATCATTATTATAAAAGCATTAGCATTATCATAAAAACTTGTACATGATTTAAATATTGGCTTTTTTAAGTCAATCTGACAGATTATAATATATAATGGTAGCACAGAAATATTTTCTGCTTATATTTTCATAATCAGCAAACAGGATTTTTTTAATAAACAGCAAAAATGTAAGCTACAATAGGACACTTTTTAATGGATGTAACGGGCCAATAAATGGAAGGATTTAAAAGTATGCATGAAAAATATTGTAGATTTATTAAAATGCTTAAATGTTTTCTTCTAGCTGTAACTGAAATGACGCAGTTTAAATCATCATATAACAACTGCTTTGATGTTTGCATTACAGTGTTGTGACTATGAAATTATTAGTGGAAATAACTTGACACAGAAAAGGTAAGTTAACATTTTTTTTTCATATTGAATTCAGTTGTTTCTCAATGACTATGATCGGTGTTGGGGAAAGTTACTTTAGAAAGTAATGCATTACAATATCCAGTTACTCCCCAAAAAAGTGACTAGTTACATTACTTAGTTACTTTGTATGGCAAGTAATGCGTTACTTTACTTTTAATTTACTTTTGTGTTACTTTTTATTACCTGGCTAAGGCTTGATCTCTTTCAGAACTTTGAAGAGCTCTGCAATTAACAACGCACTGTATAACCTTCATTTACTTTTAAACAAACACATAAAAATAGGATAATGTTATATAGAACTTCCTGACCCCAGAGCTTTATATGCCATATATACAGATTATTAAAAGTTTGCTACTGTTGTACTATTTGTCTTAAGTAAAATCACTATCCATTGAGACAATCCCCTTGTCCTTTTCTTCGATGCATTTAAAATAATGACCACATTCTCTCATTGACCCACTAAACATTAGACGTCTGACGGATGTGGAGATTATGTCTATATTGCATCCGTCGATCCAAGGCAGATTCTGCACGCCTACATGACGTGCAAGCTAGGTCCGCAATTTCAACGTCTTCAAAGACCCCATTTGGACGTCAATATGCAGTTCAACATTTTGGACGTCTAAGACATATGTAGGAAATTGGCTTCATTAATAAATGTACTGCATGATTCATTAGCCATGTTTACATCCAAAAATGCGAATTAACTTTATGTGCAAAACAAGTAATATCGCATAATAGACGTGCGAATAAAGCAGCATTTCCAACCAATGAGTCAAAGACAACAAAATCGCCACTTCCTGATTAACTGGCGCCGAATATCAACAGTAAAAATGGAATTTGCTGTGGTAGGAGAAGCTGCGTGAATCTTTTCTTTATTTTATAAATGACTTGCGCCTGAGAAGATAAATGTCGACACGCAATGAACGCGTGGTGGCATTTAAAGGCATGAGACGCGGAGCATAGATGCTCCTGACAGTTCTGGAGGTAATTAATTTTATATTAACACTAATACTGAGATGGTTCAGGCATTTTAGAATGACTAAAACAGCATTTCAGATGTTTTACAATGCAGTCAGCCTGCTGCTTTGTCCATTCACACACATTTTTATCATCACATGATCTCTTATAACAAAATCGCATGACCTTTTTTAATACGATACTGGAATTTGTTCGGTAAAAGTGTTTCCATCGCAGTTTATGCAGATCTTTTCTCATCGAATAAAAAGTTAATCCTTCTCAGTTATGCGCATACATTTTTTTATATGCATTTTTAAGTTTTATGCGCATCTTGCCGTTTCCATCAACTGATTTTTTTTTCCGTGCATATCCAAAATGTGCATAAAAATAGGTGGATGGAAATGTAGCTATTGTGACTAATTTGAATTCAGCAATTTATTTTTTTAAAGCTAAATAAACAAAAAAGTTACTTTGTTACATTTTTAAAAAAGTAACTAAAATATTATTACTTTATGTTTTCAAAGTAATGCGTTACTTTTCTCATTACTTACAAAAGTAATATTATTATGTAACTCGCGTTACTTGCAATGAGTTACCCCCAAGACTGACTATGATGTACTTTAAAAACAATAAGTAGGTCCTCCATTGTAAGTGCTTAAAGATAACCCATATTTAAATAGTTTGTTCCTTTGTATGTTTGTTCATGAAAAAAAGTCAATTAATTTAAATTACGAGTGCTGTCGATTGATCTCAACTTGGCTCCCGAAACCAGAAGCTTCCTCAAATTTTGCAGCGTTATCAACAGGACACCACTGGAAGTCCTGCTGCATTCTGAGCAAGTCAGCTCTTGCAATGCGTGTTGCAAAAGATTAATCATGCGGGGAGGATGGCGAAAGAGTGTCATGTCATTGTTTCCATTGTTGGGAAATACCTGTTTTTCGTGTTCTGCAATCCGTTTTCCTCATTCAGAGCAAAAGCCATGACTTCCTGCCATCTGGGTAAGCAGTTTTTATTGTCGAGCATGAAAACAAGAACTCTAATTATAGTGCGGGGATTATGCTACAGTGTGCCAGTGACCATGATACCCCTGGCACAGGAGTGGAACTGTTTCTACAGGCCCGGAATGACCTCTCAGCAGCTAATGTTATATGATGGGGATTTTTTTTTCGGGGTGATTAATGAAAAGGATGGGGAGGACAAGAGATGGAGCGATAGAGATGGAGAGAATGGGGGGAAGGGTGATCGTGACAAATCGTTCGGGGGGGTTCTTCAAAACAACACCCAAGATAGATGGCGGCGGTGTGTGTGTCTTTCATTATCAGTGACCCCCTGTTCAATCAACGCCAGAGAAAGACGGCCACAGTCCAGCGAACAGGGCTACAGGACGAAGACTCATCCCATCATCACTCAAGTCCCCCTCTTGTAACGCACACACACGCACCCTCAGACGACCCCACACGCATTGATGAGATGTGAGGTTCTGACCCTAGACTAGTGTGTGCCCTCTTCACCCCTGAGGACTGGAAGAAAGGGTGGTAAAACCATCATGGCAAGTCGAGTCTCATGTGTGGTGGCGTTGGTGATGTCATCGATTCACTAGGAGGAGCATCGCACCATGATCACCATCACCGTTCAAAGTTAATCCTGCTTTTACACTACACTCAATCTCCTCTCTATTTTGTACATTAAAGGCCATGAGAAACCTCATGATGTGTTCTGGTTTAATATACAGTGCATCCGGAAAGTATTCATAGCGCTTCACTTTTTCTACACTTTTCTATGTTACAATCTTATTCCTAAATGGATTAAATTAATTTATTTCCTCAAGATTCTACACACAATACCCCATAATGACAATGTGAAAAAAGATTTTTTTTAATTGTTGCAAATTTATAAAAAAATAAAACAACCTGACAAATTACATGTACATAAGTATTTACAGCCTTCGGCGTGAAGCTCTAAATTGAGCTCAGGTACATTCTGTTTCCACTGATCATTCTTGAGATGTTTCAGCAGCTTAATTGGAGTTCAACTGTGGTAAATTCAGAAGATTGAACATGATTTGAAAAGGCATACACCTGTCTATACAAGGTCCCAGGGTTGACAGTGCATGTCAAAGCACAAACCAAGCATGAAGACAAAGGAATTATATGTAGACCTCCAACACAAGATTGTCTCAAAGGACAAGGCTGGGGAAGGTTACAGAAAAAACCCTGCTGCTCTGAAAGTTCCAATGAGCACAGTGGCCTCCATCATCCATAAGTGGAAGATGTTTGGAACCATCAGGACTCTTCCTAGAGCTGGTCGGCCATCTAAGCTAATTGATTGGGGGAGAAGGGCCTTTGTCAGGGAGGTGATCAATAACCCCATGGTCACTCTGTCTGAGCTCCAGCGTTCTTCTGTGGAGAAAGGAGAACCTTACAGAAGGGCAACCATCTGTGCAGCAATCCACCAATCAGGCCTGTATGGTAGAGGGGCCAGACAGAAGTCACTCCCCGCCTGGAATTTGTCAAAAAGCATCTGAAGGACTCTCAGACCATAAGAAATAAAATTCTCTGGTCTGATGAGACTACAATTAAACTCTTTGGAGTGAATGCCAGGCATTATGTTAAAACCAGGTAAAGCATGTGTAACTAAAGTAAAGCATGGTGGAGGCAGCATTATGCTGTGGGGATGTTTTTCAGCAGCAGGAGCTGGACGACTAGTCAGGATAGAGGGAAAGATGAATGCAGCAATGTACAGAAACATCCTGAATGAAAACCTGCTTCAGAGTGTTCTTGATTTCAGTCTGGGGCGACGGTTCATCTTCCAGCAGGACAATGACCCAAAGCACACCGCAAAAATATCAATGGAGTGGCTTCACAACAACTCTGTGAATGTTCTTAAGTGGCCCAGACAGAGCCCAGACCTAAATACTATTAAACATCTCTGTAGAAATTTGAAAATGTCTGTACACCGTCGCTTCCTATCCAACCTGATAGAGCTTGAGAGGTACTGCAAAGAGGAATGGGCAAAAATTCCCAAAGACAGGTGTGCCATGCTTGTGGCGTCATATTCAAAAAGACTTGAGGCTGTAATTGCTGCCAAAGGTGCATCAACAAAGTATTGAGCAAACGCTGTGAATGCTTATGTACATGAGATTTCAAATTTCAAAAAATCTTTTCACATTGTCGTTAAGGTGTATTGTGTGTAGAATTCTGAGGAAATAAACTAATTTAATCCACTTTGGAATAAAGCTGTAACATGAAAAATGTGGAAAAAGTAAAGCGCTATGAATACTTTCCGGATGCACTGTATATAGTGTTTAGAACACTTTACAGTAAAATTCATTTTTATTAGTTAATGTCATTTGATAACATTTGTTATTTAGACCACATTTCTTTTACTTAAACAATAAAAGAAAGCTTTAACATTTTATTTTTTGGAATAAATTTTATCAGATCTAATAGTTCATTTAAAAAAGTGTCGATTTAACAAAAATCTTTGCAATGTTTTTGACAAGTTTTCTACACATGCCAAATGCTTTATCTGTATATTATTTTTCCCTTCTAAAATCATGTTATACCATAATTATTTTACTCAGGACTGTAAAAAATGCTGGGTTCCACACAATCACTTTGTGTTGAGACAACATGAAGGAATTAAGTTAACTGGTCTTCACAAATTGAATTAGATTAAACAATTAAGAAAACAAATAAGTTGTCCCAAAAAACTTAAGAGTTGTGTTGTTTCAGCTCATTTTATATAAGTAGTTTAAACAAACAGCGAATGTAATTTTTTTGAGTGATTGCCTGCCATTTTTACAAGATGAAAACCCTTCTTTTCTTCTCCCACATTTGCCAAAAAAGTAAATACTCATATTGCTATTTTCTGTTTTCTAAAGGCCCTGCTTTCTAAAATCATCAAATTATCATAATAATTTTATTAGATTGAAAGCCCTATACGATGCAGTGGCGCCTCACAGCAAGAAGGTCGCTGGTTCGAGCCTCGGCTCTCAGTTGGCGTTTCTGTGTGGAGTTTGCATGTTTCCCCCACAGTCCAAAGACATGCAGTACCGGTGAATTGGGTAGGCTAAATTATCAGTAGTGTATGAGTGTATATGGATGTTTCCCAGTGCTGGATTGCAGCTGGAAGGGCATCCACTGCGTTAAACATGTGCTGGATAAGTTGGTGGTTCATTCCGCTGTGGCGACCCCAGATTAATAAAGGGACTAAGGTAAAAAGAAAAGGAATGAATGAAAGCCCTATATATTCTTTGTGAGGTGAATATATAATTTTCCTTCGGCTTAGTCCCTTTCATCACACTCATTCATACGTACACTACGGCCAATGTAGTTTATTCAATTCACCTATAGCTCTGTTTACCTATAACCAGGGCCAGATGGAATCTGCAGAGGTTTTTTGCAATTTCTGCAGAGTATTTTGGTATAAATCTGCGGATTTCTGCTGAATTATTTTGGAAGTCTCATAACTAAAACCTTAATATGTGAAATAAAAAATAATACCTTTTCAACTTTTATTTAATGTTTAAAATGCAAATCTAATTAGATTCACTTTATTTAGTAAACAAAGCAAGTCTCTCATAAAATATATCTACTAAAAGACAGAAAATAAGACTTTACAAACTGCACTGTACATAAATCAGATGAACATTTTTCATATTAGTTAATAATATTACTGTAATTTAAAAACTGAATAAATTTATATTTACACATTTACTCAAAAAAACAGAATTAATGATGGGCAAAAAATATAGTATCTGCTGATGAAGGGGGAAGTTGATGAAGGGGGAAGGGTAAAGGCTAGAGGCCTCCGCAGACCACTTTTGATAGTCAACTTTTCGCTTGAATAAATTTAAATTACTATTAGGGTTTTTAAATTTCCAGTGTACAATAAGCAGAACAAGGGCCAAATAGCGGCAGTGGTTTAAGGCAAAAAAAACCCCACACAAACAGGCCTGGGAGGAGGAGAAGAACATTTGCTAGCGCAGACTAGATAGGGTGATAGATTAAGCACTGTGCCACCCTCTGAAGCAGGTATCATCATTCAGAGTGGCAGGCGTTCGGTGAGCACTATAGGACTACCTGCTGAGGATCCTGCAGTAATACAGCTGCTCCACATAACCATAATCTACACTCCGCCGCCAAAGAAAAGGGGGAGAATCACGCAACGACTTTGTCAGACAAAATAGAACGTCCTATGAATTACATACAACATTTACCAAGCGCAGAAACTGGCGTAATGTGAATAATAAAAATAATTACTGTGAAAAAAGAAAGAAAGATGGAGGTCTGTTGCTCTCAATCTTGTAGCGAAGCTGTGAAACAGATGCTAGCAGAAGCATTAACAAAAGAGAGGAGCTTCTGACCGCGAGCCCCTACGCTTTGGCAAGTCCTAGAGGTAATAATGGTTAGCAACCTGAAAAATGTTCTTATCTGAAAAAAAGCCCCAGACAGTAATAAATGAAATAATTGTACTAAACACATTAATCCATGTCGGCGGCCCCAGGGGGAGGGTCTGTGAGTGTTAGAGGTAGTGAATGGCACTAACCTGCCAACAAAAAGAGTCTCTCTCTCTCTCTCTCTCTGGTTCTCGCTCTCCTTCTCGACCCTCTGCAAACAGTGTATTTTTTGCCCTGCCTTTCGGGAGGCAGGGGTCGTTATTAATCTTGCTGGCTTGCTTAGCTTCAGGCATCACAGCAGGGCAGCATCTGGGAGTGTATGTGTGTGTGTGTGTGTGTGTGTGTGTGTGTGATGAGAGTGTCTGAGCCAGGATATGGATAATGCATGGGCAAAGACTGTGTATGTGTTTATGTGTGTGTGTGTGGTAGTCAGAATGAGGCAGGCCAAGCATCTTAAGTCATGTGCATCTCTTAATGGATGTGTTTAAATGTAAATTACACCAATGTGCATGCATTCTCACCACAGGATCAAGCGTCTAAGTGAAAATGAATATGACTCGGGACGTTTGACTATGATGAATCGTAAAAATATCTCATATTACATGCATTCACATGAATAAAAGTACTGATGTCCTAATAAAATATCACAGAAGTAAAAAGTATTAAAGGGATAGTCACACAAAACTGAACATTCTGTCATCATTTACTGACCCTTGTCACAAATGTCTTTGAGTTTCATAAAAGAAGATATTTTTGAAAAATGATGAAAACTGGTAACTATTGACTTCCACTGCATTTGTTTTTCCTACTATGGAATCCAATGGTTAATGGTTTCTAACATTTTTCAACATATCATATTTTGTGTTCAACAGAAAGGAGAAACTAAAAGATGTATGGAACCGCTCGAGGGAGAAAAAACTGAGTAATGTTTTTCTTTTTTGGACTAACCCTACTATCAAGTACTGGTTTTCAATGTTATGAATTTGAGTACAAGATTGTGTCATTTTAATTGACCTCAGATTTAAAAGTAATAAATGCTTATTGATCATTTTTATATTTGAATTTTATTACCACTGATACTGTTATCATGTCCCTGAGTGGGTGATGATTTCGCCATTTCCAAATAGATTTTTACTTGACTTCATTTATAAATGTTGCAGAGTGAAACAACAATATTTTGATCTGGAAAGATGTTAAGTAAACGTTTCTTTAAAAAAATACACAGTAAAACAATCTTGCTGCCTTAATTATTTTAGTTAAATCGAATAACTTTTGTAGTCATCTCAATTTACTGTACATCAGTCAAACTGACTACAAATATCACTCCAGACTCATTCTGAAAACGTATCGCTATAAACATTTCTGAAGAGCGCCAAATACTTCTCAGTTTTTGTTTTTGCAAATCCAGGGCGCTGTTTACGCTTTTTGAGATCTCAAAATTTTTTCACAAGTGCCATTCTCACCTGCTGTTCTCACATAAATTCAGCAGAGGCTGCTGTCGACTGACTGACCGATCGACTGACCCACCCTTCTCCTTCCTTAAACCCAACCAATAGTGTTTTCAAAAGCACTAATTGACCCGCCCATCCACTTCCCTAAACCCAACCAACTGTGTTTTAAAAAGCAATAAAGAAAAAGAGCCCCCTGATTTTTACCATGTTTTCAGATTTTGCCACATTCTCACCCTGTTATTAACTTGTTTATTTTCTGGCTTCTGTTTATGTCTTACCTGCTTTCTAAAACCATTCTTCAATGGACTCGAACCCTGTTGTCATAGTCAACTCCTCTCTGCATCTTAAGTCCGCCCACATACATGGCAAGCTACTGGACAAACTGCTAACAGTGGGAAATAAGGAGGTAAGTGGTCAGCTGGAAAACATAAAATGGAACAGCATCCTACCGTAGTGTTCGTTTTATCATAAATAATGTTAAAGCAACATAAACATATTTGTTGTTTTGACTTTTGTCATAATTAGTTTTTTTACTTTGTACTCTGATAAAGTACAGATACCTAATAATGTACTCAAGTAGTTAAGTAAAAATACTCACATACTGTTAGCCACTGCATATTTGCTGGGAAAGTGGTTAAACTGTGAAATGGGTTTATATGTAAATAGGGTATATGCAGAAGTATGCAGAAGGACTTTTAATTTTTCAGCAACCTGGGTCAATCGCTTCCGGTGAACTGTATGTCGTTACAAAGTCGGCACGTTGAAGGTCTGTTTTCTTTAAAAATCAATGATCTTCACTGCCTAATTGATAAAGGATATAAAGTGGGTCTCAGATTGTACAAGAAGCACTGCATTAAATTACATTTTCCCCCGCCATGTCTTTAAAATATTAACATTTATTTTACCCCAGTATATTCAATATACTAGCAATAATGCTAGTCCTGACAGGTGCATACCTGTAAACGTTTTTTCATCTAGTTTTACACTTGAACAACTAAATGAATGCCGAAGTCTATTTAACTTATTGTATTTTATTTACATTACAACATCGATGCTGCAAAAG
The DNA here is from genome assembly GCA_903798205.1 of Danio tinwini. NCBI lineage: Eukaryota > Metazoa > Chordata > Actinopteri > Cypriniformes > Danionidae > Danio > Danio tinwini. Next base: position 984,519 of record CAIGQZ010000217.1, on the reverse strand, counting down.
GAACCTTATAAAATTGAAAAAAAGTCACATTAATCGTTCACCAGATGTTTACCAGTATGGGAAGAAACAATTGTGACAGAGATATAATCAAGTTCTCTAATTTTGTAGTAAGGTCCCTTAACACTTGGCGGACATAATGGAAAATCTAATACTCAGTGGACAATAGTAAGAAAAGAGCATGACCCTCACAGCAAACTTAGCCAGTGGAACTTCAGCCATGTATTTCACCATCACCATGAGTAAAATATCGTCAGTTACACTATAATGCTGAGGTGCAAAGGAAAACCTGTTTATATCTTTCCAAAATGAGACATGGCAAATAAGTCCAGGATGGTTTAGTTTTGTTCTTTCAGTTTGCTAGACCAAAAAAGAAAATTGTATAGTTGTGGTTTGCTTAGTGTTCACACTAACTTTTCGAGAATTAAACTAAAGATCCATCAGAAGAATCAGTTGAGAACTTGAGAAGAGCTTATAAAATGTGCAAAGGAGTCAAAACGGCAGCAGAAATTCCTGTCACATGTTCATTCTTTAAGTTCTTCTGCAAATATATACATTATAAACCTGTTTGTGTGTGTGTGTGTGTGTGTGTGTGTGTGTGTGTGTGTGTGAACACTAAGCAAACCAGCACTGAATGTATAATTTTCTTTTATGATCCGGACCAAGCATATCGTATGACCAGAAAAAGCAGGTACGCCTGAGCATTCTTTCCCTTTTATGGGTACATCTTTTGACCTCATGTCCTGTTATAGTGTAGATGTCTCTGTTGTGTTCATATTTCAGTTAAACTGCACCAGACTTTTCAAAGGTCTCTGTCCATGTGTTTAGTGTGCATTCAGTTCTTAGCATTTACACTTATTCAAATGAAAGCACTAACAATGCATTAGGATAAGTTTGATTAAATGAAACAAGTAATACCCTTTTAAAACGACTATTCTAATGGTAAAATATAGTGAATAGCATTTTCTTGTCTGTTGCTTTTGGACAGTGTCATCATCAACCAATCAGTCAGTGTTGTCTTGACAGTTTTCCAGCCACTTTGTATTCATTAGTTTACATGGCAAGTTTAGGTGATTGGCTGCGTACAATTTTTACCATGGCTGCTCCCAAAATCACCTACCACCCTTCTGTTTAGTAGGCAAGAACAAAATGCTACAAAAATGTGTCCAAAGTCAATGTATCTGGATGACTTATTTCCGGTGCATACAATGGACGCCTTACCATCCCGTGAGGCCACAGCAAAGGATTTGTGAATGGCAGTATAACTGACTCTCGTAGATCATGTGATAACACAACATGGAAAATGCAGTACGTCCAGATCATCTTTATACTACATGCATCCAGACTTCAGGGGTAATCAGAAAAAGTACATACTCAAGCCATAAGCAATTTTCAGCCACAGCCAATAAGAATCGCGGATGCCAGCCAAGCAAGTGCCATTGAGATGCATCTTCAGGTATTATAATTGACCCTCTTTGTCTGAGCTTGATGCATTTACACTTGGCTGATTTGTGTTTCAGATTGATCACCGAACAGACTGCTATCACTCTCAAATGCATCTTACAGGGCGTTTACATTGGCTATGCAATCAGCAAAATAAATGCATGAAGTAACCATGCGTAAACACACTTGTGCACTTTTCTGCTTGTGATCTGATCAGGCTGCTTTATATGGACAGCGTGCGTTTGCAGACGCACGTCTATTTGATGCATTCATCTATAATGTCCCATCTAATTTGTATATCGCCAGCAAAAACCTGTAACTGGCCGAGAATGAACGGGACGCTTGAGAGAAACAGAATCTGACTCCAGTAATTCCTTGCAGCACAAGCAGGATGAAATAAAACACCCCGGGCTACACGTATGGTGTTGTGTTTCCAGACAGGCTGAGGCGGAAAAGATAGAGTTAAATATCATATCTAATAATCATGTTTTTAAAGGAAATCATATTAAGGTTGTTAAGAGGTGCAGCAGCAAATGTCAGAACCGTGTTAGTTTCACGCGCACTCTGATAGATGCGAAGCGACGAGCCGAAGGCGCTCGCGCTGATTCCCAACTCGCGCAGGGGTATTTCCGCAGACTGAGAACAAGAGAGGAAGAGGAGGGCTGTGCCAATAAGGGAGCGAGGGAGGGGCTTCGCGAAGTCCTTTCAGCCAATGGCTGCGCCGCGACGGAAACACGACCCACGTGGGCCAAGAATCTTGTACTTATCAACGAACATGCATTCAATCCGCTCTAGCCAATCATCTTCCTCAGAAGTGTTAATCTCAACGCGGATTGGCTGACAGTTTCATACAGTACTTTATTCACCTCAGTTGTTAACTCATTCCTGCCACACGTTTTCGCTGTGACTGCCTCATGAAGCATTCCTCATCCAAGTCCCTTTTTGGGAAGCATTTTCTTGTCAGCAAAATAAATGGCCCGAAGTTTAGGTGCAAATTGTATATAAAACATCCATCCTCCTTTTATAATCTGCATCCATCAGGCCATAAACCATTAGCTTGATTACATTAGGATGAAATTTACATGGGTCCTGTTGATACGGATGTGTCGATTAGCCCACGCGCAAAATGAAATGTTCTTAAATAAACTGTCTGATTGAATAGACGGATGTGAGATCTAAAAATACCACACTATTGAGGGGGAAGCAAAGGTCTATTCTAGGTTGTAATAATAAGGCAACAGACCAAATTGTTGAGGGTAATACTTAGCGCCAAACCTCCCTCGCGTTTCGACTATAAATTCAGCAGAGTCGTGGGAAGATGACCGCTCATTCCAAAAGGCAGATAAAATTGTGTAGCCTACAGTGATGACTTTTAAAGGTGGGCTCTGTCATTTGTTTATTTAACATTGTAAACTATAATTAAACATTTAACGTAATTGTCTACCTTGTTTGAACGTTTTATAGTGACACCTATTGGCCTGGATGCATGAAGTTCACTTGCAAGTCATGCATCATTGTTTTGTTGTGTATGTTTTAATGCTTATGTTTAATAAGGTGGATGAAAGCACTATTTTGAGTAAACACAATAGCATTAGTAGTAGTAGCCATGATGCAGTATGGTGGCGGCCATTATGAAGCAACAAACAAAATGTGGATGACTGATATGACTGACGTCTTCTTAGGTGGCTGCATGCCTTTTTAATATCATTTCCCAAAGGTGCTTTATAATTCTTTACACATAAAACTTAGTGTGCTTTTAATTGTTATTGAGATCTACATCAACTGCTTGACTCCTGTTTCACATCTTTTTTTGACTGGAAGGTCCCGTTTGCAGAGGGAGGCTATAAAACAAAGATTAAAAATAGTCAAGTGAGTATAATCCCATCATGCTCACAGTCACAGAGGCACCAGGTCTGACAAACCGAGCATTAATCTCTTATTTTCTTAAGAAGGGACTTTGGTCAGCCATACAAGTTAACGTGCAAAGCAATAGTGGCACCTAGAGGTCAGAGGAAGGGCTGCAGTCGATGGAAGGTGCTTTTTCAGTTTACCCTTTATGAATTATGCAGCAGACATACAATTTAGCTAGGCTACTCCATGGTGAACGAGGAGGTCACCCACAGCCGCATGGCTACCACAGCTGTACAGTAAAGCTCTGGTGGCATCTGCTCATTTGCTCTCAAATTTTTCATCTTTTTTTAGATGACTCAGGCTAAAATTTCTATGGTTCACGTGTGCAGTTCGGTTTCCTTGGTTTGCATTAAGTTCTGATCCGCTTAGAATTCACACTAAGACTGATCCTAGGCATACAAATACACTACAGAGAATTTGTGACAGAACCGAACAACCAAAGTGATGCGTGCTGAGCTGAACGCTCTCATTGTATGCGCCTACATGTGATGGTATTTATATCAGTTGAGAACCCGTAAAAACATCTAAAATGCGTAAAAAGAGACAAAACAGAGACAGGAATTTCTCAGTCACACACACCGAAGAAGATCTAATCTTTTTATGGTTGCATTTTATGTCCTGTCTTTTGGTTCGTTTGGATGCCTTTGGTTTACATCAGAGATGCCCAAACTAGGGCCCACGGGCCAAAGTTGGCCCTTGATAACTTTTAATTTGGCCCGCCATCCAGTTTTAGAAGACAGGTAGCTTTTTTGGTAGTTTGTTTTATTGTTGAGCTATAAATAAGCAAACTGAACTTAAATCTTTTTTTAAAAAATTGTGAATGAATCAGATTTAAAAAATCACGGATGGATGGAAAACAATGCACAAGACATCAGCAGAGGCAGGTGCAGCTTTAGTGTATTCGGCATTGATCTCCATTGTGTTAAAAAAGGAATTATGTTTTCATTATAATAAGTTCATTATAAAATGTAAAAAAAAACTTAATTCTATTGCATTATTTAATATAATTAAATCTGTTTATTAATAAAATAAAGTAAATTAAGCAAATACCCATGGCAAGATTAATGTATTAAACACTCAAAAAAATATTTTGCTGCTTGTTACCTATGCAAAATGAGCTCAACACAATTCTTGAGATGTATTTGGGCCAGCTTAATTGTTTTATGTTTACCTAAATGTGTTAACTTAATCGATTTGGTTTGGGACAACCTGAATGAATTGTGTGGAACCTTGGATTTTTTACAGTGCAGTTTGGTATATTTACCTTCAGCCCTCAATCAAGTTTGGGCACCCCTGGTTTATATTAAACTGCATTAGAGTTTGTTTGGAAGCAAACCTTTTCAGTGCTTTCTGCTTGCTTTCTTGGTGCATTCACATAAACGAGCTTCGCTAACAGAACTAGTTCACCAGATATCCATTTAATCAAATCAGACTCACCAAGTGTAAACACAGCCTTAATCCAAAGTGAATTATGCAAGAGAAAAATATAAGCAGAAGAGCTTAATGCGAGGTGGAAAACAAATAAAAGTAATTCTCTTGTAAATTGTAATAATCCCAATGTGAAAAATACCTAATTTTTAGCCAGGTACGTAAAAGGGGATGGTTACAGCTTCAACCACATCTTCACTGAAATGAAATATTGTTGTTTTAATGACAGGATATAACAAGTTTACAAAACCAAAGGGCGCAGAATTCACATTTGAGGAGATGAGGGTGGGAAAAATGAGTATGGGGTGCAGAAAGGGTGACGAGCAGCAGAGAAGAAGGGGAAGAAAAGATCACAGGTTGAGGGGAGTGCGGGTGACGGGATAAAAATGAAAGGGATGATGAAGAGGCCGGGTAGAGTGAAGAAGGAGAGCAAGAAAGAGGAGTGTTACATATATTGGTGGGAGTGGGGATGGCAGGCTTGCTCCCGACCGAGCAGGGGAATAGCAGCATTGCAGTTAATAGGGTAGAAAAAGCTGGGGGGCTGTTAACTCTGAAATGTTCATTTTTAAACTCAAGCTTTTTTTTTCCCCTCCTCCTTTCACCACCCTCCTTCTCTCTCTCTCTCTCTCTCTTCCTGACAATCGCGCTCCCTCCCCAGGCTGCGTAGTAATGATAGCTATTTGACTGCCATCAGAGGAGCTGGGTAATGGTCTCTAAAGAACCATTTCAGACTCAACCTGGCAGCGCTGGCCTCCCAAAAACATCTGCTTGCCTATCAAGAGGTACCACCGCACCAGACACATTACACACACGTAAGCACACTCATGCACACACTCATGCATGGACACGTACAATACTGTGTTGCATAGAGTCATGCCTGACTTAGGTAATGGACCACGGGAATACACTTGTGAGCTGAATACCAACAAAAATAAAAGAGGTGGTAATGGTGTTGTTTTGCTTAGGGTAGATGTTTCGAATGGGAACTGGGGGATGGAATTATAATAACGTCAAACAAATCTTGCAGTAATTAAATGTAGAATTGACATAAACGGATTCAGACAATGACTTCAGGGATTAACAACCTGACAGTTCAGGTGTATGTGTGATTTATATTTAATATGTTATTTACTTCCTGTTTTCATTTCCACCATGACGTCCACCATGAATTATATTGCAATTTTTTGTTTTTGTTGTACATACTGTGGTTATTTTTAAAGATTATATTGACCCCAGGGACCTTGTAGGAAAGACAACTAGACATTACTGTGACATATTTCAGATAACACCTTACAATGGCAAAACCTTACAATGGCAAACTTTCCTCATGGTATTTCCACAATTTCTGGGAAATTTGTGCTACTCTGCCTCCCTCTAGTGGCACAGTCCAGTACTTTCTTTTCATTCAAAAGGTTTTCTATGGGTAGGTATATTGGAGCACCAATTTACCATATTAGGAATATTTTTTAACATTGATTTTTTTTTTCTTTAACCAAATATTAAAGTAACTGCAAATATGAAAACAACCATAGTTCATGTATTCATTTAAACATTTGGAAATGGATACGGCTGATGATGTAATGGAGCTTCTGCACCACTGTATTTGCAGTTAGGAGAATTAACCTGGCTCACAGGTCATGATACCTTTTCTCTTTGAAAGAGCAAAGCTCCAAACTGTCAGTCAGGCTGTTGAGGGGATTACTTGCTATTGATAAGGTCTCTGCCCATTGAAAAAAAGCCTAAGTGAAGAGAGATGTGATTATGACCAACAAGGTCAAAGATGTTTCCCAGCATTACTGATTTTGAATAATATAGAAACAGTTGTTTTGTTTGTTAATTCATATTTTATTCTGAAATTAATGGGGTGTTACGTTCATGGGTGTAAAGTAACAAATTACAAATACTCAAACTGTAATTAAGTAGTTTTTCTCAGGAATTGTAATTTACTAAGTAATGTGTACTTTTACTTTCCCTTGAGTACATTTTTAGTGTTTCGGTAGCTTTACGCTACTATTTTCCTTCAACCTGCAGTCACTACTTTTTTTTTGTCTATGGGGATTAGAAAAATCAGTCCTGTGATTCCTGTCCAATCCAATCTCACATAGAAGGTAAATCAGATCATAATGAATAACCTCAAGACATGGGTGATTTATTGCAGCAAACTGTTTGAAAGCATTGAAAGTGTCCAAGAAGATGTTCAAAATCTTTACACGCAATGACCCAGAGACTGTTTAGATGCATGTCACTGATGAGAAGATGACGGATGTTTAATATATGATGACGGAAATGGCCTTAAACACCCAGTAGACACAAGACGTCAACATGGCGTCAGATTGACGTTGTACCCCAATGTCGTGGGGACGTTGCGTTTTGTTTGGAAGTGAAAATCGAGTTGATGTCAGAACCCAACATCAGGCTGTCGTCAATGTCCAATGTCCAACCTATAATCAACCAAATATCAACGTCTAATGATGTTACAGCTTGGCGTTTTATGGACATTACCACTATGACGTCTATCAGATGTTGGATTTTGGTTGCCATACCTGACAAATAAATATCAGTATTTGACGTCAATATGATGTTGGGTCACTTTCAAACACAACCTAAAATCAACCAAATATCAACATCATTTGGTCATTATTGGACAACAAAATAACATTGTCCTTAGATGCTGGCTATATTGACTTTTGGTCACCTGACATCACAGCTTAAATCTAACCTAAGATTAATGTCTTATGACGTTGTGTGCCTGCTAGGCAATCACTAAATCACTACAGAATGTTACGTTTACACACATCCACAAACTACATGTAAATGCATCAGCTTTTAACAGCATAATACTCACTAATCACTACTCTTGAGTACTTTTCAAATGGCTACTTTTTACTGATACTTTTTTAGGCAAGTAATGGTACTTTTACTTAAGTATGATTTTCCAGTACAGTAATTCTGTTTCTATTTTGACTTTCTTCAAAGGCATCATTTAATTTGTTAGAATTACCCCTGATTAGAAGATCAGCTATAATGAGATACAGTGATTTTCATGTCTGGATTTTGCTGTGATATTCAAAGCATCATTGTAGCATCGAAAACATAATGTGTGTACATTGTTTTATTACCAATATATCTGACAACAACAGTGCATAACTCAATTCATCTCTATTTCTATAGCACGATGTAAATGGTGTCAAAGCAGCTTAACATAGAAGTTCTAGTAAAAGAAATTGAAACTGTGTTAGTCCAGTTTTGTTCAGCATAAGTGTAAATGTTAGGGCCACAGTGCATGTCTAAGGTTAACATATCTCCTTACAGGTTCCTGAACAAATGTAAACAAAGTATAGATCTGCCAAAGCCAATAACGAACGTTAACGAACGTGTTATTGTTCCTGTGCTTAGAGTAGTGTGTATTCAGTATGTGTGTATGGTACAGGCTTACCAGTCCCACACGCAGTCAGTCCTTGACAGATGGAAGGTTCTGTGTCCAAGACGCGCCCAAGGAGAGGAGGAGGGGTTTGGGGCTGCTGTGGATTAGATTGGTCTAATAAAAGAGTTGGATCATTGAAAGGCAGATTAGGGGCCTGTGGAGGAGGCAGTTTTTCAAACAAACATGCTTGGGATTTGAAATAGATCGACAATATGTGTAGCATTACACAAACATGAGGCAACGCAGCAAATCAAATTCTAAGCAAACAACTTATGTGACTGGCAATGAGGAAAAGAGATGTGTTCAGTCACAGTAAATTGGTCTTCAGTAGCTACATGTCATGCATCTTTGAATAAGCATCTGTTTGCTACCTCCAAGTGCACTCACACCCATGCATACATTGCCGTAATAAAGATGACCCATCGAGCTCGGAATCAGAGAAGTCGTGTAACTGTATCCTGAGTGTGCACTGGAAAGCTGATCCCCCTCTCAGGCCACTACCACTGGTGCTGGGGGAGGGCTCTGGTTACCCAGCTTTGTGTCAAAGCGCCATCAGCAAAGAGTTAGAGACTGGGGAGAAGGACAAAGGCAGAAGCACTATACAACGGGTGGATTACTGGGCCTCCACAAAGAGTCTCTAGTGTAAGAATACGTCCAATATATATCGAGACAGGAGAAAATATCCATAAAAAGAAACAAGAGGATAGAACAACAGGTGAAAGGGAGGTAGAAAAGGTGTCAAAGTACACCCGAAAAGCTGCACTGTACTTCAAGGAACGTTAATATGGCACATGCTGACCTGGCATCTTAGTGGGCACCTTGTGCATTGACATGCTGCTGTTTCCCAAGATCTCGACGTAAAACAAGGTGTATGTTTAAGGGATACACAAGTTCTGAGGATGTGACTGAAGTAAACTTAGAAGAGGACGAGGAGAAGACAAACTAATCAGATGTCAAACTGAAGGACTGAGATGAGTAAGGCTTCAAGAAGAAGTACAACAGTGTGACTCAGTCTTGAGCAGCATCTCTTTAAAAGATCAGTGAACCTACAATCCCCAAGGCAGCCACTGGAGAGGACAAGAGACAGAAAAACGCAGGTAAATTGAGAAGGAAAGGGAATGAGACAGAGAAAGCGGGTGAAAGAGGCACAGAGGAAAACTAACCACTGGGATCAGGGTGACGTCAGTGGCTCTCTGGATTGAGGTGTTGAGTCCTCCTGATTATAATCTGATCTGATTAGGAAACACAGGGAAAAATCTCCAGAGCCTCTGCAAACTCTCCAGGGAGCAAGACGTTGTTTTTACTGAGCCGAGAGGCCAAGGACCAGTAACAAAACCAAAAGAGGAACGTAGATGCAGTTAAGGCCTATTTCTGAAAACAGTAGGCTACACTAAGGAGTCCAGTGAAGTAAACTTTAATTTCCTAGTCCAATTAATTAAGTCGCATAGAGGAACCTGCTTTGTAAGTCTGCTGGCTGTTCAGCTTTTTCTCCGGACTTCAACACTATCTGGCTTGTGGGTTGTAAGCCAGGATGCCCTCCAATGGCAGCAAAGCCCTTAAGCTACAATTCGGGCTTATTAATCATGAGAATCGCTACCTAACGGCGGAGGCCTTTGGCTTCAAGGTGAACGCTTCAGCTCCAAGCCTCAAGAAGAAGCAGATCTGGACTCTGGAGCAAGACGATCAGGATGGTCAGGTGGTTTACCTTCGTAGTCACCTGGGGCGCTACCTGGCCTCTGACAAAGATGGCAAGGTAAGCTGTGAGGCTGAGACTAAAGAGAATGACTGCCGCTTTCTGATTGTAGCACAGTCAGATGGCCGCTGGGCCCTGCAGTCTGAGCCATATCTGCGCTTCTTTGGCGGTTCAGAAGACTACCTGTCATGCTTTGCTCAGACCATTGGCGAGGCAGAACTATGGGCCATGCACCTAGCCCTACACCCACAAGCTAATCTGCTTAGTGTGGCCCGCAAACGCTATGCCCACTTGGCATCTCCAGAGGGAGAGATTGCTGTAGACTGCAACATCCCATGGGGTGTTGATGCACTTCTAACTCTTGTGTACATGGACGGCAAATATTGTCTTAAGACCAGTGACAGCCGCTTCCTGAGCAATGATGGGAAACTGTCCTCTGAAAATGGCCGTGGTACAGGCTACACATTGGAACTGAAATCAGGCAAATTGGCCTTCAAGGACTGTGAGGGGAAGTACTTGACCCCCATGGGGCCCACTGGAACTCTGCGCTCTGGACGATGCTCCAAACCTGGCAAGGATGAGCTGTTTGATCTTGAGGAAAGCCATCCGCAAGTGGTGTTTCAGGCCGCCAACAACAGATTTGTCTCCATTCGACAGGGTAAGTGCTGGTTATGGCTTACCACGTGCTTCTGATATCTGTTGCCAGCCTCACATTTCTGCTGTAAAATGTGGTGGATGCAATCTTTAAAAAAAAAAGGCATTAAATGTTAGTTCCCAGAACTGAAAATCTACTCACCCTCATGCAATTGTTTTTATTATTTGTCTGTATGATGAAACTTACAGTATTGGGTTCTGCAGTTTGTCCATATTGACTTTCATTGTGTGGAAAAGAAGAAACTGAAGAAGCAAGTCATATAGTGAATGATTGAATATAGTGAATGATTTAAAATAGGGAACTTTTGAGGGCACTATTCCTCTAAGAAGATTCAGCTATTAATAGATTTGTTCCTATCTCCTGCGGTATCTTGTGTAACAAATGTCCTCATTACAACTATTAAGTACCTCTAATACCTATTGGGCAACCAGATATAAAAATCTGTAGTATTGAGTGCAAGCATATAAATGTCAGTTTTAATGTAAAAATTCAGTGAAAATGTAATTTTACGAAAAGGAATAATATGATGAACAACTTGACTTTGGTAGTCTGAGCATACATTTGCACTGTTGTGCCATCAATCTTTCTCCCCATTAGTGTTTTAGATGCAAGCATACCAATGCATGAAAATAATGTGCATGCAAAATTGCAGCTGCATGGCAAACTATGCACACATAGTCAAATCTATGGAAACTAGCCTGGGGAGCAGGTGAACACTGAGTCACGCCCATGAGCATGACCTCACTGAAATAATATACGGCAGCTGTCTTTTTAGCTGAGTAGGCCAAAATTAATCTGCCAGACATAGACGATTTTTATTCGCTGGCTTGGTGCTCTGCTAACAAACAAGCTGCATAATTGTAGTTTCCTGTCTTGACTGAGCAACTAAGTTCTGTAATGTAAATCTTGCATGCTGTAACATTATCCATTATCTCCAGCACAGAGCTCTTGGTAAGCATTTTGAGCCACCTGCAATATATAAATTACTGGAGAAACTGAATGGCTTTGACTATTCACCATAGGAAGCTGGGTCAGTAACAGATCCCATCCCCTCCAGTACATTCATCCATCTCTCTCTCTCGCTCTCTCTTGGCCTTACACTTTTTCCCGTTCTCACAGATGCACACATGCTTGCACACAAATTTTTGCAGTGATACACTTTTAGGCAATGCTTTTATGTAACAAAATAGAAAGAAGATGCTCTGATATAAAGTATGCACATGTGCGCACACATGCACACACTAGTGACGAGGTGTGATAAATAATTGAGTGGACAGGGGCATTTCAATGATGGTGGAGTCTGCTTTCAGAAACACAAGCCTTCCGCTGCATTTCTTTATCTGGGGACCATGCAATGCACTGGGCCACAATGGGGACGCAAATCAGAGTCCTTTGGGAGCAGTTGTGTTCTGGCCTGACAGGCAAAAAAAACCAATAGGGAGAAAAGAGACAATAGAGTGTGAAAGTATAGCAGAAAACAAAACAAGACAGACAGGAGGAAGAAAGATCAGGCACAAAATCACAATGAAAAGAGGCATTAATGCATTATGGGTGTGGACATTTGGACATTATAACTTTTTGGTCATTGTCACTGTTAAAAGATCATAAATCAAAGACTTTTACCAGATGTTCCCTGAGGAGGACATGATGTCGTATTGTGAGTTTAGTTTAGCCCATGGGATCGAGCCATTAAACACTGTGAAAAGTTATTTTGTGGTAGAAAAGCATGTGTGCCAGGAACCAATTGAGAGCACATGATTTAATTTTAGCAGTTAAACAGCTGAAAGACAGCTATTATACAAATCTTCTGCTAAACTGTAGCAGTCGAAGCCATAGACGAAAGCTTTGGATTGTAATCAAATTTAAGGGGTGAGAAGTTTGAGTCATCACACATTATGACTCTTATTGAGCCCTATGTGGTGTTTTTCAGTTTCTTCAAATGGTTTAGTGTCGATTCAACATTAGGAAACATGAAGTATCAACATATTGGCAAAAAAAAAACGAAACCTAGACATTTCATTACGGGTGAAAAAAGACAGGGAAAATGACACAGGCCAGATGGAACATTTGTTCTTAATGAACGAAAAGCATCTCTCCCCATCTATTGCACATTCATTCTGTGCAAAAAGCAATTAGGTAAAGTGATTCTGCTAATGGATGAAGCAGTTCATTTCTTTTAGAGAGTCTCTACATGATGAAGGGAACTAGAGATGACTTCAGACAGGACTGCCAATCAGCTCTGCAGGTCTGACGTTCATTAAGCCCCGGGCCTCTCGCCCTGGGATGCAACAAAAACTCACAGAGATGATCTTTTTAATCAATAATGACTAGTGACAGTTCCCCCCCCCCCCCCCCAGAAATATCTCTATTATTGGCTGAGATATGACATTTTATCTGTTTGCTTTTGGTTGTGGTGTATTTTTCAGAGGTAGCATGTTGTGTTGCACACATACTTGAGTCGGAAAGAAGGCATGCACTCAGACGGGTGGATCTGTTACCATGTTCTTCATCACCTCCACAATGTTCCCCGGAGCATTCTAATCCGGCCCGGAAGGTGAAAATGAGACGAGCCCAAAGGAAAAGATAATGAGAAAGAAAGACAAGAGAGAAAGAAAGAAAGACAAGCAAGCAAGAGGCTAATAAAACGAGAGACAGTGGAATTGTGGTATCACTTTACCATTAAAAATTCATCTTAGAGTGACTGACTTGGTACATTTGACTTTTGCAAAAAACAGATAATGCTGTTTTTATTCATTGTCGTAAATCATGTTTTTAGTGTCCATTGAAGAGTTCATTTGCTAAAAACATAATTAGATTTTACCTAATTTGGAGATTTAAGTTTAGATTTCTAGAATGTCTACATACACTCACCGGCCACTTTATTAGGTACAATTGATTTTTTTATTATTCAATCAGCCAATAACATGGCAGCAACTCAATGCATTTACAGTACGCATGTAGACATAGTCAAGATGATCTGCTTTAGTTCAAACTGAGCATCAGAATGGGAAAGAAAGGTGATTTAAGTGACTTTGCAAGTAACATGGTTGTTGGTGCCAGACTAGCCGGTCTCAGTATTTCAGAAAATGCTGATCTTCTTGGATTTTCACGCACTGCCATCTCTAGGGTTTACAGAGAATGGTCCGAAAAATAGAAAATATCCAGTGAGCAGCAGTTCTGTAGGTGTAAATGACTTGTTGATGCCAGAGGTCAGAGGACAATGGCCAGACTGCACTCAAAAAAGTTTTTTTACTTGTTTAAACTACTTAATTAAAATGAGCTGAAACAACACAATTCTTGAGATTTCATTGGGACAACTTAATTTTTTTATGTTCAATCCACATAAATTTGTTAAAAGTGCATTTACCTGCATTTTTTACAGTGTGGTTTGAGCTGATAGAAAGGCAACAGTAACTCATATAACCACTTACAACCGAGGTGTGCAGAAGAGCATCTCTGAACGCACAACATGTCGAACCTTGAGGCGGATGGGCTACAGCAGCAGAGACCACACCGGGTGCCACTACAGTCAGCTAGAATTCAGCTAGTGCTAAATTCACATAGGCTCACCAAAATTGGACAATGGAAGATTGGAAAAACTATGCCTTGTCTGATGAGTCTTGATTTCTGCTGCAACATTTGGATGGTAGGATCAGAATTTGGCATCAACAATATAAAAGCCTCGATCCATCCTGCCTTGCAGGATGGTGGTAGTGTAATGGTGTGGGGAATATTTTCTTGGCATACTTAGGCCCATTAGTACAAATTGAGCATCGTGTCAATGCCACAGCCTACCTGAGTATTGTTGCTGACCATGTCATCCCATGACCCTGTCCCCCCACAGTGTTCCCATCTTCTGATGGCTACTTCCAGCAGGACTATGTCATAAAGCACGAATCATCTCAGACTGTTTTTTTGAACATGAAAATGAGTTCACTGTACTCAAATGGCCTCCACAGTCACCTGATCTCAATCCAGTAGAGCACCTTTGGGATGTGGTGGAATGGGAGATTTGCATCATGGATGTGCAGCTGACAAATCTGCAGCAACTGCGTGATGCTATCATGTCAATATGGACCAAAATCTCAGAGGAATATTTCCAGTACCTTGTTGAATCTATGCCACAAAGGATTAAGGCAGCTCTGAAGGCAAAAGGGGGTCCAACCCAGAACTAGTAAGATGTACCGAATACAACTGTAATCTCTATGCATGCTCAACCAAAATATATTCAATCTGCAGCCACCTTGTTCTCTCCCATGCACCTTTGTGTTCTCTGATAGGTATTTGACCTAGTACGTATACAGTGATCTGCTTGCCCCAGTTTTGAGAAGGCCCTCTCCCTGTCTTTGGGTACTGTTACATTCCACAGAAATGGGTTGGTAAATTGAGAAGGAGCATTCTGTGATGGGAGTGAGGTCATTCGCAGGAGTTCACGATTGAGCTCAGTAATCACAATGCCGTGGATGAGGAATGATCAACAGAGGAGATAGAGTGTCCTGCCCCAGCTGGCCTCTCTTCTTCTCTCTTTGGTGCACAACTAAAGCAGAGTCAGACGTGAAATTGGAAATAAAGTGTAACGGGCCGCAGAAATGAAAACCGCTGCCGCAGAGTGATGTCTGATTGGAGAAAGAGAAACATCTGAAGCTATTTCTTTGATTTGGTCTTGATGACCAAATGTATTTTTGTTGACCACCGAAAGCAATGCTGTGTGTTCTCATTAATGTCTTAATCCTGCATACCACGTTTGTATCACTTAGGAATCGGATTATTTGATTAAATTCCTATGCAGGACCAGAAAGTGTCTTTTGATAGGCCAAGATGATTTGTAAGAATATCCATGGCGTGTGAGGAAAAGCGACAGGCGGTGGGAGAAACGCAAGTAGCCTAAATCATATAGCTAAAAAAGCATTCCACGGTGAAGTGATCGATGGCCACAGATTCTGCTGATAGGCCTGGTTTCTTTCCCAGCATGTCTCTGGCACCCTGCAGTCCCACTGAAACAATGGTATTACTTCAGGTTCCCGACTGGTTTTCCTCGAAGCTGGAGGATTGTACATACGCTGCTCAAAAAAAGCTGCTTACTGGGCCCTACGGTGCAGCTTTGTGAATCTTTGCATGCTGAGAATTAGGAGGGGTTACAGCATGGAAAAGGGAGGGGCAAGAAGGCCTGAGAAGGGGTAAGGTGCAGGATCTGGCCTGTTAGAGGATTAAGAAAATGATCAAGGGATATTTTCGGATAGCTACATCCACTTTGAGCCTTATCCACTGCAATCTGTTTGACGCATTTTGCACGATGCTGTTGGTTTTGCTTGAGATCATGCACTGCTAGACAAAAGTCTGGACACTCGAAACAAGGGTCAGACATAATCTGTGGGTATTTTTGGCTATTTCTTGTACAAAATCTGCAGATATATAAAGAATGATTTTGAGAGTATAGTAACTAAAAACTTAACGCATAAAAAAAAAACTTTTAACTTTTATTTTAAGGTTTAAGATGCAAAATCTAATATATAATATAATATATCCAATATAAATCACATAAACATTAGCATATTATCCAATAATGTTACTGAAATTAATATAAAAACTGAATAAATATACATTTACAAGAGTAAATAGACTTGATTAGGTATGGGACTATAACCTGTTTCAAGTTTTACAGCGGTTTGGAAAAGTCAAGGTATTAAAACCGCAAAAAATATTTTGTTATTATACCGTCAGAAACTTATACCGGCCCATGCCTAGACTCGATGGGCTAAAAATCAGCAGATTTCTACAGGAGCAGATTCCGTGTGGGTTTACTCATAACTAAATTTGTGTTTTAAAAGGAACTTACAAATTTGGTTGAGCTATGTAAGAAAAAGCTCAAATATACTACGCTTTAATTATTAAAATACTTAATTCATATATATTTTATTATATCTGTGTTATTTTAAAGGGCTAGTTGACTAAGACCCAATCCCAATTCTACCCCTTACCCCTTACCCCTACCCCTTGTTTTGCGCGTTCATGTGAAGGGGTAGTGGTGTCCCAATTCTCTTTAAATTGAAGGCGTAGGGCTAAGGGGAAGGGATATACAACCCTTCGAACAAAGATTTTTCAGGACCACACTCAAAACCAAGGGGTAAGAAAATTTCCCAGAATGCACCAGCTATTGGCAGTGGCAGTTTCACTGCACCCAGAAGTAAGAGAGACACAAATTTGTATTTTTTTGTCATTATTACGAATTTTTACAACAAACAAACACGTTTTAATATATTCATAACCGCGTTCATGTTTTACCGTCATGCTTTTATAAAAAAAACGCTAAATTTTGCAATCTATAATCCCTAATCAAACCTCCTGTGCAGCAGTCCCACAACATTCTGTCACTCGATGACATTCGAATACCCTGTCAGAAAAGTCTAGTGGCTGAGAATGAGCTTTTTACAGTGTCTGCTATAATGTTAATGTTGTTTTTGGTGTGTTTGCATAGATGAATACGGCCACGGTGTAAATGCGCAGCACAGTTACGATCTTATTGCCACATTAGATTGTTATGATAACATAATATATGCCTGCAGTGATTTCCTGAAGATAAATACCAAAAAATAACACAACTGGAATAACTACAGCAGTCGCGATCGTCTGATCTCATATGAAGCAAGAGATTGCGATGATGTATAATGACGTGTGCAGGTGCTGTAGTGCTGTCCCAATTCTTAGGGGTAATTTTGAAGCCCTTTCCCTTCACACTCATTTTTAAGGGTCAAGGAAAAGGGGAAGGGGTACAAAAATAGAATTGGGATTGGGCCTAAAACTCCCCCTCTAGTTGTTCCAAAAAAAATTGAGCTTCTACTTAAAGGTTTCAACAACTGCATAGTACTTAAATGGTGACAGAATTTCCATTATTTGCATGACCTATCATGACCTAATTACATACAAATTTTATTGATGTTTTTATTTAATTACTTAATAAATGTTAGTAGTGTGTAAATATAGGAAATATACGGGTTCAGCCATGCAATAAAACTATTTTGCCTCACCTACCAGTGGCTGTTGAAAATTTACAAGCCATAAATGATTTTTGTCGTTTATCAAACATATTTGCATAACGAGAAGCAGATAACTTCTCTTTTGAAAGACTTCTCTTTTGTTGAACAACAGATTTTTAAACTATTCTTATTTCAAACAAAGGAAGATGTTTGGCGCATGTTGCATTTTCACACACATGTTTTAAGTAACATACTTGCTGAATTTCATGTAGATAATTTACTAATAACAAAAACACTTATCAAGAGATGCTCAAGCGAAAATATCATATAGTTCAGCCCTGCATGGAATTTGCATATTAATATAATCGCAACACAGTCTTTCCAATCTGATTATCATGCTAAAGCATATCACATTCTCATACATTGATTTAAAAAGTTACTTAGTAACTAGTAAGGTAGACTTTTCCATATACTCACCAAAACAGATTTTTAATCGCATTTGCTTAGAGAGTGTTCATTTTAAGTTTTCACCATTTTGGGGCCAGATACAGCAGGGAAAATACGTATTGAACATGTCACCATTTTTCATATTTCTAAAGGTGCCGTTGACTTGACATTTTCCCCGGATGTTGGTAACAAAGAAATCCATATATGCAAAGAAAACAGATCTAATTAGTTTACAAATGAGGTTATACATAATAAAATGAAATAATGCAGGGAAAAAGTATTGAACACATGTAGAAAGGGAGGTGTAGAAAGACAGTGAAAATTAATATCTTCATTGTAAATTAATATCAGCTGCTTCAGTCCAACATCTACATTAGCAGGATAATAAAGATGAAACCAGGGTGGACATTTCAGCAAGACAATGACCCAAGACACAGCCAAGGAAACTCTCAAATGCTTTCAGAGAAAGAAAATCAAGCTGTACAATGGCCCAGCCAATCACCAGACTTAAATCCAATATAAAATACAAATTAAGGCTCAGATTTGATAGATGAGACCCACAGAACCATCAAGATTTTTACACTCTGTTGAAGTCTGTGGAAAAACTCACACATGAGCAATGCATGTGACTTCATTCTCCATATGAGAGACATCTTTAAGCTGCCATCACCAAAAAGCCTTTTATATTAAATATGTTTCAGTAGTTCAGTAATTTATCCACGTGTCATTTCATTGTTATTACACATAACTTTTTTTTCAGATGTATTTGTTTTGTTTTATTTTTATGTTTGTATTGTGTGGATTTTTACCAAAATCTGGTTCAATTCCATGTCAACAGCTCTTTTAGAAATATTATTCCCAGGAAAAAACATGTTGTGTTGAATACTTATTTCCCCCGCTGTATAGACCATTATTTATCAATATGTGGCTCTTTTTGGATTTAGAAATTAAAAATGTAAAACAGGAAATACGTTGGGATCATTGTTTTTGTTTACATCTCTCAAAATGATCTTTAGCATTTGAAAACTCAAATCTAATAGTTGTTCATACAAATACTCATTAAACAAACTTAAATTTTGTATTGACTATACTTCTTTTTCCTGTTGTCTTTTTTCCCCTTTTACAACAATAACTAAATGAAAGCAAAGAATTGTGATAAAATATTATTATGTATTCAACTTTGTTGTAACAAATGCCGTGATACAATCCAAACACTAATTGGCATAGAAACCCAGCGGGGGGTGCAGCAAAGCCGCTGACCTTTCCAAGGTCAAGCTTTTTATGCCAAGGTTTTATCGGGGCATATGAAACCATACAATCCTAAGTGGTTTATTGCCAACGCATTGATTGGTAATGCAGGTGCAACTTCAGAAATAAGATGCTTATTGATGGCCAGTAAGTATGCATGAATATCTATTTAAAGTGCAAAATACACAAGCAGTCTACATATGCTACACAACCCCAACAGCTTAATCAAGATGAATGGCTTGGATATGAAAAACGTCTCAGACCTCATCCAGTGGTCTTGTTGTGTAAATGTTAATGTTACAAATAATACAGTGATTTGGAATGGATCTGTCATCGTGACTGATTGAGCAAACCTCCTCTTTTCAAAACACCAGTGATCTCGCATTGAAATAAAGGATGTTTATAGACAGCCGAGTGACATGTTTGGGCTCCATTAACTATAGATGTGAGTCTTAAATAAACACGGCCGGCTGTAGACGTTGCGCCAGAATAGGGCTCAGAGTCAGGTTGATGCCTGTCGTGCGTGGCAGTGAAGTTAATCATGCTGCTGCTTTGTCTGCTTTCAGGATTTCCAACTGGGGGAAAGTTCAGGACAAACACACGCTATCTTGGTTAAGCCGAATTTCTAATGTCTGTAGAAATGCATAAATGTATTGGGCTGTGATTGTATTGGGGATGAGTAAAAATAGTGACTTTTTTTATTTATTTTATTTAAGGATCATTTAGCCGTTTTAGGAAAGTTTAAAGTTTATAATTTGAATTATCATAATGCATTTATGGTCTGTATACTGTTTTCACATCCTGGGTCAGTTTGCGTCTGAACATTTAAAAAAAAAAACTTAGTATTTTAATTATTATTTTGATTGGAATTACTCATTATTGCTCAAAAACAAATTAGTTACATTTATCAAACTTACATAATTATTTCTAACAAAACAAAATTAAAACAACATACATATTGTGTTTGACATTGACGGCTGAAAATTATGAAAATTCTGTCATCAGTTACCCACCCTTTACTTGTTCTAAACCTGTTTGGTATTTATTTATTCATTTATTCTGTTGAGCACAAAAGTAGATGTTTTAAAGGATGTTGGAAACCTGGAAACCTTCTTTTGTGTGGAGAACAAAAAAAAACTCAAACTGGTTTGGAACAAGTAAAGGGTGAGTAAATGATGACATAATTTTCATTTGTGGGTGAACTATCCCTTTAAGGCTGGACTTCAAAATCTGTTTTTTTAAACCTTTGCATTTATTACAGAAATGTTTGTTTATTATAAATTTCAAATAATGTTCCACAAAATTTAAGCAGCATGGTTACACTTTACAATAAAGTTTTTTAGTTACACAGCAAATTCCTCTGAGTAACATTGAATCAGTTTAGAGAGTATTAGGTCCCTCTCTAAATTGAGTTAAAGTTACTCAAGTTAATGAGACAATAAAAGGAGTAATTAGGGGGTGATTGAGCACGGATGATGAACACCTGCTGTTATTAAGCAGAAACACAGAGGAGAAACGCAAAACTACATCTGACTTCAGTCACAGCCTTAGATAAAATCAGCTGAAATATAATACATTGAATCTCTCAAAATCTCAGCAGAAGATCATTAAGTAACTCCACAAACAGCAGCTTTACTTTTTACCAACTAATTTGCTCTTATTTAAAGAGGGACCAAATACTCTCTGACCTGAGTAAATTTTACTCAGGTGATTTTGCTGTGTAGTTTTATTTGTTACTGTTACTTCATATATATTTACTAATATGAACTAAAAACAATACTTACAAATTCAAGCCAAATACAACAAATCCAAATTCATGCTTGTTAACATTACTTAATGCACTGTGAGATAACATGAACTAACAGTGAACAACTTTATTTTCATTAACTAATGTTAACAAAGATGTATAAATACTGCAAAAAATGTATTGGTGATTGTTTGTCCATGTTCATACACTAGCATTAACTAATATAACCGTATTGTAAAGTATTACCTACAACACACCTTTCTTTAGCATCATTAGAATAATGTCAAATATATTGTGATTCTGACTGCTGAAAATGTTGCATTTAATAAATAACATCATAAAATGTTGCATTTAATAAATAACATCATAAAATGTATTATAATAGAACATTTTTATTGAAGCATTTTTTGTAAATTGTAGCAACATTTCATAATATTTCAATTTTACAGTATTGTTGATCAAATGAATACAACCTTGCTAAACATACTCTAAAATAGTGTTTGATAAAACAAGTACAAAAAAATAATCTCACCAATCCCAAACTTTTAATCAGATATATATTGCATATTTCAGATATACAGTTGAAGTCAGAGTTATTAGCCCCCCCTGTTTATTTTTTTCCCCAATTTCTGTTTAACGGAGAGAAGGTTTTCTCAACACATTTCTAAGCATAATAGTTTTAATAACTCATCTCTAATAACTGATTTATTTTATCTTTGCCATGATGACAGTAAATAATATTTGACTAGATGTTTTTCAAGACACTTCTATACAGCTTAAAGTGACATTTAAAGGCTTAACTAGGTTAATAAGGTTAACTAGGCAGGTTAGGGTAATTAGGCAAGTTATTGTAAAACGATGGTTTGTTCTGTAGACTATCGAAAAAATATATAGCATAAACGTGTCTCAAGGATATACACAGGAGACCCAAATCCAAGTGAAAACAAGATGATTTATTAAAAGAGTCACAACTGGTATGATCTCACCAGATATAGTGTTGAGCAAGGGTGCTCACACCGGGAATACAACACACTCCACAGTGCTAAAAGTTCATCCGAGAAATAGAGCCAGATAGAAGTCTATAACTGATATCTTACCAGATATCGAGGGAAGGGGAAGGTTAGGGCTAGGTAGCAACTCTCAAAAGTAAAAGTTCATCAGAGTAGCGGATTGGGATGAAGTCTCTCAGAGATAATGTTGTCATCAGAGCAGGCAGTAGTAACAACATCAATGAAACGGAGACGTGCATAAGGTCCAAATGAAACAGGATTATGGCGGTAACCCTCCACCAGAAGCGAGCGAGAGCGTCTAACAGGGAGCAGACACAGGAGTGAACAATACAACGGACTGATAACGCTATCTACAAAACACTGAACATATATAGCACGCGGGAGGCGCAACAGCTGACTGATGGCAAACACCTGGGTGCTGTGGGTAAAACCAGACACGTGACCACCCAGCTGATGAATGTAAACACACACATACACACACACCACGCGGTGAAAAACCCAAACAAGACACACCCACTTCCCACACACACACACATGCAAGAAGAACAGAAAGATCCACAACCGTGACAAAACGGACTAATAATGTTGACCTTAAAATGGTTATTAAAAAAATTCTAACTGCTTTTGTTCTAGCTGAAATAAAACAAATAAGACTTTCTCCAGAAGAAAAAATATTATCAGACATACTGTAAAAATTTCCTTGCTCTGTTAAACATCATTTGGGAAATTTTTTAAAAAGAGAAAAAAATTAAAAGGGGGGCTAATAATTCTGACTTCAACTGTATATTAGAGTTATGTGGTGTTTGTTAAATTGATTCTGTCTCAAGTTATTTTTAAGTTTGACAAAAAAATTAAACGACTTCTAATGTCAAACTAATAATGTTTAGACATTTTTTATACTTTATAAAAAGGGTTTTCGGGGGGGCGACAAGGTGGCATAGTGGTTAGCACTGTTGGCTCACAGCAAGAAGATTACTGGTTCGAGTCCCGGCTGGGTCAGTTGGCATTTCTGTGTGGAGTTTGCATGTTTTCCTCGTGTTCATGTGGGTTTCCTCTGGGTGCTCCAGTTTCCCCCACAAGTCCAAAGACATGTGGTGTAGGTGAATTGAATAAACTATATTGGCCGTAGTAAATGTGTGCTTCCCAGTACTGGGTTGCAGCTGGAAGGGCATCCGCTTTGTAAAACAAATACTGGATAAGTTGGTGGTTCATTCCACTGTGGCGACCTCTGATGAACAAAGGGACTAAGACGAAGAAAAATTTATGAATGATGAATGAATAAACGTTTTTGAAACAAATGAATAAGCATGAATGCTTGCATACTCTCATATACGCAAGTCGTTTTAATGGAATAACAATTTTATGTTTCCACAGGTGTGAGCGTCTCAGCCAATCAGGACGATGAGACCGACATGGAGACGTTTCAAATGGAAATTGATAAAGATACGAGAAAGTGCAAATTCAGAACCAATGAAGGAAATTACTGGACGCTTGTTGCTCACGGAGGCATCCAGTCAACAGCCACAGAGGCGTAAGATTTACTTTTGGTCTTCCACACAAAACTACGTTTGCTGTTTTTAATTGAAGTGAGAATTATTAGCCCTGCTGAATTATTAGCCCCCTTGTATATTTTTTCACCAATTTCTGTTTAATGGAGAAAATATTTTTTCAACACATTTCTAAACATAATAGTTTTAATAACTAATTTCAATTAACTGATTTCTTTTATCTTTGCCATGATGACAGTAAAGAATATTTTACTAGATACAGTTGAAATCAGAATTATTAGCCCCCCTTTGACTTTTTTTTCTTTTTTCTTCTTTTTTAAATTCTTAAATTCTTTTTTAAATATTTCCCAAATTATGTTTAACAGAGCAAGGAAATTTTAAGAGTATGTCTGGTAAATTTTTTTCTTCTGGAGAAAGTCTTATTTGTTTAACTTCGGCTAGAATAAAAGCAGTTTTTAAGGTCAAAATGATTAGCCCTTTAAAGCTATATTTTTTCTGATAGTCTACAGAACAAACCATCGATATACAATAACTTGCCTAATTACCCTAACCTGCCTAGTTAACTTAATTAACTTAGTTAAGCCTTTAAATGTCACTTTAAGCTGTATAGAAGTGTCTTGAAAAAAATCTAGTAAAATATTATTTACTGTCATCATGACAAAGATAAAAGAAATCAGTTGTTAGAAATGAGTTATTAAAACTATTATGTTTAGAAATGTGTTGAAAAAATCTTCTCTCCGTTAGACAGAAATTAGGGAAAAAATAAAAATTGATTAGGATGATTAGGAGGCCACGATGGGAAAGTGCAGATTGAGGGACTTTGGCCAGGACACCGGGGTTACACCCCTAATCTTTATGAGAAGTGCCATGGGATTTTTAATGACCACAGAGAGTCAGGACCTCGGTTTAACATCTCATTCAAAAGGCGGCGCCCACTGACAGTGTAGTGTCCCCTTCACTTTTTACTGGGGCATTAGGACTCACACCCTGCTGGCCTCTCTAACGCCACTTCCAACAGCAACCTAGTTTTCCCATGTGGTCTCAATCCAGGTACTGACCAGGCTCAGCCCTGCTTAGCTTCAGTGAGTAACCGGTCTTGGGCTGCAGGGCGATATGGCTGTGGCTATCTTAACCCTTTAACTACCCCACCAAGAAAAATGTATTGGATTGCATTTCTAAACTCCTAATGTCGCTAGTTAACACACTCAATGCAATTTTTTTCACCACATCCCATAATTTCTAAAATATCAACCTCTACTAAATAGTAGATAAATTGGTTTAAGGTAAAAGTACTTAAATAAGTACTTATTAATTACTAGTTAATTACGGAATTAATACATATATAATTAAAAATCTGAAAATATGAAGTGTAAGACCAATTTATTTAAAAACATAATCAAAATAAAAAAAATTGAATACTAAATCATGCTTATTTTTTGAAGTATGCCATAAAATATTTCAGATTCTCATTTAAAATGTTTTTTTTTTACAATAAAACCAAAATTAAGTGTAGTAGTGTAACAGGATTATGTTTGATTTTTTTTATAAACCAATAATGCTGTGTGTGTGTAAACTATTATTTGACCTTAAAATGTTTTATAAAAAAAAATCTAAACAACTTTTATTCTAGCCTATATAAAACAAATAAGACTTTCTCCAGAAGAAAAAATATTATAGGAAATACTGTGAAACATTCCCTGCTCTGTTAAACATTATACGGGAAATATTTGAAAATTTTACAGAAGGACGAATAATTTTGACTTCAACTGTATATACAATAAGCTGAAACAACATAATTCTGGAGTTTTTTGGGGGGACAACTTCATTGTTTTATGTTAAATCCACTTAAATTTGTAAAAAACAACAACTAACAAGTTAACTTCGTTGATGTTCTCCCAACGCAAATTGATTGTGTGGAACCCAGCATTTTTTCATACAGTGCAGTATAAGAGCCACCACATGAGAGCAAGTTGCGACAAATAACTTTAAGTAGATGCAATCATAACAGCAGTCAAACAACTGCAGACAAACTGTAAAGCTGTTTCATTTGCTCCAGTTCTCTGTGGGTGTGCATGTCTTTATTAACACTTAAATGTACAATCTCCCATTGTGTGCAGCGGTGCCAACACCATGTTTGACATCGTGTGGCTTGGTCGACGGGTGGCACTGCGGGCCAGCAATGGAAAATATGTATGTACTAAGAAAAACGGCCAGCTTTCTGCAGTCAGCGACTCTGTGGGTGAGTACATAGTCGAAGCCACCCTCAAACAAAATCAAATATTGTCTTAAAAACCCAATAATACAGTATGCCGCTTTATTTTTCCCTCCAGGCGAGGACGAGCAGCTGATTCTGAAGCTGATCAACAGGCCTATTCTGATCCTGAGGGGAGAAAACGGCTATGTTTGCCACCACAAGAACTCAAACACGCTGGACGCCAGTCGCTCAGTTTATGACATTTTCACACTGCAGTTCAGCGATGGCGCATACCACATTAAAGGTGAGTTTCGCTCTAGATGCATTTTCAATTATTTATATTCTGAATGTGCTGTAATAAGTCCTCAAGCTGATTTCTGGAAAACAATTAATGAGCTTTTATTGGCTGGAAATTGATTTAAAGGCAAAAAAAAGTGCTTCTGGGAATAACTTCTGTTAATTGGAATCAGTGCTAGAAATGTCATTTTTAATTAATTAACTAACTGGAATTGACTTTGAAGGGAACTGGCTTTCTTTGAGAGGGTATATTGGGTCTACTTATAACTATAAACTTCATGAAAAGGCATGAAATATACCAAATGTTAGATTGGATGATTAAGTAAGAGGAATTCATCGTTTAATATTTTATAAACATGCAAGTCTTTGGATTTGTTTTGAGTAAAATGTTAATTTCATTCGTTCATTTTCCTTCAGCTTAGTCCCTTATTAATGAGGGGTCACCACTGCAACATGAACCACTAATTATTCCAGCATATATTTTACATAACAGATGCCGCAACCCAGCACTGGGAAACACCCATACACTCATTCACACTCATACACTATTGCAGATTTAGATTCAATTCACCTATACCGCATGTCTTTGGACTGTGAGGGGAAACCGGAGCACCCGGAGGAAACCTACGCGAACACGGGGAGAACATGCAAACTCCACACAGAAATGTCAGCTGACCCAGCCGGGACTCAAACCAGCGACCCTATTGCTGTGAGAGGACACTGCTAACCACTAAGCCACCTAAAATGTTCATTTGTGTTTTATTTTTTAAACTGATGATAATGTTTTCAATATTTGAAATAGGAATGATTATAATCTGCAATCATCATTTAGAGCATTTATTTGCAGAAAATGATTATATAGGTCAATATAAAATAGAACACCTTATAAGATCTTGAATATTTAAGGAGCAAAAACAGACATATAATGCATACATACGGCCCCTTTATTAGGTACGCCTTACTATTACTGGGTCGGACCCCCAAAATCTTTCCATAGATTCAACAAGGTACTGGAAATATTCCTCCGGGATTTCGGTCCATATTGACATTATAGCATCATGCAGTTGCTGCAGATTTGTCGGCTGCACATCCATGATGCGAATCTCCCATACCACCACATCCCAAAGGTGCTGTACTGGATTGAGATCTGGTGACTGTGGAGGCCATTTGAGTATAGTGAACTCTTAGTCACGTTAAAAAAAAAACAGTCTGAGATGATTCACGCTTTATGACATTGCGCGTTATCCTGCTGGAAGTAGCCATCAGAAGATGGGTACACTGTGGTTATAAAGGGATGGACATGGTCAGCAACAATACTTAGGTAGGTGTTGACACAATGCTCAATTGGTACTAATGGGCCCAAAGTGTGCCAAGAAAATATCCCCCACACCATTATACGACCACCAGCCTGAACCGTTGATACAAGGCAGGATGGATCCATGCTTTCATGTTGTTGATGCCAAATTCTGACCCTACCATCCGAATGTCGCAGCAGAAATCGAGACTCATCAGACCAGGCAATGTTTTTCCAATCTTCTATTGTCCAATTTTGGTGAGCCTGTGCAAATTGTAGCCTCAGTTTCCTGTTCTTAGCTGACAGGAGTGGCACCCGGTGCAGTCTTCTGCTGCTGTAGCCCATCTGCCTCAAGGTTGGACATGTTGTATGTTCAGAGATGCTCTTCTGCATACCTCGATTGTTACCAGTGGTTAATTGATTTACTGTTGCCTTTCTATCAAAATATAAATATGATTGTAGTATATGAGCTCAGTTACTGTGAGCTACTATACCTGTTTTATTAACATTGGCTTTTTTTCATCTATTAAAAACATTTTTATGCTCAATATTTGTGTAAATTTATACTTTATCCAGGTTCCTTTAATGAATAATAAATAAAATTTTCTAAAACTATTTTTGCAACATATGTCTGTACTGTCATTTTTGATTAATTTAACGCATGCTTGTTGAATAAAAGTATTTCTGTAGTTTTTTTGTTTGTTTTTATTTAGCCCATACCCTAGGCATAATAGCTAAATACAATTTAATACAAAAACACTATTAACCATGGCAAACTTATGAAAATTATGGGAACACTTTATATTTTTTCAAATGACACACTATTGCAATATTGCTGTATCTGTGTTGTGTTTGTTAATATAAATTGGTCTTGAAGTGGCCTCTTATATATACATTTTATGAGGCTATTTATTTTTATTTATGCCATTTAGGCTGTGAAAGCTGACCAACTGCTGTTCCTGCTGGTGCTGATGGAGCATTCTGTTTCTATGTTCACAAAATATATGGAAGGAGAACCAGTTTATTTTTTTTATAATTTATGTTATATAGCTGAAACAGAAATGAACCTGTTTTTTTTTTATTTACGTAATGTTATAAACAATTAAGTTTAATTTATTTATGTTGTCATTTATGTCCTGAAGCTGACCTCTTTTGTTTTCCTGCAGGTGCTGGCGGAAAATTCTGGTATGTGTCGAGCAGTGGTTTG
Organism: Danio tinwini; assembly: GCA_903798205.1. NCBI lineage: Eukaryota > Metazoa > Chordata > Actinopteri > Cypriniformes > Danionidae > Danio > Danio tinwini. Next base: position 956,042 of record CAIGQZ010000217.1, on the reverse strand, counting down.
GTGTGTTCAGACGGAGACACGCCTGAGGATTTCAGCTTTGAGTTCTTAGAGCACGGACGGATAGCGATTAGAGGCAAAAACGGCAAATACCTGCGGGGAGATCAGGGCGGGAATCTGAAAGGGGACGGAGAGACGGCGGACAGCTCTTCCCTCTGGGAATACTGACATCTTGTGGACACTGAATGAACTGCCACATTTTCAGCTGAGAGAAAAAATACATTGGTAAAACTGAGGTGTTATGTTTGGACATCTGTTTTCCCATCAACCGGCATTTGATTTAGAGTCAGTATTCAGCATTACGCATGTATTATTTATTATTTCTGGTTTATAGTTCTATAAAACAGGAGGCTGTGAATAACAACAAGACTAACACGACAAGACCTGAACCTTTATCATATCAGCTCACTATCGCACTCTATTCCATACCATGCTATAATTGTGGCAAAATTAAATACGTTTTATTCCCTATTGTGATTTATTTGCTTTCTTAAAGGGATAGTTTCCGCAAAAACAAAAATATACTCTCTATTTACTCCCCCTCGAGTGGTTCAAAACCTAGTTTCCTCCTTCTGTTCAACACAAAATAAGATTTTTTATGAAGAAAGCTGAAATCCTGTAACCATTGACATCAATAGTTGGACAAACAATTACAAGACTATGGTTAACGGTTTCTAACTCAAATTATCAGATCAAATTATCACTGTGGTTTATCAGAATAAAGTCAAACAGGCTTGGAACAAGCGAAGAGAGAGAGTAAATGACAGAATTTTTACTTTTGGTTGAGCCATCCCTTTAAGACCTTCTGGAAAGATTTTCCAGTTATTACAATAAAATCCTGTCTCGTAATTCTGGAGGAATGAATCTCATTTGCTGTAAGCCGCATCATGTTTTTGATATGAATTGAATTGGCTTCCAGTACATCAGCATTGAATAGGCAAGTGTTGCCTGTTGCTATGTCCTCTATATGCTGGTTGTATTTCCAGCAACACAATACTATTCATTAAGGCTCGTTTCATAAATGAACTGCTGCTGGCTGCAGTCAATAAGATAAAAATATGAAACCCAATAATTCTCTACATTAGATTTGCACTGTGGTTAACCAGAGCAGTTATCTTACAGAGACATTCTATACTAATTTTGTGAAGTATAAAACATCAAGAGTGACACGGTGGCTCAGTGGTTAGCACTGTCACCTTACAGCAAGAAGGTTGCTGGTTCGAGTCCCAGCTGGGTCTGTTGGCATTTCTGTGTGGAGTTTGCATATTCTCCCTGTGTTCGCATGGGTTTCATCCGGGTGCTCCGGTTTCCCCCATAGTCCAAAGACATGCGCTATAGGTCAATTGAATAAACTAATTTGGCCGTAGTGTATGTGTGTGAATAGGTGTGTGGATGTTTCCCAGTACTGTGTTGCAGCTGGAAGGGCATCCGGTGCGTAAAACATGTGCTGTATAAGTTGGCGGTTCATTCCACTGTGGTGACCCTTGATTATTAAGCCGAAAAGAAAATTAATGAATGAATAAAACATCAAGGGCAACACGGTGGCTTAGTGGTTAGCACTGTCGCCTCACAGCAAGAAGGTCACTGGTTCGAGTCCCAGCTGGGTCAGTTGGTATTTCTGTGTGAAGTTTGCATGTTCTCCCCGTGTTCGTGTGGGTTTCCTCCATATGCTCCGGTTTCCCCCACAAGTCCAAAGACATGCTTTATAGATGAATTGAATAAACTAAATTGGCCGTAGTGTGTGTGAATGAGTGTGTATGGATGTTTCCTAGTAGCAGCTGGAAGAGCATCTGTTGTGTAAAACATATGCTGGATAAGTTGGCGATTCATTCCACTGTGGCGACCCCTGATGAATAAAGTGACTAAGCCGAAGGAAAATGAGTTAATAAAACATCAAACAGTACAGTTGAAGTCAGAATTATTTGCCCCCCGGTTTATTTTTTCCCCAATTTTTGTTTAACGGAGATAGGAGATAAGATTTTTCAACACATTTCAAAACATAATAGTTTTAATAACTCATTTCTAATAACATGATGACAGTAAATAATATTTTACTAGATATTTTGCAAGATGCTTCTATACAGCGTGCCATACAAAGTGACATTTAAAGGCTTAACTAGGTAAATTAGGTGAAATAGGCAGGTTAGGCAGACAATACAAAATAGCTTAAAGGGGCTAATAATGTTGACCCTAAAATTTTTATTTTATTTTTTTTTATTAAAAACTGCTTTTATTCTAGGCGAAATAAAACAAATTAGACTTTCTCCAGAAGAAAAAATATTATCAGACATACTGTGAAAATTTCCTTGCTCTGTTAAACATAATTTGATAAATATTTAAGAAAGAAAATAAATTCAAAGGGGGACTAATAGTTCTGACTTCAACTGTATGTATTGAAGAAGCCACTGTTGGTACAATACAAACTGACGAACTAATAACCCCTGTTATATTTACATGTGGCAGAAAAAATTCAAACAATGGAAGCAATCGATGCAAGTATTCATTCATTGATTCATTCATTCATTTTCTTTTCGGCTTAGTCCCTTTATTAATCTGGGGTCGCCACAGCGGAATGAATCACCAACTTATCTCCAGCTTGTAACTTATTTTCAGCAATTGATGTCCTTCCAGCTGCAACCTATCACTGGGAAACATACACTCTTGCATTCACACAAATACACTACGGACAATTTAGCTTACCCAATTCACCTATACTGCTTGTCTTGGACTTGTGGAGGAAACCGGAGCACCCAGAGGAAACCCACGGCAACACGGGGAGAACATGCAAACTCCACACAAAAATGCCAACTGACCTAGCCGAGGCTCAAACCAGACCTTCTTGCTGTGAGGCGATCGTGCTACCCACTGCGCCACCGTGACACCAAAAATGTAGAACAAAAAAATTAAAAAGGGATTGTTGGAAAATCTATTTTATATAAACAATGAAAACAGAATACAGTATAAATAAAAGTCTTTGTACTGGATTTTGCTTTCTTTTGGTACATTGAAAGATCAGCAGATCACATTCTATATTTTCATGATATAAAAAAAGCCAGGGTTTAAAATCTGCCACATGCAGGTTAAAATCAACCACAGCAGCTATAGCATGCCAAACATCTAGCCAGTTTGACTGGTTATTATTTATAAACCTTCAATTTTAGCAAAACAAAGCATAAATGGCTCAAAAAATCATATAGAAAATATGAATATTCCATCTAAATATAAATTGTCATTTCTGAAGAATGATAGCTTGCACGTTTTGTTGCTAGATTGGCTGGTGAGCAGAAAAAAATATTTAATATCCTAAAAATAGTGGCGAAGTGGGTAGCACGATTGCCTCACAGCAAGAAGGTCGCTGGTTCAAGCCTGGGTCAGTTGGCATTTCTGTGTGGAGTTTGCATCATTCTCCCCCTGAATGCACAGGTTTCCTCCGGGTGCTCCAGTTTCCCCCACAGTCCAAAGACAAAGGAGAATTGGGTAAGCTAAATTGTCCGTAGTGTATGTGTGTAAATGAGTGTATGGGGGCTTCCCAGTGACGGGTTGCAGCTGGGCATCCGCTGCATATGCTGGATAAATTGGCAGTTCATTTCACTATGGTGACCCCAGATTAATAAAGGGACTAAGCTAAAAAGAAAATGAATGAATAAATGAGTATCCTAAAAATTACATTCAAAACTGATCTGCAATGTTGTTAAAAAGAATGATCACTAACTGAACAAAAGAAATTCATGGTCAAGTGGCAATGATCTAATCATCATGTGTGTTTAAGAATCTGATTATACTAAAGCAATAAAAGCACACACAGTAGGCCTACATTATAGAGCAAAAAATATGATATAAATTAGCAAAATTGCTTGCTTGTTGTGTCTGTGATCTTCAGCGTATTTACACTGAACACAATCCAATAATGTGAAGTGTTGCAAATATTTACCAAAAACATGAAAACTGTCTCATATGCCTTATAGCTTAACACTTGTTATGAGCTAGACAAAAAAAGGCCAATACACCAAAGAGCTTTAATATACAACACTGTAAAAAATTATATGATCAATTAGTCATGTCAGCATATGTTTTTACTTTATTGTAACTTATTAAACTACATTAATCATGTTCTAACTTAATTTTATAAGTTAAGCAAACTGTAGTCAGGGAGGGTTCGGGTGGTTTGAAAGATCCACCCCTCATTGACAAAGGTCCAGAATTTGTCCCATATATGAGCTCATTTGTCCTATTTTGAATGCTATGCCATCATAACTAGTGAAAATAATCCATCAAAAATAAATCAAAATAAAATTTGTTTAAATACAATTGTTATCCATGAATTTTCAAATGTACTTTTTTCACGAGAGGCTAGAAAAATTATGAAGCTCTACATTATTGTTATTATTATTTTTTATTATTATTCAAATGGCCAAATTCTGACTGAGGAAAGTTGAATGTGCTGGCCAGTTTGTTATTTATAATTTGCCTATAAATGACTATAGGCTTGTTTACTTTTTTATGATATACGATGTAATAAATTTGTATATTAAAAATACGTTTTTTTTTCATATTATTTATTCTAAATCTATGAAATATTTTTGGTACATCAAAAAGTGTGGTTATGATGACCATCCGACAAGCTAATCCAGCTAAAAATAGTGCTTAAAATGTATTTACATCTCATAATTAAATAAAATTTGAGGTGTATAACTGCAAAAAGGTCCACTTTTTGAGAAAAAAAAGAACCAACCCTTTCTCCAAGCTGGCTACGAGCCTGTATAAGTTTAATGGACTCATGAGATTAATTTGATTCAGCTTAAAAAATTAAGGCAACCAGGATTTTTTTTACAATGCATAGTGTGTGTACGTGTGTGTGAGAGATAAATAAGAAGAGAAACAAATATTACTGTGATTTGTTCCATAGAAGTTAGTCTATGAAATAAATAACTAAAAGAAATAATAATTACTACCGACTCTTACAACGACTAGACTACTATATGCTGTTCGTACTGCGCATGCGTGGACGTGACGCTTTGCAGCCAATCAAGACTCGCGCTCTCAATTTTAAACTTTTACCGGAAGAATCAACAAGCAAGCAAGACTCCAACGGATTTATCTCGAATATCTTCCCTTTAATTTCCACACCAACCTCCCAAGAAAATGGATCTTGCAAGTGACGATCAGACCAAAATGTACTTTTACGAGAACAGACTTCAGACGTTCGTTGGTTGGCCGTTTGAGGAGGGCTGCGTTTGCACTCCAGAAAACGTGAGTAAATACAGACACTGGGTTCTGTAGGCGTACGTTAACAAAGGAAGTTATTTCATACATGTTTTTGTTCCTTAGATGGCTAAAGCTGGATTTATTCACACCCCGTCGGAGAACAGTCCAGATATAGCGCAGTGTTTCTTCTGTCTGAAAGAGCTGGAAGGATGGGAACCGGAGGATGACCCTGAGTGAGTCCGTGTCTTTTAAACTGTCCACTATTGCATTATACATCTGAAAGAAGCTTTGTCTCTGTAATTCAATAAGACTCACATTTCAAGTCAGGGTTATTTGATTTAATAAATGCCATCGGTCCCCTTGTTATTTCGCATTTGTTCCTGACGTGCTGTGTGGTTTTGTTGTGCTGTCAGGAAAGAGCATAAAGCGCATTCTCCTAGCTGTGATTTTATCTTGCTGAAGAAGACCGTGGACAGTCTGACTGTGGAGGAATTTCTGAAACTTCAAAAAGAGAGACAGAAGTTTATTATTGTAAGTATGAGATGACTGACAGAACGTGTTAAAGGGATAGTTCACTCAAAGATGAATATTCTGTCATAATTTGCTCACTTACTTGCATCTTTTACTTCACTTGTTTCAAATCGTTATGAATTTCTTTTTTCTGTTAAACACAACACAAAACAAAAAAAGTAATGAGGTTAGACAAACCACATTTTTTTACCAACAACACACAAGCCTCTCCTACAAATGAGCACTAAAAGTATGATCGCCGGACTTATGGTTTTTGAGCAGTATTGCCAAAAGTGCCAGGAGTAAATAATTTTACTATTTACCCCGCCTGCAGGGCAAGTTGTAACAGACAGAGGGTTAGTTGTAACGTGCTTTAATAGGCAGATTTCACCCAAGTTATTTAAATCCAGTTTACTTTAAATAGTAAACATATTTCCTCAGTAGCTATTTTTTTGGTCTACATGATTTGTTTATTTAAAGTGCATTTATTTGCATTATTATCCATTATTATACAATGCATTTATTTGCATTATTAGCAATAATATTTTTTTTCTATTAAAAACATTTTCTATTTAAAAAACATTTTTATATAAAAAGTTTCCAACATTACACTCAATTTTAAAAATATTTAGTTAGTTTAATTGGTGTCCAACAGTGTTTGGCTTATTTGTAACAACCTTGTTACAACTAACCCTGCTGTGTCGTGTTTTCCTCAAAACTGGCCAGCAGTTACTGTGTGTTTTACATCTTTCAAAACGCTTCCGTCTTTTAGCCTAGAAGACTGTAATCACAACTATATAAGATTTTATTTACATACTTTCACAGATTTTTAAAAAATATAATAATAATAAAAAAAAACTTTTTATGCTCCAAAAATGGTTTCTCTTGCAAACTTTGCAGAACTTTTTCAATAATTGGCAACTTCTGCCGACACTGTGGTTTAACACCTCGGAAGTGTGCCATGGTTAACCCTGAGTAAATATCTTAAAACGTTTACCTTAACTGCCTGCTCTACCAAGTGGTTGACCATATTTTGTCTGTTTTAAATAAACAGTTAAAGTAATTTAAAGAATGACTGTTTTAAATAATGGTTTACACATACAGCATTGTTGGTTTACAAAAAAAAAACATAATCCTGTTGCACCACCACTTTTATTGTAAAAAAAAAAAAACGTTAAATGAGAATCAGAAATATTTTATGGCATACTTCATAAATAACGATGGTTTACTATTCAAAAATGTTTTATTTTGAATATTTAAAAAAAAATTAATTCCTGTACTTTTACCATAAATTGACATATCAACCATTTGGTAGAGGTTGATCTTTTAGAACTAATGGGGTCTGTTGAAAAAAATTGCATGTGTGTTAACTTGCTACATTAGGAGTTTTTTTTTTCTTGGTTGGGCAGTTAAAGGGATAAGATATTTTGAAAAATGATGGAAACATGTAACCACTGGTTTCTGTAGTATTTATTTTTTCTACTATGAAAGCCAATGGGTACAGGTTTTAGCTTCAAAATATCTTCTTTTTTGTTCAGCATAATAATGAAACGGATAATGACTTGGAAACACTTAAGGGAGAGTAAATAGTGAGTACATTTTATTTTTTAGGTGAACAATCCCTTTATTTAGTCACATTTATGTGTACAGAGCTGTATGCAATATAGTTTCAAATCCGCAAGCTTTATATTAATAAACAGGAAAATATCAGTTCTGAAATCTCTAATTATGATGTACAAAAGATAGTAAGTGTTAATATTCAGTTTAGGGCATTGTTTTTTTTTTTTTTTACTTCGGCAACAGCCAAAGTTGCAAAGTTCATCAATTATGAATCCAGTTCATTCATTCATTTTCCTTTGGCTTAGTCCCGAAAAAATGAACTACCACAGCAGAATGAACTACCAACTTATCCAGCATATGTTTTACACAGTGAATGCCCTTCCAGCTGCAACCCAGTACTGAGAAACATCCATACATACTTAGTCACACACATACACTATGGCCAATTTAGTTCATTCAGTTCACCTATACCGCATGCCTCTGGTCTGTGAGGGAAACTGGAGCACCCAGAGGAAACCCATGGGAACACGGGGAGAACATGCAAACTCCCCACAGAAATGCCAACTGACCCAACCGAGGCTCAAACTAGTGACCTTCTTGCTGTGAGGCGACAGTGCTAACCATTGAGCCATTACGTTGCCCGAATCCAGTTCAATTCAGCTATAAACCGCTTTATAGAAGGCAATACGTGCTGCTGATGATGTGACAATAAAAGTGATTTGATTTGATAATGTCATTATATTAATGTAAAATTAGCTCAGTTTATTTCAATTTAGTTCAGTGACGTTGTCAGTGTTCTAAAGGTAATGCCATTATTCAATTTAAATATTTGTCTCATTCAGCAGTGTCAGTGTGGTCCAGTTGATGCTATTGTTCAGTATTTCAAAGACAACCCAACCAAAGCAAAGCCTACAGTGGCAAGGAACAAAAACTCCCATCAAAACAAAAAAAAGTGGAATACAATAAATTAATCTGGCTTAGTGCATTATATGGGTGGATGTGTGCAATGTGAGATCAATCAGGTGTTTATAATTTATTACAGTTATATGTGTATTTTCATTTTTATGTTTAAACCATTATAATGATATTATATTAGTGTTAAATTGGTTCAATTTAGTTCAGTTCAGTGACATTGTCAGTGTTCTAAAGGTAATGCCATTATTTAATTGAAATATTGGTCTCATCCAGTTTATCTGGTCCAGTTGATGCTATTCTTAAGTAATTTAATATTTTAAAGGCAACAAGCAAAGCAAAGAACTACAGTGGCAAGAAACCAAAACTCCAATCAAGACTAGAAAAAAGTGGAATAAAAATAATTAATTTGGCATTGTGCATTATATGGGTTGGATATGTGTATTTTGGGAAAAAAATCAGGTGTTTAAAATTCATTACAGATAAAATGTGTATTAATGTTAGGGCTGGGCGATTAATCGAAAAGTAATCGCAATCGACATTCAGAACCTATAATCGATAACATTTTTCCAGATTGATTATTTAAATAAATTTTCCTTTCCCCAGCTAATTTTCCTACCACGTGTAGAGTCTCGTGACCCCGCTCTGTTTTTACTTCCATATAGAAGTACATAGCAACGATGCATAGTGCAAGCTCTGTGATTGGTTGTCTTGATAGTGGTGACAAATGTGGGCGAGCATTCCGCGGGAAAGCAGCGAGCCTGTTGGAGTGAGTGTGGAGTTCTGTGGAGGAATAATTATAATGTGATTTTCCATTTGACATTAAAATGATTATTTACATTAAAATATTTGTTTACAGAGATGCAAGAAATGCACTGTTTAAAATATTATTCACAGGATACAAGAGTTATTTTATTTAGAAGAGATGCTGCTTATTCTACTTTTAATATGAAAAACATTTAAACTAACTTTTTTGTGTAAAAAAGTGACCGTTTGTTTTGGGCAATGTGTGTTTTAGTTTCTGTTGTTCAGCGTTGATGTTCACTAAATAATTATAGATAGTAGATGGTGTGTTTCCTTCAATTATTTAAATTGAAGGATATATATAAATATAAATCAAGTAATTCATTCTTCATTCAAAAATGAATGACTTGACTATTTATAAAACTTGTCAGTGAACTATGTTAAAAAAAGTCTCTAAATTAAAATGAATGAATAAAATAATCGTTCATTAATCTTAATCGGGTTAAAATGTTCAATTAATCAAGATTGTGATTTTTAGTCCAAACTGCGCAGCACTAATTAATGTGTTTATTAAACTGTGGCACACATTTAGACATTATTTTAAATGTCACTCAGTCTGAAAATGTACTGTATTAAAAAATGCATTTGGTTTGTATTTACCTTGGGGCAAATAAAAACCTTTACTTGCAATAAAATCTAAGTTTTTGTACTTTCCAAAGCTGAATATTATTATACTGTATTGTTTGATTTTGACATTTACATGCTAATAGTATATACGAAATGACATGTTTTTCAACCTTTCAGAAAAAATCATGTGGCCACGCGATTGATAAATTTGAAGATGCAGTGAAGCTCAAGAGAAACCAGATCATCCAGACTGCGATGGGGGAGGAATGAAGAGGTTCATTGAGAGCATTTGGCTGTGGTCCTTTCATTGAACTCTCTCTTTTGTTTTCCTTCATTTATGTCAAGGAACACTCTGTACTCTTTAAATGTTATCTGTGTTTAAATCTGTGTTCTGTCACTTGTAAAAGTTGATTTTATTCCTTTATTCTTTATAATTTCTTCCTGCTTTTATAGTATTTATTTTAAAATGAGAAAAATAATAAAAGAATACTCTTCCATGATCTCTGTGAATTTTTTTCTGCAACCTTGTGTCTTTGCTGTCTAAAAATCAGGATTTGGTGAGTTATTTGTATTTGCAATGGGGGAGTTTTCCTGGGAATTACTGCAGCTTTTACATTTGTGCATCTCGTGTCCAGAACACGCAAGTCTATTGGTTTGAGAATCAGGTGTCTTTGGAGACCAATTAAGCGTAACAAACTAGGGCTGCACAATATACTGTTTCAGCATCGATATCGCAATGCACATATCTGCAGTAGTCATATTGGAGGATAAGCAATGTTGAGTTCCAGATTATAGTAGAAGAGGAGCCACAGTTCAAAACACATGAGATTTATGGAGTCACTGCAGAGTTCAAGCATTAAAGAGAGAGTTTATTATTTGCATGCGTTTTATAAGGCTTGTGACTTCATGAGAATTTTAAAAGCATTCGGGCAAAATAAATTGTGCTATGGAATTTGCAATGGAATATGTAATTTACACTCACCGGCCGCTTTATTAGGTACATACTTTTTTTTTTTTTTCTAGTACCTTTTTTATCTCCTTTTTTAATCCTTTATGGTATAGATTCAACAAGCTACTGGAAATATTCCTGAGATTTTGGTCCATATTGACATGAATGCATCATGCAGTTGCTGCAGATTTTTTGGCTGCACATCCATGATGCGAATCTCCCGTTCCACCACATTCTAAAGGTGCTTTATTGGATTGTGATCTGGTGACTGTGGAGGCCATTTGAGTACAGTGTAATCATTGTCATGCTCAAGAAAACCAGTCTGAGATGATTTGTGCTTTATGACATGACGTGTTATCCTGCTAGAATAAGCTCGGTTGGTACTAATACAGCAGAAAAACAAAATATTGCAATGTTAGATTTTTCCGATATTGTGCAGCCCTATAACAAACTTGACATGTTGAGGAAACCAGTTTGAGATGATTTTAATCTCGTTGCAGAGCGTGTTATGCCAGACTTAACCATCAGATGCGTACACTATTTTTCATAAAAGAAATGGAAATTGTTGGCAACAATATACTGGTAAGCTGTGGTGTTTAAACAGTTCTCCTTTCTGTTTTTATCTGACTAATTAAACTGTGTGATTTTCTGTTTCAAGGTTTGTATGTTGTGTATTCAGAGATGCTCTTGCAAACTTGGGTGCAAACAAGGGATTATTTGCTATGACATTTGGCATAAACAAGTTGTTGTTTTTTTCTCTCATTGGATTTTTTCTTTAGTCTAGACCATTTGTTGTGCTTAAAAATCCCTGTAGATCAGTGATATCTGAAATGCCTTTTTAGACATTCAGACTTAAGCATGTGTATTTAATGTAGCAGTTGAGAAAGTTTGCACTAAAACTAGTGCTCAACTCTGAAATATTAACTGTATAATGGGACTAATCTTGATTGTTTTAATTGAATAATAGTATTATTCATTGAGTAATAGTATCATTTAAGTATTGAATAATAGTAATTGAATTAAAATTAGTAATAACATTTTATCTTGCAATTCTTTCTATGCATTTGTTGCACATTCGTATTTTTGATTACAAAGAAAGGTGTATGGTTGGATATGTCATGAAGGGTGTTGGTTATGCACTGTGCGTCATGTTTCGTCTGTACCCGTCATGCGTAATCTTGCGCTCAGTGTTAGTTGGACACGGACAGCGCACACACACCGGTGAGGAATACATGTTAAACCAGCCCACCTATTCTCCTAACACCGCACAACTTTTCTAGTAATAGCAGCTATCATGTGATCAGATGCTGTTTGCGTCTTTGATTGAAAATCTGCATCACTTAATCCAGTTCTTGGCAGCGCTATTTGGGCAGTTTATTCCATATGAGCCCTGACCTGCGTCCTGGGACCCTTCAGTTCAGCGATTGATCGCGTCGCACAGCCAGAGACTTGCGCAAATGATATTGTTTTGGAGTTGCCCTGAATCGGAATCGCGGGGATCCTGGCAGATATGAAAATCACATTCGGTTTTGTGGTGGTAGGCGGGGGTCTGACGGGTGTCCTCAGTTTCAGCTGTTTAACGCTCGCAATCGGGACTGAATATTGGTACATCATTGAAGACCAGCGCACGAACCACACTAACCCGGAGCGCAGCAACTCGGGACTTTGGGGAGTTACAGAAGGTATGGTGGCGCTCTTTTTCATTCTCATGTCTTTGCTAGCAGCTGTTAAGTAGCTCTGATCAAAAGTACAATATTTATTTTAATAATGGTGCTTTGGTAGCTTTTTCTCGTTGAAACAGTTCATTTGAGCAATAAATGCTCAATACTGGGTGAAAAAATAATTTATGTGGGTAAAAAATTATGTGAAAACGTATGATTATTGACCAGGGTTTAAGCCTATAGTATGCTATAAACACGTAACATTAACCATTTCCAGCAAACAATAGACAGACAGCTTGTCTAAAACAAGGTTAAACTTGGACAGTGAAAATCTAATAGACATTTGAGAATAGCCCAAAATCAAATAGACAGATTAGACAGACTTTGTGTAGTCATTTATTTCTGTTTATTTGATGCCTAGTTTTGGTCTATTAGACGTCTATTAGATTTATACTGACAGTGACAGGCCAATTAATCTTTGTTTTAGCAAAGACGACTATGTTTATGAGACATCTTTTAGAAACAAAAAATGCTTGCTGGGTTGTCTTTAAATAAAAATATATATATTTTACATTATTGTTTGCGCTATAATGGCGTTTAACTTGTAGTTCAATTTCGTCAGGATAGCCTACTTCAGAATTAAGGATTTAAACTAAAAGTAAAATGTACACGAATTTTATTTGTCAAACTTTTATGCAATATAGACGATTAGTTTTGTACAAAAATAGCTTTTAACAATTTTAATTAAGTATTTTCTATGATGACGTATTAAATATGCCTAATTTTTCGTTGCACGCGCCGCTCAGTCAGCGATCAAGCACCTGTTGCTATGGTTCTTGATTTTGTTATATTTAACTCTTATTTAAGTATTGTCTCTAAAACATTGTTTGAAAACGTTTTAAAACTGTGCCATATAGAAGCAATTAGGTTGTTGTCCTACAAGGAGGGTAATTATTGCACTGACGATTGTTTTTGTGTTTTTAACCGTAGATGAAAAAAGTAATTCAGAAGACACTGGATATTCAGAATCAGAAAGACAGATGGAAAGTGAGTGTTTTAAAGCTTTTTTTATAAAGACAAAGACCTTAAGTCTGTTAAAAAAACGGTTAATGTACTTAAATCAATGTTTACTACTAAACTGGTCACTGTTAATAGTCATAAATGTGTCTATTAGCATATGGGTAAGCTAACATTGTTTCTAATGTTCATTTTTGGCTTAATGTTTGGTCATGTTTGGCTTAACTGGTTGCTGTTTCATGAATGTTCAATCATGAAATATCTGTTTATATCTTGTCCTCTAAATTGCTCACGATTAAGTCATAATATGTGTATTTCTATGGGTGACACATTAGTTGGGGTTTCTATAAGTAATTTCTATTTGGCTTAACAGCTAGGCCTATAATTTTCTTGATTCAGTCATGCACCGCGTGATTGCCATCTTACTGCCCCTGAGTCTGGTGATGCTGGTGTTTGGAGGTATCTGTGGTCTTGTCAGTTCCCTAGCCAGAAGTCGGGCACTCCTGATTGGATCTGCTTCATATTTCCTCTTGTGCAGTAAGTGTGACCCTCTGAATGCCATGGTTTGTTGTTCAGTAATGCTGTTATAAAATTAAAAGATTGGCTAAGAAACAAGACATTCCCCTAGATTTAAGGTTGTTTATGAAAGCCATTCTGTGAAGTTAATGTGTGATTGAATTTAAACTGAAGCCAAACATATACTTGATAACCAAACTATCATACGTTTCATTGTAATTGCTTCATGTATTGATGTCATACACTGTTAACATTTTCCTGTAGAATCTACAGTAACTTACTGTAAATCAATTACAGCAAAAATACAATACTTACATTTGCAGCATCATTTATCTTGCCGTATATGTATTTACAGTATGGTATGTATATCTCAAATGGAAAATAAACAGTAATTTTCACAATGCAACTTTAAAATACAGTAACATACTGCATAACTGTCCTACAATAAAATACAGGTCATATTACAGTTAAATACTGTGTTGTTAACATAAATAGCAAAGCATATATCATTGTGAGCAGATGATTTCTCAGATTTCACTGCTGTTATTTATGTTGAGTATATTTTAAAAAACATATTTACATATTCATGTGATCGTAACTTTCATCAGTGTGGACCGCATTTGGATGTTCATCATTACACTACTGCAGTTTCTTTTTACTTAATTGTCTGGCAGATGGTTGCTGTGGCAGTGAGCAGGATTGACACAGATGTGGGAATTGCATTAGCTAGTGCTTGTCTTTCACCATCCATGTTTTGACTTTAACAAATCCGCTTATGCAAAAAAAACCTAATCAATATTCATGACCCCAACAGCATGTGGGTATTTAGCAGGCATTAGCTTATATGTTTAGTTTAAAAACATGTTATACTGTATTATTTCATATACACACGCAAATTAGCACCAAACTAATTAGGCTTTTTGGAAAACTTATTGACTTTTACAGTAAGGTATTGACCATTATGACTGGTTCCTCAATGTGTCTGAAGCAGTTGAATGTCAGTCCACATATGTATCTATAGGATACTACACTACCTGACAAAAGTCTTGTCTCCTATCCATGTTTTAGGAACAACAAATAATAACTTGACTTACAGTTGATCATTTGGCATCAGAAGTGGCTTATATAAAAAGGCAAATGCCTCTAGATTATGCTTATTCTACTAAAATAAAGTCCCATGCATGAGCTTGGACGACTGCATCCATACATCTCTGCAATGACTCAAATAATTTATTAATAAAGTCATCTGAAATGGCAAAGAAAGCGTTTTTGCAGGACTCCCAGAGATTTTTGGATTCTTTGGATTCATCTTTAATGGCTCCTCCTTCATGTTACCCCAGACATGCTCAATAATGTTCATGTCTGGTGACTAAACTGGCTAATCCTGGAGCACCTTAACCTGTGGTTCTGTGATTTGTAATGTAATAGGCAGCACATGTCTTGATACCTCAGGCTGTTGATGTTGCCATTCACTCTGCAGATCTCTTGCACGACCCCATACTGAATGTAACTCCAAACCATGATTTTTCCTTCACCAAACTTGACTGATTTCTGTGAGAATCTTGGGTTCATGCGGGTTCCAGTAGGTCTTCTGCAGTATTTGTGATGATTGGGATTAAGTTCAACAGATGATTAATCAGAAAAATCTACTTTCTGCCAAATGATCAACTAGAAGTCAAGTTATTATTTGTTGCTTTTACAACTGGGATCTGGTGTTTCTGTGTGGAGTTTGCATGTTCTCCCTCCGGGTGCTCCGGTTTCCCCCACAGTCCAAAGACATGCGGTACAGGTGAATTGGGTAAGCTAAATTGTCCGTAGTGTATGAGTGTGAATGAGTGTGTGGATGTTTCCCAGAGATGGGTTGCGGCTGGAAGGGCATCCGTTGCGTAAAATCGTGCTGGATAAGTTGGCGGTTCATTCTGCTGTGGCGACCCCAGATTAATAAAGGGTCTAAGCCGACAAGAAAATAATTAAATGAACAACTGGGATCAACAACAAGACTTTTGTCAGGCAGTGTAGCGAAGCACCACAACCTAATACAACTGATATAAGAAAGTCTCATACATGCACTCATAATAGCTTACACTATTAGCCTGTTCTTAACCCTAAAGCTGTATGAAGACCAATTGGGTGCACCAGAGTTACACAAAATCAAGTTTAATCATTGTGCAGTTCTCTGAATGACATTGAAAAACTGGAAAGCTGAACGCATTATTCACCTAGAGTAATTGTTATGTCAGAATCTTATGGGACTGAAGTTATTGTGGTTCATTGTTTTCTTCTCGTGAAATTGATAGCATAATAGAGAACAACCCCCCAGCTATTTCTGTGATTGAACTCGTAATCTTGAGGTGAATGGGGAAGGTGAAACCAAAAAAAGATTAGGCTAGATTTATGTGAAGGATAATATAACCCTCATTTATTCTGACCATACATCACTCTACAATTGAAATGCAACTTTATTGCTTTTGTTCTACACGGAACACATTTACGAACAGAAGAGTGTATAATAATAATCCATGCTGAGTACAACCAGAGTTCGTTTTCAGAGACCTCTGAAATCACAAAGCAACTAAAAGGGATAGTTCCCCAAAAATAAAATTTTTTTTTTTTAGTCCTGTATATATACCATTCACTTCCATATTTATTTGTCCAACTATGGCAGTAAAAGGATGATGAGATTTCGATACTGACATTCTTCCAAATGTCTTACATTCAGCAGAACAAAGACATGTATATGAGATTGAAACAGCCTGCCTGAGGGTGGGTAAATTATGACAGATTTTTTATTTTTGGGAGAACTATCTTTTTTAGCATCAAAGGCAGGAGAATTTTGCTTTGATCTTCATACCGAAATGCATTGAGATTAGGACGTGTCACCAAACAGTATCTGAGAATGTCCTCTCACTATGTAGCCTGAAGGCATATGACTTGAATAAAGGTTTCCTTCAAGGAGGCAGCCATAGTACTTGTCACCGTGGTAATAAGGAGCATATGACTAGTGTTTGACACTGTAAATAGAAATATAAACGAAAGGGTTGGCATCACTCTTGTTATTTGCATAGGGTTACCATACATCCTTTTTTCCCTGGGGATGTCCTCTTTTTTTGGGACAAAAATATGCTGGATCTTTAAATCTCCTAAAATGGGATACACTTTTTGCTTTCAACAGTTGTCAGTTGATGTGTTTTTGCAATACTTTAACCATTCTCTTTAGACCAAACCTTGTTGCATGCTGCCACTGGTCAGTCTTGTACATATGCAAACATTGGCCAGTAGCAGCTTTTACCCGTCAGTACCTATGTTTTCATCCATTTATTTTTATGTGCATATTGGATATGCGCATAAAAAGGTTGATGAAAACGGCAAGATGCACATAAATTTAGAAAATGTGCATAATAGACGTATGCGCATATCTGAGTAGGATAAACTTTTTTTATTTAATAAGAAAAAATGCACATAAACTACGATTGAAACACTTCGAATAAAAGTGATCTCTTATAAAATGCGTGTGAATGTGGAAACCAACAGGCTGACCACATTGTAAAGCAACTGAAATGTTGTTTTGGTCATTCTAAATGCCTTAACCATTTCAGTATTAGTGTTAATATATTATTAATTACCTCCATAATTGTCGAGAGCATCTGTGCTCTGCGTCTCACACCTTCAAACGCCACCCTGCGTTCATTGCGTGTTGGCATTGTCTTCTGAGGCAAGTAATTAATTATAATTAATTATTATATTATTATATAATTATATATAATTATAATTAATTATAAAAGTAATTTATTAAATAAGGAAAAGATTCACTCAGCTTCTCCTACCGCAGTAAATTCTGTTTTTACTTTTGATATTTGGCTCCAGTTGATCAGGAAGTGATTATTTTCTTCTTTTTGGCTCTCTTTTGTTCGCTTAGACACTGTTTATTTGCATGAATTTTATGTGATATTTCAGTTTTGCGTGTAAATTTGCTTTGCATCTTTGGGTGGTAACATAGCTCCTGAATAGCATAAAAGTTAAATGGTGCATTTCCCATTTAAAAAAATAAAAAAATAAAGGTGCAATATGTAGAATAGACAGTCCAAATTCAAAACATTGGAGAGGTTTGTTTCACCCGGCTCCTCCTCCGATGCACACAGTTGCCAGACCGATGACACCAACATGAGTGAGCATGCCCGACCAATAAGTCTTACAATCTATGCTGCTCAGCTAATGTTTATGTTTGTAATATTTATGTTGTTTGCAATATTTAAAACCTCCTCATTTAGATTTTTTATAACTATGAATCTGCATCTCATTTCGGAGGCTGCTACTGTTCCCTGGAGGTCCCATTTATGGCCATTCCACATATATGGAAGGTGCCCTCATGACTAAAATGTAATGTGCTGTTTTCCGCCAAGGCAACCCGGGGTGCCAAAATATAATTGGGTAAACTGGCAATGGGTGGATTATAGAGACCAAAACAAAGACAGACATTCCGACAAAGAATACATGTATTCAAAGAAAAATAACTGACTTTAGCATTGTTTTTCAGATAAACAAATAGGTTTTCTTCTGCAAATATATTATTTTTATGCTTTAGAAGTGTCAAAAACGTACATACAGCACCTTTAACATGAATAAAAAAGCATGTCATTTAACACCTTATGTGTTAAGTGCTTAACCGTTTTTAAAATATTTGTTATCATTCAATTCTTAAAGGCCGAAAGTTCAATGGTATATGTCATTGCTTTATGTATTAAAGTTATAACATAGTAACATTATAGTTATAAACATTACACTTCTATTTATACACTACCTAACAAAAGTCTTGTCACCTATCCAAGTTTTAGAAACAAGAACAACAGATAATAACTTCACGTCTGGTTGATCATTTAGTATCATAAGTGGCTCATATGGCAAAGGCCTCTAGATTATGCTTATTTTTAGTAAAATAAAATATGATTTTTAATTATTTAATTAGGACAGTAAGGTCTTTGCTTAGACAAAAGCCATGTCACTTAACACAAATAATGTACAGTATAGAATACAAAGTCATGGTGCAGTGGAAAATGTGATTTGAGGACTGCATCTATACATCTCTGCAGTGACTCAAATAACTTATTAATAAATAAATTGCCAGAAAGTTGCCATCCATTCTGCAGATCTTTCGCACTTCCCATACTGAATGTAACCCCAAACCATAATTTTCCCTTCACCAAACTCTGATTTCTGTGAGAATCTTGGGTCCATGCGGTTTCCAATAGGTTTTCTGCAGTATTTGTAATGATTGGGATGCAGTTCAACACACGATTCATCAGAAAAATTTACCTTTTTTGCAAACTGTTTTAGTCACCCAAGATTTGCACTTATTTGCCACTTTATTAGGGCGTTAAGACAATATATCTGTATATAATTTTTTAAAATCTTTTCAGAAATCTGAAACTAAGATCAAGCAGTGAGGCAGTCCGTTCAAGCAAATCAGTGCATCCATTCATCAGGCTATGATTTGCAACAAAAAACCCCCCCCAAAAAAATAAACTATCAGTTGTTCCTGGATACTAACTGTTTGTTCTAAATGAACCAGCAAATGTAAGATCAAGTCGGTCTGTTACCGTCTAGACTCTCTGGCATGCTAATTAGAAACCGTGTTACTCTTTCTCTTTATTGGCTCTTAATTTTATGTGCATATTATGGCTGATGTACAAATCCATTCTCATTTTGTCAGTGTTTAATTAGATGTGTTTTCTGCTGATGTATCCACATCAGCACATTCTGTTTTAATGAAGATTTGGTAATAATGGCTCACGTCTTGGACTCAACGGGCACACCAGGGTGCCACAGGAAGCTGATTTGACTTCCTCTCTATTTACATCCCTGATGCTTTTCCTAAATCTGAGAAAGTGGATGCCATAGATTTGTCATGTGTGTTTATGGCTCTCTGTACTTACTGTAAGAGCAGTGTTTAGGGAGATGAGCTTTGCGTCTCACAAAGGAGAGTGTTTATGTATTTGGTTTTGGTTCAGTTGATTTTAGAAATAGACTATATAATATTGTCACATATTGATTTATTGGACTAAATGTCTTAGAAAATGCAAGTTTATTTCACAAATAAATTATTTTAAATAAGAGCTTGAATAAGCAGGATTAAGGGAGCTAGATTTAGATTTACCTTAATTTTACCTCAATTTTTTTCCATCTATGTGTTAATGTCTTTTATTCAGCAGCTTAAATAATAAAGGTGAAAACAGTAACAATCGTATGAACATTGTCTTTACTGCATTTAACCAATTTTTATTAGAAAAAAAGTCAAATATTGTTATGAAGAAATTACAAAAAAATATTTCATTTGGAAGAAATAATTATATAAAAAATATATAGAAATCATACATCAAGAGAAACCAAGAATTTTCAAGCGATCTTAATTTTATAATAGCTGTGCACGTGTATGAATGTAATTTATTATTAATAATAATAATAATAATAATAATGATGATAATATATATATATATATATATATATATATATATATATATACGCACACACACACTTACTGGCCACTTTATTAGGTACACCTGTCCTACTGTATCAATGCATTTAGGTATGTAGACATGGTCAAGACGATCTGCTGCAGTTCAAACCGAGCATCAGAATGGGGATGAAAGGTGATTTAAGTGACTTTGAACGTGGCATACTTGTTGGTGCCAGACGAGCTGGTCTGAGTATTTCAGAAACTGCTAATCTGGGATTTTCACGCACAGTCATCTCTACGGTTTACAGAGAATGGTTAGAAAAAGACAAAATATCCAGTAAGCAGCAGTTCTGTGGATGCAAATGCCTTATTTATGCCAGCGGTCAGAGGAGAATGGCCAGACTGGTTCGAGCTGATAGAAAAGCAACAGTAACTCAAAAAACCACTCATTACAACTGAGATATGCAGAAGAGAATCTCTGAATGCACAACAGATCCAACCTTGAGGCGGATGGGCTACAGCAGCAGAAGACTACATCGGGTGCCACTCCTGTCAGCTAAGAACAGGAAACTGAGGCTACAATTCGCACAGGCTCACCAAAATTGCACAATAGAAGATTGGAAAAATGTTGCCTAGTCTGATGAGACTCAGACATGATGAGATTTCTGCTGCAACATTTGGATCGTAGGGTCAGAATTTGGTGTCAACAACTTGAAGGCATGGATCTATTCTGCAATACATATAT
>CAIGQZ010000217.1:884681-902719 GCA_903798205.1 Danio tinwini | reverse complement strand
TATATATATATATATATATATATAAAATGAAGAATATTGGTGTGTGTTCACCGATCCATGCAAGGTTTCTTTATTGATAACCACCACAGAGGATATTGGGGGTCGTGAGTAATGGGATTGTTATTTTGCGGGTCACAGGCTGAAGTCTGGGAACTTCTGATCTAAAGAATAACTATGTGCACTTGCAAAATAAACATTGTAATTTTTGATTTCTCACAGACTTCATTAAAACACAACAGACTACTGTATGGATAGATTTAGGCTTGGGGTAGGTGTGGGCATTAATAAAAAAAAAAAACAATAGGTTGGACTTCACAAGCCATTAATTAAATCAATCCAAAGCTTGAAGGTTTGTACAGCCCATTTGGAGCTTAAGTCCCACATATTTGGAGCTCACCTGCCCATTTGGAGCTGGCTCTGACCTCCCTTTATACCTAACTCACACCACCAGTATCCTGAACTACTAATACAATGCAAGATGGATCGATGCTTTCATCTCGATTTCACCAAATTCTGACCCCACTGTCTTAATAGTGCAGTAGAAATTGAGACTCATCAGACTAGGAAAGCTTTTCTCAGTCTTCTATTGTGCAATTCTGTCTGAGTTTGTGACTTGTAGACTGGTGTCTTCTGCTTTTGTAGCTCATCTGCTTTAAGGTTTGATGTGTTGTCTGTTCAGATCTGCTCTCCTACAGACCTCATAATTGGAGTCACTGTTGTCTTCCTATCAGCTAGTCTGGTCATTCTCTTTCGACCACTGGCATCCGCGGGACATTTCTCTCTCTTTCTTTTCAAACCATTCTCAAGAAACTCTAGAAGATGGTTGTGCTTGAAAACCCCAGTAGATCAGCAGTTTCTGAAACACTCAGACCAGCACCAAAAACATTGCCACAATAGAACAGGGAAAAAGTATCAATTATTTTTTTTGTGTTGGCTCAATAAATTGTATCTTATCTAATGGTGTCAATTTATATCTGTGTATTGTAACACTCCTACTATATTCCAAGTGTTCTGGAGCCACACAATTACTATGTGAAGAACATCATTTAAGTCATTATTCTCTTATATAATTTCCATTCAGATATCTCTGCCATTCACTGAGCTGAACTCAATGACCGGATCAGTCCCATTTGTCAACAGAATCATTAAAATGTTCTCTTTTTTTGCTCTTCAGGGCTTGACAGCTCTCATCTGGAATATATATATATTTTTTTAAAGAACAGAAAATTTCACCTTTTGTTTCCGCTAGAATAAAGTACTTTAAATAGGTTTCTAAGAATGAGAGGCAAATTGATGAATTTTATTTTTGACTGGACTACTTTATTGAATTAGATTGATTTGAACTGCTTCAGTTTGGACTGACTTGTCTTTTTTTTATGCATTCAATTTCTGATTTATTAGGCATTATTTTCCATTGAGAATGAGCATAATTAGATGACTAACAAAGTGGTGGTGTTAACTAACCCATTCTGTGAACATTTTGACGTCAACTCTGCTTTTTTTTCTTCTTTTATAATCATTGTGGTCTAAGAATACCTCAGGAAAGCTATTGCTGCACAGACTAATATAGAGATGCATTATATTCAGTGTCGTGCTGAGATTTCAGAGAAAGCTTCTGTGGTTTTGTCACCTTGAGCAAAGTGTCTGGCGTTCCTGTGGTCCTCCTCCAGTCTTCCAATCATGTCTGACAGGGCGATCTTACCAGCTGCTGCCAAGATACCCAACTGGCGCATTCCACCGCCAAGCGCCTTGCGGACACGCACCGCTCTCTGTATAAAATCTTTCGACCCTCCTAGCATGGACCCCACAGGTGCCCCGAGTCCCTGCCAAAGTGCAGATCACAGCAAATAAGTCTCTGCATTGTGTAAAATTTCCAGCTCTGGGCATAAAATTTAATTGATAGGGTAGAGCAAAAAAGAATGCAAGTACACATATACTATGAAGTACAGCTTGGATGTAATGAATGTAGTTCACACTTAGATTTAGCTTGATATTAATTGTAGGTTTGGTATGCAGGAGAGAACCCTGAGCTCAGAGATAATTGAGCCCAGGACTCCCACCTGGTCAGTTAGCATGTAAGGAAGTCAGACAGGACCGGATTAACATAAGGCTAGGTGGGGCTGAAGCCCCAAAGCCCACAGAAGAAGGGTGCCCTTTATTGCCTGAAGAATTAATTTGTGCCATGACATGTGAAACACCTCTTTGAGTTATGCTTTCGCATGTCAATAATGTGAAGTATTCCTTTTGGCTCGCTGCTGTTCAAAAACAGTGATGCCGCTAAACTATGGCTTTAAGCTGCTTTAGCTCAGTTTTAAATAGCCCTATTTAGCCCCCAGTAAAAGTGACCAGATGTCAAGTTTTTTTCCAGGAAAAAGTCCCTTATTTGACAGCACATTTCCTTACTTTGGTGCTACCGTGAGAACGGTTCAAAGGTAGGCTAACCGAGTGAAATTCAACAAAAAAGGTCAAAATTCAAACAGTATCACTTATTTATGTGCATTAAGAACAGCCGGGATAGACTGAATCATGCAGAATGGACTCATAACCGAACCACTGTCTGGGCCGCGTACCTGTGCAATTCTGCCCTCCCATAACCGAAACAGTGTTTGACCGAATCAAATAGCCTACACACCAAGTTATCAAAATGTCAATCGCTGTGGAGTATCTAACTCAAGAAAATACTTGATTTAAGTCATAGGTCTCAAACTCGATTCCTGGAGGGCCGCAGCTCTGCACAGTTTTGCTTCAACCCTAATCAAACACAGCTGATGCAAATAATTGAGGTGTTCAAAAGAGTCTCGAACAACTTGATGATTTGCATCAGCTGTGTTTGATTAGGGTTGGAGCAAAACTGCAGAGCAATGGCCCTCCAGGAATTGAGTTTGAGACCTATGATTTAAGTCCAACTCAACCAGTTAAAACGCAAAGTTTTAAATGCATTTCCCCTTTTATAAAAACGACAGTAGCCTATAATCTGGAGCAATGGAATACTGGCGCTGGCTTTCATCAGGTAAAAAAGCTAATCTTCTGTAATTGATTAATACAAGACCAAATGGGAAATTAGAAGCATTACTTTTAAAGATGTTTTAGGCATTTCCATTTAGCTAAGTTTAAAGTAAAAATTTTAAAGATAACCCTATTTTAAGTAATGAAAAGCACTCATTTAGGATGCAAATGTGTTTTTTATTGACTTTGCCAGCCTGTAAAAAAATTTGAAGTTTGTTATGTGATAAATTTTCTATGCTTGTATGCCTACGTTAGTCAAATAGAAAACATTTATATTATTCAAATATAAATTAAATAGTGGGAAATTAGATGATAACAATAATTTGCAAATTAACAACAACAACAACAATAATAATAATAATAGCAAAAAATAAATAAAACTTTTAAGAGACGATATAATAAATCAGGCCCTTGTTTGCTATAGCCCCAGGGTCCAATATGTTCTTAATTCGGCCCTGGGGTCTGAGATCAGGTAGTTCTCGAGAGCTCCCCCTGTAAAGGAGTAAAAGGGGGAGATGGGGTGGACGGGGGGATTCTTCAAAAACGAAGATAAGTGAAGTGAGGTGAAATGGTCTTTTTTATGTAGGCTTAGAGTTTTAGCAGTTGTACTACTTGAACTTAGTTTACTGTTATATAATATTTATACAGTACATTGTTTCAGTTAATGAAACTTGTTCTTTATTAATTTATCAACAACAATACTGTCGTGAAGTGTTTGCAACATTTTAGGTATTTCTATGTGCTTGTCACTTCTGGATAGGTCGATTTAATTTTTACCGAAATAATTTTACTTAGAATTATTTATTGAAGGTTTTTAATTATTTCACATTATTACTATTATTACTACATTTATTATTTCACACACAAAACATAATTCATTCATTTATAAACGTAATTTATTAATATGGTTTATTTTTATATTTTAGGTTTTCATGCAGTTGAATTTTTTATATTGTCAGCCGATGTACTTGTAAAATTTGACAGTAGTAGCTTTTTTAACGTTATTTTGGGGCTGTTGTCTTTAATAATTAAGCTATATGAAATATTAATAGTGAGAAGTAACATGTCTGGTCATATTTGCTTCTATTGTTCACCAGCTCAATGAAAAGTAAACCTATTTTATATAAACACAACATTTCCTCATTCATACAAACAAGTATGTATAAAAGTGATTTAAACTACACAAAATAAATGACAGCTTTAAAAGAAATTCCACAATTATTATCACTCAAGTATAAATGCATCATGACGGTATAATCAAACAGTTGTTATATTTATACCAGACACCTGGAATGCAGATGTTTGCTTTCTGCTTAGGTAGCCAGGAGAAACAGAAACAATTGACTTTCATACTTCTGATCTTTGTCTCTGAAGCCTCAATTACATTTAATGTCTTTTCAGCAGGAGGGAAAATCCAGTACAAGAGAGTAGCCGTTTCCTGATACATGCAAACATGTTCTGTAATTAAAATGCAAATACGCTTGTTGACATCTACTCAAAGGATTTGTTTGAGAGTCGAGATTGATTAGTTTTACTTCAGGGTCTCTTCAAACCGACTTCGCGGCTCAGATCATAACATACACGCAATCTGTGAAGAGTAATGAGGAAGGACATTTTAAATCCTCAATGATACCAAATGATTATCAGAGGAAAGTACCATCACACTTTGATGAAGGGAATAAAAAAATAAGCCTTGGTTGTTGGAGGTGTGAGGTGCCTTCAGGGTGCAGGTTATAAAGCACTGGCTTTAACAAGGTCATTTTCAGCGCCTCTCACTTAAACCGATTTCTCCTGGTTTTTGGTGAAAAAAACTCCACAGAGGGTCTATCACTGCCTGGAGATGTTTTGTTCAAAATTACTGAAATAACTTCTCTAGATAGACACTATAGACATAGCCTGAAAACTGCTACTAGTTTCTAACAGTATATACCTTTTTCTATTAGGAAAATAATCTTACAGCTGCGTTCAAAGTAAATTTGTGGCTGCATTTGCTATGCAGCTTCATTTTCCAAATTATGTTCTTCTCTTTCTCACATAAAAATTTTATTGGCCCACAGGCAGCACCAGTAAAACATTCTAGCTACATTGTGCTGAAATATAGACTAGCCATTTCCATAAATTATTTAAGATAAGTGTATAAAAAATGGCAAGATATTTAAAAAAGCCTCATATATACGCTAACTATCCAAGTTTTAGGAACAACAAATAATAACTTGACTTCTAGTTGATCATTTGGTATCAGAAGTGGCTTATATAAAAGGCAAAGGCCTCTAGATTATATTTATTTTATCAAAATAAAATATGATAATGCCTTGATTTTTAATTAGGACAGTAAGGTCTGACCTTGCTTATACAAAAGTCTTGTCACTTAACATAAATAATGTACAGTATAGAATACAAAGTCATGGTGCAGTGCAAAAATAAGCTTGGATGACTGCATCCATACATCTCTGCGATGACTCAAATAACTTATTAATAAATCAGTCCAGTCCAATCAATTCCAGTCATCTGAAATGGCAAAGAAAGTGTTCTTGCAGGACTCCCAAAGTTCATAAAGACTCTTTGGATTCATCTTCAATGCCTTCTCCTTCATCATACCCCAGACATGCTCAATAATGTTCATGTCTGGTGACTGGGCTGGCCAATCCTGGAGCACCTTGACCTTCTTTGCTTTCAGAAACTTTGATGTGGAGGCTGAAGTATGAGAAGGAGCACTATCCTGCTGAAGAATTTGCCCTCTTCTGTGGTTTGTAAAGTAATGGGCAGCACAAATGTCTTGATACCTCAGGCTGTTGATGTTGCCATCCACCCTGCAGATCTCTCGCACTGAATGTAACCCCAAACCATGATTTTCCCCTCACCAATCTTGACTTATTTCTGTGAGAATCTTGGGTCCATGCAGGTTTAAATAGGTCTTCTGCAGTATTTGTGATTATTGGGATTAAGTTCAACAGATGATTCCTGCCACTTCCAAATGATTAACTAGAAGTCAAATTATTATTTGATGCTTTATAACTGGGATCAATGACAAGACTTTTGTCAGGTAGTGTAGACACACTGTAATATTTCTTATACTAAAACAGAATATTGACATTTTATCTTTATATAATTTGAAGAAAGATTTTGATATTCAGGTGAAAATAGTTTGCTATTTAAATATTGTCATTTGCTTTTCGTTTGTTTTGTTTTGTTTTGTTTTTATCCAGAAAATGGAAATTTTTAGTTCTTAATTCTGATGCAGTCAAAACATTATGTAGTCTAAACATTGATAAATATACCTATGAAAACATGGTGCAAGAACACTTGAAGTATGTGCATGAGCCCAAAAATTTTGTTATTATTTATTCACCCTCATGTCATAATAATCTCCTGAGGCGTTTGTTCTTTTTTTTAAACACAAATATAAAAAAGGTAGACACCATCACCAACGACAAAGTCACTGAGGAATATTCACAAGGTAGATGTAAGCATCACCGAATTGGACTGAACAATTGTGCAGTATATGGTTTGCATGTGCCCATTATTTACAGTTTGTGATCATGTCTCTACTTTGTTTTGTTGATATGTGATCCAAATATTCATAGCTTGATATTCGTAGCATTTATATGGAGATCCCAGCGTAGATGCCATTACGAACCATTGTTTTTTTTTTGCCTGCCAGGTCTCTGCACAGGTCACATGACTGTAAAATATCAATGGAGGATGAGAAAGAGCTCTCAGATTTCATCTAAAATATCTTAATTTGGGTTCCAAGACTGAACAAAGGTCTCAGGATGTTGGTTCAACGTGAGGGGTGAGTAATTAATAACAGAATTTACATGTTTGGGTGAACAATGCTTTAAAACAAATCACCAAACCTATGTCTTTAATAGTGTAATGAATTGAGCAGGCATAATGCTAATATTTTAAATTGAGACACTTTTTTTGGAGAAATATTTGTCCTTGGATTGATTCATTTTAGAAAGATCTGAAAAAGTGTTATCTATATACGATTGATTGGGTTTTCTTTAATCCAAACAAATGCAGGTGTAAGTGGTGTTCATAAAGTTTTGAACGTGTTAACTTTTTTCAACCTCTTCTAGAGATTATTGATCATCACATGGCTTTCATAATGTAGATGTTTATGTGGTTGAGTGCATTCAAAGAGCCACAAACAACCACCTACTTATAGCGACCAAACATATGACCATTATTGGACATGTTATGAGAAAGAAAACAAAGGTAATTATTAGGGCTGCGCGATATTGGAAAAATCTGACTTTGCAATATTTTGTTTTGCTGTAATATATATTCCAATATGAATATAGTCTCACCAGATGATTTAAATAGCTCTATTTGGAAATATTTCATCCATCTAGATCGACTGGGATTATCAATAATTTTTTTCTATGCAATGCATCTGAATAAAATATAATAAATTACAGGCAAATATAAATACAACAATATACGAGCAAAAATAAAAGTGAAATAAACAGTGTTTTATGGTATTCTGGTGAGTCTAACAGTATTCAAATATGAAAATGAACAACCACACATAAAAAACATGGTCATCATTGTATAAATAATTGTATTCAATAATATAAAAATTATATTTAATAATATCTCTATCTATTAATCGTTAAAAAAAGATCTAATCCTGCGATGTGACTATTGCAGATACTCACAATTTGTGATATTGATGCTCAAAAGATATCCTAGTATTCATATTTCACTATTATCCCAAAACAAAAAGTTGTCAGCAAAAGCATTGCCATCCACATCCTTTTCAATCGCTGCTCCTCTGCCCACTCATAAGCTGAATAACATGGGTTTGTTCAATTAGTCATACTCTAGTGTCACACTGAGGGCTCCTGTGATAGTGATGCAGTCAAGGACGAAATAACAGAAGTTTCTAAATGAATTCTGGCCACAAGTGGTGTTTCTACCAGGTGGCTACAAGGCCTTAGTCATATTCTCCTAGAAAAGTGGTCTATTCATTGGTAAATATCTAAAAATAGCCATACTGTAACTGAAAAAATATAATACAATATAATAAAGTGGACTCTTTAGAGAGCAAGTACAGTTTCTTCCCTGAAACCTAAAAATAATACATACAAATACTTTCTTTAATACCCCTAACATTTTAAGTTAATTTGTCTATAAAAAAAAAACATGAGCCAGAAGCTGTGACCATTTTTTCCATATTGTGATGCAGTTCCTAGAGAAACGAAACATTAAATGAGAAAACAGTGGGCGTGGCTTGTTTTTTTTCTACTAGGAGCTGATTGGATGTAGTAAAGTAGGCATTTTATTTAGAAAGATTGGGAAAAGGGTTTGAGAAGAGTTATTACAACCTAACAGACACCTTTTTCTCACCATTTCTGTTTGTTGTCATAGTGCTGTCAAACGTAACGGTTGGAGGGGAGTGGTCTGAGATAAGTAGGGCCAGACGGAATCTGCGGACGTTTTTTGCAATTTCTGCAGAGAATTTTGGTAAAAAACCTGTGGATTTCTGGGGAATTATTTTGGGAGTCTCATAACTAAAACCTTAATATGTGAAATATGTGTAATTTAAAAACTGAATAAATTCAGATTTACACACATATTTACTCAACCAAATAAATAATATATACTGTAATATATAATAATATAAATAAACAGAATTAATGATGGGCTAAAAATCTGTGGAAATCTGCAGAATTCTGTGAAAAATCTGCAGAATTCTGCGCGCGCAGATTCCGTGTGGGCGTAGAGATGAGCAAAAATACATAGAAATTTATTTTTAAATAAAATATCATATACATCAATTTTACATGTTTTAAAATAAACTACAAAACACAGCAGCCACAAATGAATCAAAATAAAATACTGTATTTTGAAAACACTACAAAATACTTTTACAAGGGAGCATGACATTGCTTCACAAACCTATTATTAATAGACATATTTGATCAATCCCTTCACCATTTAACTGACTTAGTGAAGTAAACCATGTTGGACAGCAACAGCGCTTCTCTGCCAACTCTACGTGACTCCTGTACATGAGGAGGTATGTGTTTCATGTGTTTCTCTTTCATTTTAGTATGAATTTTGTAAAAATTTCTTACAGAAAGTCCTGTCTGGAAGATGATGTCTTTAATTACTGTAAAAACCATGTAATGCAGATAATGAGTTTGAACAGTACTATATCTCTTCATAGTTTTTTAATTCATTGCGTGGTCAGTAAAATTGCCTTTATCTCTTAACAGTCTTATATTTTTAAAAAGTCATATGTAAAGAGATTATTTACATTTTTGGTCCCACTTTATATTAAGTGTCGCTTATACCTGTGAACTTACACGGTAACTAGATGTGTAAGTAGTATGTAACTACAGTGTATGTACACACTGGTACATAGCATTTACTTGTGTAATACTGGTGTAACTACAGTCATGTAACAACACACTGAATAGTAAAAGTTGTGTGTACATACACTGTAGTTACATACTACTTACACATCCAGTTACCATGTAAGTTCACAGGTAAAAGCGACACTTAATATAAAGTGGGACCACATTTTTTGTTCACAATTTTTTTTTAATAAATCAATTTTTTGCAATTGAAATCTTCAATACTTAATGTGAAAACATGATTCTAAAAACTACTAAAATCTACAGTTGTAGTAATTTCCACACCATGTTTTTTGCAAGTGTTCTCTTCAATGCACAACATGAAACATGATTTCTCAAAATATGTCATCTGTTTTTGCAAAGTCTGGATTTTTTGACCAGTCTGTATAGGCTGGAGTATTATTATATATTTGTGTCTCATACACTGTATTGTTTCTTGGACATCTTTAGACAAGCATCTTTTCTCTTCATTAACTATACCTGCAGATCAACTTCTGGCATCTGAAACAGCCAATAAAGTATTGTAGGAATTGCCACTGTAGGCCTTATTTTTATGTTGTTTGTCTTATTTTTTTTATTTTCTACATCAGCAAACCACACAAAACTACTTTTTTGTGCAGTTCCCTTATTCTCCCAAGAGTTTTTCAGTTCTTCTTTAACTGGAATAGTCTCAGTTTACCCCCTTAGTGAACACCAATACACCATCTTTAGATGTTTTTTTAAGTTCCTTTGCATTTCCAGCTGCAGCACTGAGACTGAGAATGATCATGTGCTGAAGGATCCTCATCCTCCTCATTATTCCAACTCATTACTTAAGCAAAGATGCTGATGCCGAATTGTACACTATACAGCCATTGCATGTTACTGGTCTAGGCATTGTGTAGTATACGATTTTCAATGATTGTTGACTTGCTCTGAAATATATCCATGCCATTTGTCTGTTATTTTCTTTATGTGGGAATACCTTCCATCCATACTCCAAGCATTGATGACCTTTTTAATCATTTTCTGTTCTGATCTCAAGCCTAGGCAAATAACTAAGCAAGCATCAATCTGAGGCCACATTTTTATGAAGTCAGTTTGTAGACTGCTTGCCAAGTATTTTGCAGTATTTTAAAAATACAAGACACTAAAGTATTTTGATACAAAATATAAACCCATTTTCATAAACCGTATCAAATTCAAGTTACAAAATACATTTTTATAGTATTTAAAATACCTATTTGAAATACTTGTGTCATAAATACTGCCCATCCCTGGGCGTGGTTATGTATGATAGCCACGCCCAATACCTCAGACAGACGCAATCTGAGAATTTAACTGAAAACATAAAAAAAAATATTCTATTTTTCTTATTGACATGCAGGGATCAACTGTTCATCACAAAACTAGCAATCTGAGTTCAAATGAATATGGTTACTTTTGATTTCATGTGTACTTTAAAAACACATTTGCATGTTCACAGTTCTCAGATGGTGACTTAACATTTTTTTTAAACATATTTTTCATTTACTTTTCCAAAAATACAAGAGCTTACCTTAGACAGACACACACTGACAGAATGGCAGTGCTGTAGTATAGCAGAGGGCTGAACACCCAGAGCTACAGCTGCGTTCATCACCCTCGCTCCATCCATATGCACCGCCAGACCAAACTGATCAGCCACAGAGCGAAGCTTTCAGCAACAAAAAACAACAGTTATACATACTAGTAAATGCATGTCCAAAGCATTTTAAATCTTATAACACTTTTACAATTAAATTAACATGAAGGGAAACACAAATATTTTCTGTTTTGGTAAATTAAACGTTTGTCAGGTTTAGACTATAATTAATATTTTCCTCACTGTGTCAGATTATGCCATTGTATTGTGTCGTAGACAGGAAACATGTCATACCTATGGCAATCCATTTAATTATTTAATCTATACAACATATTAGTACCTATTATCATGCTACTGTTACTATTTTATTATATAAAATGACCTCAATTACTGTGTACCTACATTTATCGTATTATGTACATCTTTTTTTTACATTTTACTTATATTTTATCGTTTTTGTATGCAATTAGACTGATAATTACACTGTTGACCCATCTCTTACACCTTAACTTACTCTTAAACCTACCCATACTGGACCCTATATGAAGCCTTTGACCTGAGCCTATATAATACCCATTATCACACTGACCATTCATATGCTGTTATTTGATTTCTGTTTTAATCTACTAAAATTAACCTGATTTAATGATTGATATGTTGTTATAGTTTTTATACTCTGATGCTACTAA
Source organism: Danio tinwini (assembly GCA_903798205.1). Taxonomy (NCBI): domain Eukaryota; kingdom Metazoa; phylum Chordata; class Actinopteri; order Cypriniformes; family Danionidae; genus Danio; species Danio tinwini. The sequence goes on along the minus strand of CAIGQZ010000217.1, from coordinate 891,053 downwards.
ATGCTAAATATTATTTTCGTTAATTGTGCTGATGGTTATACTGTAAAACTGCACATTTTTAGGCAAGTAATAGTACTTTAACTTAAGGATGATTTTTCAGTACTCTTTCCACCACTGGACTTACACGTATCCCATCTCCATATAGTATTACTATAAAGTGGGACCCTATTTTGTAAGTACTAGTATCTTTCTCCTTTAGTACTAGTGTTTTTTTTAGTAGTTATTATTAGTCAAGTTAAGCTTTTTTTGTCATTCTGCTACATGTGTGGACAAAGTGGAACAAAATATTGTGTCGTGCAGGGCCTCATACATATGTATATAAACAATTATAAAAATGAAAACAAATGATATTTTAAACCTATACATAACTGACTTAACGGAGCTATGCTATCTATACTATCTATACTTAACTATAGACATAACCTATGACAGACTATACAAGTACTTTTACATAAGACAGAACAATATTGTGCAAAAGAGATATTTTAAGGTTGAAGGAAACCTGTAGTGCAACATGATTTGTGGTACATTCACAATTAAAAATATTGAGTCCTTGTAAGATGGAGTTTAAGTAAAGTGTCCGGTGCATATAGAGAAAACACTGTGAGGCATACTCAGAAATGCATGTATTTCAATAGGTATGGAGTGATTGTAAGAAAGTGTCTGGTGCAAGTGTAGGGTTCAAGTTAATTGGTACTAGTAATAACTACAAAATATAACAGTGGCTAATAAGTAGCATTAGCTAATGACTAAGTACTAGTATCTACTTTATAATGTATGCGTGAGTAAAGAGATCATGTGAAAAATGTATGAATTCTAAATAGTTCTGATCAGCCATGAGATTGTGTTCAGTGTTAGATGTGTCTCAATAAAGCAGGAGTGCAGCAATGCACAAAACCTGTTCATGCTGCAGCCCAAACTGAAGTATGTTTTATCGCTCACTTAGTAAATAAACATCACTAGGCAGTTTAAGTGGAGGGATTGTGTCTTATTGTTCAGAGTTTAGCCCAAGGTACCTGACTGCCTCAACATATTCTCTGTCTCCCACATTTAATGAACTAGTGTTTAAGTAATATCTAACCTCCTGCAGGAAGGCGAGTGGGAGGACGCGGCCTCCCTGGATATTGTGTGTGTTTTCCACACAAACCAGGCGTGAGCGTGGGTAGTGTGGGTCAGGGTAACCATGGCGGATCTTGGAGATCAGCTGGTCCAGGTCAAAGGTGCCATCATTGAGGGTACGGAGTGTTGCAGAATGGACGCCTGCGAGCTATAAACAAACACAAAAGCAGATTTATTTTAGCCTATACCAATAATGTGGCATAAGGGTGTTTCTGCAGCTCTGAGCATTTTTGGACTTTTTGAAAACACTGCTTTCAGATCTAACTTGTTCATTTAACCCTGTAAAGCATAGAATATGAAATAATAGTGAAGAAAATGTTTTAGGTTTGAGACCTCAGAGCACTTGAATGTTTCTCTGTCTGAGGAAAATATAATTTGTTTTATTCGGGAAACTTTTATTCTGGAAGTTTCTTCCAAATTTGAAAAAAATAAAATAAAATTTGCATTTTTGTTTTGCGCCGGCAGCTAGCTCTCAGCAACTCTCACATGGTCGCCCACTGAAGCTAAGCAGGGCTGCACCCGATCAGTACCTGAAACTAGCAGCTAGGTTGCTGCCAGAAGTGGTGTTAGTGAGGCCAGCAGGGGGCGCTCAACCTGCGTGGGTCCTAATGCCCCAGTGTATTGATGGGGTGCTCAGTGAGCATTAAACCAAGGTCCGACTCTCTGTATTCATTAAAAATCCCAGGATGTCCTTTGAAAAAGAGTGGGGGTTTAACCCCTCTAAATTTGCTCTCTGTCCATCATGGCCACCTAACTATCCCCATATCATAATTGGCTTAGTGTGTGGTGTGCTGTCTGGCGCAATATGGTGGATTCATCCAGGTGGATTCTGCACACTGGTGATGGATGAGGAGATTCCCCTCATTGTGTAAAGCGCATTGAGTGTCTAGAAAAGCACTATATAAATGTAAGGAATTATTATTAAAAGGTTGCCATGTTTTCAGGTGCTTATATTAATTTTTAAACAACAAAATACTCATGTTTTAATGTTTAAAATTAAGAAATCAATATGTGGTATAATAACTCTGATATTTAATCTTGACAAAGGGAAAAAAAGTCCTGTAAGGGAAAAATGCTCTAAATCCATAAAAACTAGATCATTTGAAGTAGTCTGTTAAATTTTTTTGTTCCAAAAATTAAGTGCATGTCATTACATTTTCAAATACTCAGTTAGATTATATTTGCTGTGTTATTGATTATATGATTATGTATAATTAATTAATTAATATACATTACAATTGATATAGAGTGAAATATATGAAGTTTATCATTAATTGTGGTGTTTATCAATATTTCAAACAAACATAGAAAGCTTTTTTATGTTTGTTAATATTTGTTCATCTAATACTGGAATTTCCAAACATATTTGTTAGCCAAACTCCGATAGCCTGAAAAAATTATATATTAAAATATTAACTTTAATACATCTTTAATACATTTTAATTTAATGATAACTTGACACAGGTCAACAAATAAAATATGTATTACATTTTTTATATAAATAAATATATATAAAGTTTTATAAAAATGTTCTACTTTTATACTTCTTAATGCCCAAATTACAATTTTAGAAAATTGTAATGTGTTTATTTCATCAATAGACAAGAATTGTGTTTTCTTTCTCTTATCTCTTAAGTAATTTTATTTGTATATTTTACAAAATAACCAACCAATAATCTACATTCAGTCAAAAGTAAGACTGAAGTTATCAGTGCTAAAAAAATCTGTTCTACCATCAGAGGAATAAATTACACTTAAAATATATAAATATATAAACTACATACAGTAAATAATAAATAATATAAATATATTAATAAATTATAATATTTCACAATTATATTGCAAGCATAAGAGATTTTTATAAAAAAGCATTAAAAATATCCTTCTCACTCAGTATTTTGAACGATAGTGTCAAATGGATGCATCAAAGAACAATACATGTTGATGAACAAATATAAGATGATACAACTGTACATACCCACCGTACATATACATTTGTAATTATGTTCATATATATCTGCATACTTCTGATTATTATTATTAGCAAACTGTACATATATTTATCTATTGTAAATCTCTGTTCATAGTTAATCCAACCTGTATATAGTGTTCATAGTACATCCATCTGTAAATATCACCCATAGTTTTTCTACTATGTCTTTTTTTTACTGCACTTTATAACTTGCCTATATACCTGCACTTCTTGCTATTGCACTGCTGGTTAGACTTAAACTGCATTTCATTGCCTTGTACATGTATATGTGTAACGACAATAAACTATTGAATAAACTGAATATAATCTTATCTAATCTAATCTAATGATGTCCACCACATCTTTAGTTATTCTTCCAATTTTAATTGAATTCTATGATGGAAATGGCATTTTAATATTTTGAAACAAAATGTTCTACTTAAATCATGCTGTGCATTAATTTCAAATTAATTCATCTTTGATTATTTTAATAATGAATACAATAACAAAGACAAACATATTAGCTTAAAATAAAAACAAATCCCCCAGTGCCAGATTTGTCCATACCTGTGCACTTCCACCTTGCTCATAAATATGAATATGAGAAAGATCACCAACTATCATCTCATCACCCCTCTCCCTGCAGTGGACCATAACTGAGACAGAAAAAAAGAGGAAGACAAATATGAGTGCAGCATATGTGCTGGCATGAACGCTTCTGCTATACATTACTGCAACATCTGGCCACTAACAAGAACCAAATTCCATGAACGGTGAGCTATTTCTGTGAGCTTGAGCACAAATCAATATCATTTTTGAAATATCAGATTTTAATGGCTAGAGGCGGCTCTCGGGCAGTGACACAGACCACATTCACTGCAAAATAGCATTATATGTGTCCATTTTCCCTCCAAGCTTTTACAGAGTGACAACTGTAAACAAGTTTTATTAATAGCCTTGGGCAGAATCCTGCAGTCTCACCTGCAATCAGGTTACTCATCGTTCCTGAGGACACATATAAAGCCGCTTCCATGCCAAACATTTCAGCAGCTATTTTCTGTAGTTCTGTTGGAGGAAAACATATGTATACAATGTATTTTTATACATTTATGTTGCAATAACATGTAACAAACATTTTGCGTTGGATATATAAACAATAACTAAAGTTTGGACTCATATTCTCTAAAACAAAATTTATATTGAGTGAAAAAATAATCATTTAAATGTGGAAAATTTAATCTAAACATTTCATCAGTGCTTAATTACTAACATATATATATATATATATATATATATATATATATATATATATATATGTATAGTAGAACTATGAAGGATAAAAGGTGGTAATAGAAATATCAGTGCATGAATATTAAAATTGCATGTGACTATTAGCTACATGACACGATCCACCAGACAACATTAAACATTTTAATATGTAAATCCATGGCCCAAGATATGCTTAAATACTACATAAATATACTTTAACATTACATATTATTATTAAACTATTATTATAAATTATTATTTATAACAGTTTTATTAGGGCGACAGGGTGGCTCAGTGGTAAGCACTGTCGCCTCTGGGTCAGCTGGCATTTCTGTGTGGAGTTTGCATGTTCTCCCTGAGTTTGCGTGTTTCCTCTGAGTGCTCCAGTTTCCCCCACAGTCCAAAGACATGCGGTACAGATGAACTGGATGAACTAAATTAGCCGTAGGGTCCAATAGGAATGTGAGAGTGTATGGGCGTTTTCCAGTACTAGAAGTATATACTGGATGTTGGCGACTCATTCCTCTGTCGTGACCCCTGATGAATAAAGGGAAGCCGAAGGAAAATCAATCAATCAATCAATCAATCAATCAATCAATCAATCAATTAAGCATACATTTGCTGAACAACTGTATATCAGTAACTCAAAAGTGTTCAACAGTTGTAATGCTAGTTTTTTTAAGCATGTCTGGTAAATGAATGTGAACGAACGCCCTCTGATGGCCATAAGGGAAACAACAACAACGGGTAAGAAAACTGTCCATGAAAAGCAATGATTCCATCATCACATTTGTTTTTACCATTTTCCAGTCGAATCATAATTAACTCGACTAGAGCCTCTTCTGTGATTAAAAAAACAAGAGTCTATCCTACAAAAGGCCATAAAAGAAACTTGTGTCTTGCTTTCTAACCATTAACCGTAGGGTCTTCTCCAAACACGTCGTCTCCGACCTCCGCCTCCGCCATGGCTCTCCGCATCGCTGCTCCGGGTTTGGTTACAGTGTCGCTCCGGAGGTCCACCGTGCGAACGGCGGATCCCGTTACCGTCTGCGGAGACCCATAATACAACCGCACAGGATTCACCCGAAAAACACGACGAGGCTTGTATAAACAATGCCGGACTAAATGAACTGGAACCGTTAGTGTTTTGGAGCTCATGTCTTCCTTTATGCACTGTCATATAACCGTATATTAACTAAAAAGTGCATCAATTCACAGGACTTTACTGAACTTTGGTTTACTGTTTTCGATAATCATTGATGTACACGACCTGGAGCTTTCAGACATGAATAGTCGACCTCTCTAGACATCGATCAGTTTACAGTAACAGTCCAGGTTGTTCATCCCCAGACAGACATCACTTCCAGTCTAAAGTTTGAGTAATATTGAACGTGCTGAAAAAGGTAGCCTGGCCCATAGTGACTGATAATAAACAGTATGACCATTCAATAAGTTGACATTCGACTTTGAGAAATCTCTCATTTGACAATTCTCTGTTACTTTCTATTATATTTCATACTTTTATCTGAAAAACCACTTGCTAATCTATCTTTATTTAAGTTTAAAATGAATTTCTCTGGTCCTCTCACTATAGAGTCTATCATCCTATTAAATCTATTTACGATTCTAATATTTTCTGTAAAAAAAAAAGCTTAACCACTGTCACTTTCCAATCATTTTCATTCTTTTTATTAAAAAAAAGGTTATAATCACCATTACTTAAATAATCAGTTTTCTACCCTACCTTTTAATATATACCCTTTTACATGTGTAATAAAAACACTGTCATTTTCTAATATATTTTCCACCAACATTTATCTATATATATATAAATCACAGTGATTTGTTGCGGCTGGACGGGTCCGCTGCGTAAAACATATGCTGGATAAGTTGGCGGTTCATTCCGCTCTGGCGCCCCTTGATTAATAAAGGCACTAAGCCGAAAAGAAAATGAATGAATAAATATATATATATATATATATATATATATATATATATATATATATATATAT
>CAIGQZ010000217.1:831177-869708 GCA_903798205.1 Danio tinwini | reverse complement strand
AGTACATATAATATAAATAATATATACTTGTTTTTATTTACTCTGCATATTTTCTGTTAGCTTATGAAAAAGTTTTAAATGCATAACTAAATACATAATATAATTCTTTTTACCCCCCCCTCCTTTTTATCAGCAGTGTTTTTTAATCTTAAAATCTTTTTTCAATCATTTTTAAAGTTTATAATAGTAACTTTTTAAAGTCAGTAACATTAGCATATAGTGCTGAACAATTACAGCCCTAAGAGCCTGACATGTAGCTGTCCTCAGATCCATCACTAAACCGAAATAGGACAAAGCCAGATACAGCCTGCTCATCATTTCCCGGTTTGAGTCTTACAGTACATGAATGTTCTAGCTAAACATAGAGCACAGGATTTAGCTCAATCATCACAGTCCTGACATCACAGGTCCTGCGATCTCTGGCTCTATTTTGGTGGTGTTTACAGCAACAGTTCAGACAAAGCACGAGCTGGACGTGCTGGTTGAGTGGAACACCAAAACCAGATGATCTGGTTCAGATTCCACTTGGATTCAGAACAATATGCCCTTCTTTTTTGTTTTGCACTATTGTGATCAAAAGTGCTTTGTCTGCATATACGCATGCATACATTGTACTTTTTTTTTTTTACCATCAGTGGTGTAAAGTAACAAATTTCAAATACTCAAATCACTGTAACTAGATCTTTCAGGAATTTTACTCTACTGAGTAAATTTAAAAATGTGTACTTTTACTTGAACACATTTTAGTGCTGTTTCGGTACTTTTACCGCACTATTTCCCTTCAATCTGCTGTTGCTTCTTTTATATGTTTATTTTTTCTTGTCTACAGTAACAAGTCTTGACTATTGGCTTACACAATAATCAGTTAAGTGACTCCTGTCCAATCAAATCTCAAATAAAAAAATCCCATCAGATAGAGGAAACTCAAGAAATAGATGCACAATCGTTTCTCAAAACGACCAAGAGATGGTTTAGACTGCATGTCACTGATGAAAAGATGAAAGATGCCTACTGTATGGGTACTGAAATTGTGAAATGTCCTTATACAATAACCAAAAGCACTATAGAATGTTACGTTTTCAAATACATGCACAAATTGTGTGCATTCTATATCAGTGCTGCACAAGCTTGGTTTGCTGGACACTCAGCTTGTTAGTCAGGGTTCAAATTGCATAACCTAAGCAATAACATACTTTACAGCTAGTTTTTTGCCCCTTTTTATAGCTTCAGCATCGATATCACAGTGTGCAAATAAAAATAGTCACATCGCAGAATCTACAACGTCAGTTTAAGTTCAGTCATAGCTTATTTATCCATTAGGGAAATTTGAGTGGAATTATAGTTGACGAAGCTTGTGAAGTTTTACCTTAAAAGTGTGAACCTTTTTTATTTGCTTGTTTGCCTTAACCTATGATTTTAAGTGTATTTAAATCATTGTATAAGAAATCATAACATTTTAACAAAGATTATTTATTTTTTTATAAAACAAAGACTATGAAGTGTTATTCTTTTACGTTTGAATATGTAATTTTTGTGCCTGAATACAGTTCTAGAAAACTGTAAAACACTATATGTTTAATTTATACTGATTATATGTCCTACCCAATCAATATAAAGTTATACATTTTTTATTAATTACATATTATTAAATTGAGCTATACAAATCATCTGGTAAAACTATATTCAAATCGCTATATATATATATATATATATATATATATATATATATAATGCAATGTCAGTTTTGTCCAATATCGTGCAGATTATACAGATTTAGATTCACATATAAACACATCAACCTGCTTTCATAGTACATCAGCTTATTATAGGTGCATATATTAATGTGATGTGTTCTCACATTAAATTAATCTCACATTTTAATCGATTAATGGCAAATAATTTAATTTAAACTCTTTGAAATAACATTTTTTAAAGAAAATGTCACTGGGTAGCAAGGAAATAATTTTCACAGCGTTATATACTTACTACTCTTGAGTACTTTAAGAAGGGCTATGTTTACTCTTTTATTTTTACTCAAGACCCGTTGTGTTTTGTGTAATAAACAAGTGGAAAATATATATTTTTTTAATTTACTGAAAAAAAAATCAATGGCTTTAGTTCTCAGAACCTTACTGGAAATTTATTTTATATATTCATTATATTAGGGCTGCATATTGGAAAAATCTTACATTGTGTACATCTGTACTTTTTTTTGTTATCCTGCAATTATATATTATTGCGATATGAATGCAATTCCACCAGATTACTCTGATGTCTATTTGGAAAGAATTTATAACCTTAGATTAATTGGGATGATTTTGTAGGGGAGCATATCTGTATAAAATGTAATAAACAATCTACAAGCATAGATAAACACAATAAAGAAAAAGATACAATACCATGTTTTATAATTGTCTGAGTCTTAACAGTATTCAGGTGTAGTAATTGAACAATATAAATACAAATAATTCAATAAAACGCATCTTTATTAAAATTATAAATGGTACAGTTTCTTACGCTTGAATGCTTTAAAGATCATAATACAGTAAATAGGCCCTTAAAAACACATGCAAAAGGTAAATTATAATTCAGCCTTAACATTGTACATCATGCGATGTGACTATTGCGAATGATCACATTGCGATATCGATGCTGAAACGATATATTGTGCAGCCCTAATATATATATATATATATATATATATATATATATATATATATATATATATATATATATATACACACACACACACACACACACACACACAGTGCAGTGCATCCGGAAAGTATTCATAGCGCTTCACTTTTTCCACATTTTTTTTATGTTACAGCCTTGTAATGAGCTCTAAATTGAGCTCAGGTACATTCTGTTTCCTCTGATCATTCTTGAGATGTTTCAGCAGCTTCATTGGAGTTCACCCGTGGTAAATTCAGTTGATTGGACATGATTTGAAAAGGCATACACCTGTCTATATAAGGTCCCAGGGTTGACAGTGCATGTCAAAGCACAAACCAAGCATGAAGACAAAGGAATTGTCTGTAGACCTCCAAAACAGGATTGTCTCAAGGCAAAAGGCTGGGGAAGATTACAGGAAAATTTTCTGCTGCTCTGGAAGTTCCAATGAGCACAGTGGCCTCCATCAACCATAAGTAGAAGATGTTTGGAAGCACCAGGACTCTTCCTAGAGCTGGTCGGCCATCTAAGCTGAGTGATCGGGGGAGAAGGGCCTTAGTCAGGGAGGTGATCAATAACCCGATGGTCACTCTGTCTGAGCTCCAGCGTTCTTCTGTGGAGAGAGGAGAACCTTACAGAAGGACAACCATCTGTGCAGCAATCCACCAATCAGGCCTGTGTGATAGAGTGGCCAGACGGAAGCCACTCCCTGCCTGGAATTTGCCAAAAGGCATCTGAAGGACTCTCAGACTATAAGAAACAAAATTCTCTGGTATGATGAGACTAAAATTGAACTCTTTGGAGTGAATGACAGGCGTTACGTTTGGAGAAAACCAGGCACCACTCATCACCAGGCTAATACCATCCCTACAATGAAGCATGGTGGTGGAGGCATCATGCTGTGGGGATGTTTTTCAGCAGCAGGAACTGGAAGACTAGTCAGGATAGAGAGAAAGATGAATGCAGCAATGTACAGAGACATCCTAAATAAAAACCTGCTTTAGAGTGCTCTTGATTTCAGACTGGACGTGAATGTGAATGTCCTTGAGTGGCCCAGACCTAAATCCTATTGAACATCTCTGTAGTGTTGCTTCCCATCCAACCTGATAAAGCTTGAGAGGTCTGCAAAGAGGAATGGGCAAACATTCCCAAAGACAGGTGTGCCATGCTTGTGGCATCATATTCAAAAAGACTTGAGGCTGTAATTGCTGCCAAAGGTGCATCAACAAAGTATTGAGCAAAGGCTGTGAATACTTATGTACATGAGATTTTTCAGGTTTTTTATTCTTAATAAATTTGCAACAATAAAAAAAAATATTTTTTCACATTGTTACTATGGGGTATTGTGTGTAGGATTTTGAGGAAATAAACTAATTTAATCCATTTTGGAATAAGGCTGTAAGATAAAAAATGTGGAAAAAGTGAAGCGCTATAAATACTTTCCGGATGCACTGTGTGTGTGTGTGTGTGCGCGTGTGTGCGCGCGCGTGTGTGTGTGTGTATATGTGTGTATATATATATACATATATATATATATATATATATATATATTTTTACACATTGGGAACATTTATTTAGTAATTAGTCCATTCAAATATTGCTCTTCTATATTTTGTTTGGTTAGCTTCAATCATTGTAACAGAATTTTAAGCAGGTTGATGTGTTTACATGCAGATCGAAATCTGTGTCAAAATAAAAAAAGGTGCAAAAATCTAGCTGTGATGATTTGTTAATGCTTAGGTTATGCACTTGTGTAGTGTGTTCCGTAGGCACACACAAAATTTAGAGATTTTCACTTCTGCATTAAAGTGAAGTTGTTTATCCAAACACTGTAGAGTGCAAACATGACCAACGATGTGTTCGACATAATAATAATACATGATTATGGTTAAGCATCCTACTTAACCGGTTGGGCTCTTCTTGAACATTGGTCATCTCATTGCCAGTAAAACTAAGCACCCTCACAGTCATTTAACCTTCACCTCTTTTTTCTCACAAAGAGTTATTTTATTGTTTTCTGTCACCTTCACTTCCTTCCTGGTAGAGTGCAGAATCTCACAGCAGCTTTTCCAGTAACAACTGGAAGGATCACATGTCATGACAATGCTCTCGTGTGTACAGGTGACTGTAAGTCAGTCGTGCTACAATCCATTATTGTTCATCTGGCTGTTATTGGCAGAACAATCAGAAGGGAAATGCTGCGCTTTGTAATTTTACTGGAACTGCTTGTATGTGTGTGTGTTTGTGTTCAGGTGTGTTTGTTTGTACAGACTGAGAGAAAGAGATAAAGACACCGAAAGCGAGCCTGTCATTTGATCTGGTGTGGTGTCCTTCATGATAAAAAAGCCCAGCATTACCATGAGTTTTCCATTTCCTCCCAGATCCCTTGGTCTCATCTGCATAAAACTGATAGAGAAAATGACATTGGCACTATATATGGCTGGTATGTACTGGATCAAATCAAAATGCAGATTTGTGTGCCTCATTTTGGTGTCACTTAAATGCATGAGCTATTTAAAATCAGAGGCGTGGAAAATAGATGACTAGAAACGTACTTCTTTATATGAAGAAATTGGTAGGCTTCATTTTGAAACACAAAATACAGTAATATAACTGTATTTTAGCATTACTGTTAAAGCTACACTGCACAAGCACATTCAGATTTTTTCTGCTGTGCATATGATGTATCAGCAGCAGCTCACACATGTGCTTTGAATCATTTTTGCACTGCTTAATTTGTCCACAAAATGTCTGTGCTGAATTGATGTTTGTTTCGTAAGCAGCTCTTCTGAAAACAGCAATGAGCATAGATGCTATGAATTAACAAGTGTATGTGTGAAGAGAATGGATATTGGCAAGTGGACGTTTATTAAAGACATTTTTATCTATAATAACATTTGTGAATTTACACAAGCTGCTTTTTGATACTGTAGACTCCAACTTAGAAGGTGCGTTGGCTTATATCTACTCTGTCAAAATGTAATATTTATAATGACATACTGTATATTGTGTACTTCACCATTTTAAACAATTTCATGACAAGGACATACATTAAGTCAGGATATTTTTGTTTTATTTTATTTTTCATTGTTGTTTTTGCTAAAGAAGCAAATGGGCCAAAATATTATCATGACAAACTTTTCCATACAAGTTGATATTAATAGTAATCACAATAAATATCACATATCTTTTTTTTTTTGCCAGACACATGCAAATAGTAAAACACTAACAAATAAAGAAAATTGAACCCAAAAAATCAGTTTGAAAAGACACACACAAACACAAATTCTTACAACATGCACAAATAAGTAAACAAGCTGCAAATATCACATGGAAATTTGTAAAGGGACCCCAAAAAAACCCAATGAATCCAGCTGCTTCTTGTTTATAATCAGCAGTGCAATTCATTAGATTGTTAGAACAAAAAATATACAAACAACAAGGAACCATATGATTAGGATGTTAAAATAAACCAAAAGCTCATGTTTCATATTCCTGACAACACCGCTGACACTAAACAGGAAGCAGTTCAGCAATTTTTGGGATGTCCCCCCCACATATTTTTGTTGTGGTTTGTGTGAATTATGAGAATTTATGTGTGTTTTGTCAAATTGATAAAGAAGATTTTTTCTTTGTTAGTGTATTTCTATTTGCATATGTTTTTAAACTTGCAGCACATTTGAGCTCTCTTGGGCACTGTACCATCCATGTGTAAACAAATGTAAAAAATACTATGTAATGCTGCTGGGCTTCGATTCCAGCTGAGATGTTTAGTTCTTTTTTGAAGCATAGACTTTATATCAAGCATTTATCAAAAAGGTTATCATTTTATCACAGGAAAATTATATTTGTAATCAGTAGTATTATAATTGTAATCAGTAGTATTATAGTTTTATTTTGATTTGCAAAATAGTTTGCAGCAAACTGAGAATAACTGTTTTTAAATTACGGCTTTAGGCACCTGTACTGCTTTTTTTTAATTATCAATTGAACTGTTGATTGAAATTAGAGGTGGGGAAATTAGACGACTAGAAATGTGCTTCTTTATATGAAAAATTTGGTAAATTAGTAACCCATAATATTGTTGTGTTATTAACTTTTTTAGGCATTAATGTATCAGCAGCTCACATATGTGCTTTGAATCATTTTTGCACTACTTAGTTTGTTTACAAAATGCCAAAAACAAGCAGCGCAAGAACAAGAACAAGAAACTTAGACTCTACAACAGACATTTATCAAACACATGTTGTTATTTTATCATTTAATGAATGTGATAATTAGCATGATTGTTTTATTTATCTTTATTTGTATAGCACTTATACAATGTAGATTGTGTCAAAGCAGCTTCACGTGGAAGTTTATTTGGAAGTTGGTTTTATCACCCAGATCAGTTTGCAGTAAACCAAGAATACTTATTTTTAAATTACCCCTTTAGGCACTTTAGGCGATTAGCAACACTTTTAGGCATTAATATATCAGCAGCTCACACATGTGCTTTGAATCGTTTTTGCACTGTTTTGTTCACAGAATGCCACATTAAAGCAGCGACATTTATCCAACATTTGTTGTCATTTTACCATTTAATGTGATAATTAGCATGATTGTTTTATCACCAAGCTCAGTTTGCAGCAAACCCAAGAACAGTGTTTGGCAATAATGCATTACTAGTAATGCGTTACTGTAAGGGCATTACTTTTGACTACTAATACTGTAACTAATTACATTTTTAAATATATTAATTATCGTTACAATGTAATGCGTTTGTTGGTTTCACGGGGCATCATGGGATAGTGCAGCGTGCATAGGATGCACACTTTAGAATCTAGCCGGAAGTAGTAAGTCATCCGGGTACTTCTCGCATACTGACTTTCGATTTCTATGAATTCGGACATACTACTCAGCTCGCTTACTGATTTTAGCATACTATATAGTATGGAAGTATGCGGTTTTGGACGCAGCCACAGAGTGCGCGAGCGAGAGACCAGGTGCTGAATATGCAAGAGTAGAATGAGTGTTTTATTGTATATTGTTATAGTTTTCATACTCTGGCTGTGAAGTGACATGTTTAAGGGTTAAATGCAATAACTTATGATGCTGAAGCAACTTTAGTTTTCGCTTTTTTGTGAATATATTATTCATCTGGTGTATCACCTTGTGATTTTTTTTTTTTTTTGTGCTGCTGGTCTGACTTAAACAAAAATTAATTTTTAAACACTAATTTATTTAAGTCTGTCTTTTGTTTTAGTGTGAGCATGCAAATTCATTAAAAATGTGAAGCCGATAAACACTGTATTTTCCATGCAGCACTGAAGTGACATTATAAAGGCATTAATGGGAGCATTAAAATGTTCTTTGTAAAACAAACTCAAATTCCTTTAAACAGTAATGCCTTACTTTTTGGTTTAAGTAATCCATAAAGAAATTGGGTTACTTTTTGAATGAAGTAACTGTAACTACTTACTACTATTTTTGCAGTGACTAGTGCAACACTGCCCAAGAATACCTATTTTTAAATGACCACTTTAGACACCTGTACTATTTTAAAAGTATCAATTTAACAACAGTGTTATAAAAACCCAAATGATACCCAACCCTCCAGAGTGTCATGATGCAGTTGTCACAAACACTCATGCATCTGTGCATTCTGCTCGTGACTGCAGGAACTCAGCATAACAAAACTGCAACGGCATGGCAGACAGTAGAAGCGACATTCAAGAAGAATCGGCTGTCAGCCTGCATTTGCTCTCAGCTGAGGAGCCACATCTGTGTGTGTGTGTGTGTGTGTGTGTCTACATATACACTGATCTATATGTCTCAGAAATATGCCATTCGGCTCTCAGCTGGGCCGTTTTTCTGACATTAAATTGGATTAGCTGTGAATGGAGGGAGAGACAGAGAAATATTGACTCCTTCTCGGAAAGGAGAGAGAGGGCAACGCCTTTCCAATAACCATAAACCCTGGGGCTGAAAATAGACCATACAAATGTGTATATCGCAAATGAGCTGCTGTTGTTTGCGGACAGCGGGTGGTGTTCTTCCACTTTCTCTTTCAAGGGTGCAATCTGTCTCTCTTAAGTCAACACACTCTTGGTAATGAGCTCAATCAAAAGAGAATGCGGTAAATGAGGTGTTATTCTTATGGCTTGGCACCGGAGCAAGGCTTGTGATAATGCATGTCTAATAAACTGTGCTCTTATCTGTGGAATTTCCATGTGGCCTGGTGTCTGTTGTAAAATGTGAACGGCGGTATGTTTCTTAATTTGATGCCCCATAATTATGCATGTGGTTAAAGGTCAGACATACAGTGCTGTAAGATTTATTTTTTTATCTGTTTTATTGAAATGAATGCTTTTATTTGCAAGTATGCAGCTGCGCAGATTTAAGGACATTTTCACAGTATTTTCTATAATTGTTTTAATTCGGCTATAATAAAAGCAATTTTAGTTTTTTTAAACCATTTTAAGGTCAATATTATTAGCCCCCTTAAGCTTTTTTTTTTTTTATTGGCTACAGAACAAACTATTATTATACGATGAAAGTTACTTTTGAATATTACAATATTGAGTTACTCTTCAAAAAAGCAACTAGTTGCATTACTTTTAGTTAGTAAAACTTTATTGTCCTTGACAAGACATTTTTATGGGCATCACATTGCTGCAGACATTCCATAAAAACAAACAATAAAAACAACATAAAAAAAACAGTTACAATAATTATAATGCTAATTAAGATAAACGCTTGTTAAATAAACCCACTGAAACAGGTACAAGGAATTTCTTATATCGGTTCAACCTACACTTTGGGACTCTATATCTCCTACCACAGGGAAGCAATTCATAATGTGGAAATAAAAAATGAGTTGGATCATTCAGAATCTTTTCCACCTGATTAAGGACACATTTCTCATGTAAAACTTGAGGATTAAAATATTAATAATTTTATAGAATGTAATGCATTACGTTACTTTTGATTTACTTTTCATAAAAGGCTTATTCTCTTTTAGAACTTGCAGTTTGTTTTTTTTTAATAGAGGAGCTCTGCATTTAATGACACACTGTATAACACATTCATTTACCTTAAAAAAATAATTCAAAAAAGGAAATTAATTACCTTCAGAAAAATTCCTAACGCTATTTATGCCGTATATACAGATTAATGAAAGTTAAAGGCAATGTGTTTGCTGCTTTTGTATTTTAGTTTTATTACTAATATCAAAATATTGAGAAAATTTCCATCAAAGAAACGTAGGGCTCTGCCATCTTGGTTTTTGCCTGTTCCCACTGCAAGCTCATTTTCTATTTAAATATTTTGCATTGGTCTTTTATATGACAATGCAAATTTAATATTGAGAGGTAAACAGTAATATATTGTCCATTGTTAATCCCATCCCCTAACCTCTCATTCATTAACCCAACTAACAAAACATAAATAAATAAATAAATAAATAAATAAATAAATACCAAATTAAGTACATTAAATATATAAGTACATGACATCAGACAATAAGTAGATACAGATGGGGAATAATAATACTACTAATAATAATGATGATAATAATAATAATAACAATAATAATAATAATAGTTTGTTATTATATAATACATTATTATTATTATTATTATTATTATTATTATTATTATTATTATTAATTTTAATAAAATGGTAAAAGTTACAGGTTGCCAGCTGCAGGTGTAATATGTCCTTAGATGTAGTCAAGAAAGGAATCCCAAAGAATATAGTGAGCCGGAGAGTAGCATCTCAGCTTTTCAAGTCTGATACAGTAAAAAATGTTCTGTTTCATGTTGGGGGTGGGGGTGGTTGTTGCTGTCACGGACTGTCAAATCAGGTCCAGGGGATACTCCAAAGAGGGCTGAACTCATTTCTTATTGAGCGTGATTCAATGGGATTACACAAATTTTATTTCGGCAAACTATTTTTAAAAGCATATTAATTCATTCAAAAAGTAACTCGAGTTACATTTTTGAAAAAGTAACTCAAATATTATAAAAAAATTTTAAGTAACGCGTTGCTTTGTTCATTACTTAGAAAAGTAATATTATTATGTAACTCACTGATTATACAATGACAATGTCTAATTACCCTAGCTTGCCTATACTGAAAATAATTATTCAAAGATGATTCCTTGGATTTACAAAAAAAATTTAAGTTAAGTGGTTGTAAACAATTTATTTGGGATGAATTTAAACAAACAAATTAAATTGAACAGTATTAAATTTAATTTGTTTGTTTAAATTCATCCCAAATAAATGGTTTGCAACAATTTTGCAGATATCATTTTTTTGTAGTTAAGTTTTCAAATGTCACTTTAACCTCAATACTAGTATCTTGCAAACTAGCTAGTAAAATATTATGTGCTGTCATCATGGGAAAGATAAAAAAGTATATTAGTTATTAAATAGTTATTAAAAAATAATATTTACAAATGTGTTGAGAAAATCTGTTAAACAGAACTTGAAAAAAATATGAAAGAATAAACATTTTACAGGAGTGCTAATAATTCTTCCTTCAACTGTATACACACATACACCGATTATGTTTTTATGACCACATATATTTTCAAGGTGAACTTCACATAAAAAAACAGGACATTTATAGATAATTCTTAATATTATATTGATTTAAAATAAGATATATATTATAATTATATAATATTATTTTTGTAAAAATACAAAAATCTTCCAAAAAAAGCTTTTTTTTTAATCAGCATAGAGTCATTGAATTTATTAATATCATTTGCAGTGTGTGAAATTATGGAAATTGCTAAGTCTTTTGATTTCTTTTTTAAAGCTTGAATCCAGAAAAAAAATCCTAAATTTAATTGCTCCTTGTGTAGTTTTAAAAAGGATACAGTTCACTGTGATTGCTGAGATTTTGCAAGCGCAAAACCATTACGTTAGTCTTGAAACAATAAATGTATTTCGCCTTTCCAGTAAACCACCCTAGACCAACCTGGTGTTGGTCCACAGACATCCTGAATCTTACTGCAGCTTTGTGTTCCGTTTGTATAGAGGAAGTCAAATCTCAAGGATTTTGGTAATGCTCAAAAATGCCTTTTGTTTTGCCCACTCTTTTACGGTTAGGACATACTGACAAGAATCTACGAGCATTGCCCGCCTACAGTCATGTGACTTCTTGGCTAATGAATGTTTCTTGCAGGAGCTCAACTTTTTGCAACAGACCAGAAACTGTGGTGTAAAGCTGCTTTATAAGGATAGTCATGTTTTGAGGTCCAAATGAAAAAATCACTTCCATTGAATTTAAATTCCTGTCAAAAAGACTTTGTAGTGGGTGCCAGATTTCACCAAGCTAACCTAAAGTGTCAGTGGAACAAAATTATGCCACTTGCTCAGTTTTCATAAGCATGTTTTCTTAATGCTCTCCCACAAAGTTCATTTGACTTCCCCAGAGCTGCTCTGAAGCTTTAGGCCAATGACGGCGCCTTTGAAACTCTCTGAAGTTTGAGAATCCCTGCTTAAAACAGATTTTATGAGTGTATGGATTACATAAACATTGACAATCCAGTAAAATACTCAAAAGTAACTCTGACTTGGCATAATTTTTATGACCTTATAAACATTGCAAACTACAATCTGCTAAGTGAGTCACATAGATTTTCCGGTTGTGTTTTTTATTTTTCAGTCAAAATAGCTTCTATAGAAAGCCAATAAACGTGCTCTACGGTTCCTCTTTGTTTTTGGGTTCTATACATTTCATATTCGTCAGACCCTTCTGAATTTCTTCTGAATTGGGAAGTGGATAAAGTTCACTTCTGTGCACAGATCCTCGTATCTGAGTGTCCACACTCTTTTCACAATGCCTTCCAGTCCATAAAAAAAAATTAGGCTGAATCAGTTGGTACAGGAGGAAATACCTAAAAAACAAATTAGTTTTGAATGTTAAAACATAGTAAAGTTGTGTCCTGACTGCTATTGGAGAAATAAACTGTAGTGTAGTTACTTTTATGCATACAGAATAAGCTAATTTATTAATGAAATGTGATGGTATTTTTGTGTTGCTGTTCTGATTGTGTGGTTAGAAGCAGAAACTTACTAATTCACCAATTTCATTTTAGAGCTAGTATTTGAATGATTAACTAGCATAATGTCTGAAGTGGTGACAAAACAGGTTGTTTTAAGCTCGTTTTAAGATTGTAAGGCAGAACGGCATGAAATGCCATTAGTCTACAGAGATATCCCAGTATTTCTCTGTTGCAATCGGGAGATCACAATAATTAACCCTCAAAAAGCAACGCAATCACTACCAGATTACTGTTGTTGTCTGTAATAAGGAAGAACTCTAAACACATGCAGGCATTTCTTCTTTCTTTTTACTGATCTAGTCTGCAGTAATGAAAACAGGAGACTCATTAGAAACAAACAGAATGCCAATAAAAATAAACATTATATATATATATATATATATATATATATATATATATATATATATATACATATATATATATATTGTGTGTGTGTGTGTGTATATATTATTATTATACATATTTAAAAAATAACTATTTACTTTAACATCATTCAATTGTATTACATTTAAATTTATGTTAATATTTAATGTTCATAAGTAATTATCTATTATAAATAGTTATATAGTTTATATACATATATATTTATGAATTATGTCTACTATAAAATATTTATTTATATTTTATTATATAAAAATTTGATTTCAATAGTAACTAACATGTTTTTACTTTAATTAAATATTTTTGAATGAATAATATAATGGTTTGCTTATAGTTTTCATAATACATTTTAATTTGTAATCAATTTATTTCATGTATTATAGAGGGGTTTTACTTTATTTAATGGCCAACCACAGCTCATCTTTACTCAGTGTGATATCTAATATGCACATGCTCATTCAGAAGTACCGTCATCTCTGTTACTCACACATTTCAAGTGTGCTCTCCTCTATTCTTACCTTTTATCATGCGTTCTTTGCCAAGAAATCCATCTTCAAATATCCCTCTCTGACCCTTTTCCTTCTGACCACCGTCTCTCTCTCTCTCTCTCTCTCTCTCTCTCTCTCTCTCTCTCTCTCTCTCCCTCTCTCTCTCTCTCTCTCTCTCTCTCTCTCTCTCTCTCTCTCTCTCTATCTGTCTCTCTCTCTCTATCTGTCTCTCTCTCTCTCCCCCCTCTCTCTGGAAGTCACATGGTTTCCCTGAAGTGGAGCACCATAAAGCGAGGAGCGCAGGGGCCTCGCTGCCCTCATTTATTTTCATGCTTCGCTTCAGGAGCCTTCTTATTGGTCCACACTGTCATGTGACATT
Organism: Danio tinwini; assembly: GCA_903798205.1. NCBI lineage: Eukaryota > Metazoa > Chordata > Actinopteri > Cypriniformes > Danionidae > Danio > Danio tinwini. Next base: position 855,727 of record CAIGQZ010000217.1, on the reverse strand, counting down.
TTGTGCTTGCCTGAGGTAAAAATTGCCAGGTGCATTTACACCAGAACTTTTCCTCATTATGCATGTATTACCGCAGACTGTATTCTCAGAAGAGTGTAGCAGATAACCTGTGCATCTGCAGAATTAAAAGCCATATACAGTTGAAGTCAGAATTATTAGTCTCTTTAACTATTAGCACCCCTGTATATTTTGTTCCCCAATTTGTTTAACAGAGAGAAGATTTTTTTCAACACATTTCTAAAAAATAAAAGTTTTAATTACTCATTTCTAATAACTGATTTATTTTATCTTTGCCATGATGACAGTACATAATATCTGACTAGATAGTTTTCAAGATAGTAATATTCAGCTTAAAGTGACATTTAATGGCTTAATTAATAAGGTTCTGTCTGACATTTTTGTCAAAATTGAGTTATTCACATATTCTTATTAAATGAGAACTTATTTACATTATGTGATGTTTTTTTTATAATTTGTTCACATTTTAAGACTTTATTTAAACAAACAAAAAGGTTTTATCTACAAAGTTGAACTCTAGCGTGGCTCTGTAAGGTTTTTTCTATGAGCCAATCAGCATTTCAAATGCACGCACGAGGACCAATCATGATCAGCTATCTTTGTCATTCCGCCGGACTGCTCTGTTGACAGCAAGAAAGACCAGAAAGAAACACAAAATCAGAGTCGACTAAATAAACCACACCACACAAAATTGAGAAGAAACCTGAAATTGAGGAGATGTGTGTAAATGGGATGATTTAGAAACATTTTTGACATTAAGATGAAATGTTAAATGTTACATTTAACAAAGAAACAGTTTTGACCTTAAAATGGTTTCAAAAAAATTTAAAACTGCTTTTATTCTAGCCGAAATTAAACAAATAAGACTTTCACCAGAGGAAAAAATATTTTCAGACATACTGTGCAAATTTCATTGCTCTGTTACACATCATTTAAGAAATATTTAAAAAAGAAATAAATTCAAAGGGGGGCAAATAATTCTGCTTTCAACTGTGTGTGTATATATACATATATATAGTCAGTGAAACAATTTATAGTTTTATTAAACAACTCATTCACTCACTGTCTGTTTTCTATTAAATTTAAGTATGTTTTCTTTTTTCTTTTTTGATAGTAAGCCTTGAAGGGCAAATAATGGGCATATAATTCAATAATTATAATTCAATAATTCAAATAAAACATTTAATTCAATAAATATTAACATATTAATATGCTACATAAATTATTATATTATATTATATTATATTATATTATATTATATTATATTATATTATATTATATTATATTATATTATATTATATTATATTATATTATATTATAGTATATTACATAAAATTAACATCTGCACTGGACAAAGTATTTATCACAGCCTTGTATACTTAATTTAAACAAGAAAAAAAATCATCCTAAAACATTAAATAAATATACAAAGCAAAAAAAATACTTTCTCAAACATCAACATATTGTTACAACACCAATTTTTATCATTTTTATTAAAATAATAAGCAGAAAGATTGTATTTCTTGAAAAGTAATGATCTGCCAGATAGCAACTGCAAGAACTGCAAGCGGAAAATGAATTTGTAGAATTAGAAGTTTCTATCTGCATTTGCCCTGTTTTTTTCCCCAATTAGCAAATGTAAGACAACTTTATTCATTTACATTTAGAGTTAGTTAATGTATGAAAGAGAACCATTACGCACATGTTGTTTGCTATATGGAATGCAAAAACTTTGAAGCTCAATACCTAAAAATCATTTAGAATGCAGATAAAACCTTATAATTCCAAGATGACAAAGTCATAGTATAACCGTGGTTTCTGCAGACTAAAAGGGGCTAATAATATTGAATATTAAATACAAATTAAAAACTGCTTTTATTCTAGCCGAAATAAAACAAATAAGACTTTCTCTAGAAGAAAAAATATTATAGGAAATACTGTGAAAAATTCCTTCCTCAGTTAAACATCATTGGGGAAATATTTGAAAAAGAAAACAAAATTCACAAAGGGGGAATAAATTTGACTTCAACTGTATGTTACTGCTGATAAAGAAGCTATGGAGAGGTATTAATATTCAAATAGTGTGTCGTTTAATAACCTCAAAAGACTAGAGTTGCACAATCTGCCTATAACAGCACATTACCTGCATGAGATGAATCAAAAATGCTTTCTAAAAAGAGATTAATGCAGCATTCCGGGAACCTGCAATAGCCTCGCGCTGGATGAGATTAAAACCAGTTTGTCTGTAAATACTGTAATTATGCTCGCTGTGCCAGTGAATGTAGCTTGACTCACTACTAATTGCTTCTCAGAAAAAATGGATTGATTCTCATGTAATTGCAATGAAATCAAAAGAAGGGTGCTTTTTTTTTGAATGTCGGTAATGTCATTTAATGGGAGTGTAATGAACTGAAAAAAAAAATGTGCGAAGGGAGAGGTTTGTGTGGTTCTCAGTGTATCCTGCTGATAAGTATTGACAGGCTATAGGCTGTGGTTTTTGTGATGAGGTATCATTTTACAAACATGGAAGTCAGGTTTTTGGCTCAGCTGTTTATGAATCTTGCGGCCATACGCTCATCAGATAGACCTAAACTGCACACTTGCACAACTCATGAGCTGACAAATCAAAATTCTCTTCATCTTTTGACATAAAAACAGGTTTGTAGACTACAAAAATGTCCTTTCAAGGCTCAAATTTTTAATAATCCTATAAAATTGTAAAAAGCTTGTCAGACTGCACAAACATGATTCATGTGTCAGACTGTAAGATCTCAGTTGGCGTAATGTCAGACTGGACCACAATTAAAACGTGGACACCCATGAAACATCATACGGAGTTTGACATCATCGTCTATCATTGTTCAGTAACTCGTGTTTGGATATAATGACTCACAGCAAACATATACAATCAGTAGTGTCAATTTTGCACACTACAGGCCTTGATAAATCAAGAAAAAAAACCTTGAGAGATTTCATTGTGGTTATTTGAAGTTGTCGCGCTAGACATCAGATTTGACGCTTCTATTGGTCCTTTGTTTGACGTTCATCGTAAGAGAAGTCAAATTTTTGGGCACTGCAAAAACTTAATCAGAGGTAAAATTTGAGTTTGAAGTCTGTCAGTGAACATGTCAAACCAACAATCAAAGACCACAGATTTAAGCCAAGGATTATAGGAATATTTTAGGATTTCTCAAATTTGTTTCAGACAACCAAATATGGCTAAAATTGCACAGTGTGACCAGGACTTAAAGGGTTAGTTCACTCAAAAAGAAAAAAACATGTTATTATAGGGCTTTCAAAGACCTGGGACCCTTGTTTGTCTTGTAATACAAATTAAGATATTTTAGATTAAATTCCTATTCCTCCTTAAACAGCAACAATCCCGGCTTAGTCCAAGTCCAGGAAAAAAAATTATCTTTAAATTCATCTTTATTTCTATAGCCCTTTTACAATGTAGATTGTGTCAAAGCAGCTTAACATAGAAGTTCTAGTAAATTGGAACTTTGTCAGTCCAGTTTTTAGAGTTGAACTTCAGTTCAGATCAGTGTAGTTAAAATTTTACTGGTGAAAGTCCAAACACTGAAGAGCAAATCCATCGATGCGCAGCTCCACAAGTCCCAAACTAAGCCAGTGGCGACAGTGGCGAGAAACAAACTTCACCAATCGATGAAAGTGAAGGAAAAAAAAACCTTTAGGGAAACCAGAATCAGAAGGGCACGAACATTTCTCCTCTGAACAAACTTGCAGCTGCAGTCTAGGTGCTGGAGGCTGGCGAATGCTGGATGTCCATCTTGGAGAAGCTGCTGGTCTGAGTAGGTCACGGGCAGGTGTTCAGGCTGGCCCAAGGGATCAATTCAGAGACCTGTCTTTAAAAAGACCTTGCGCCAAATTAAGTTATTATTTTTGTACTATGTGCACACAAAAGGATTCTTATCTAGTTTGATAATTTTCTGATTGAACCACTGAAGGGCTATGGTCTGTTTTGAGTGTGTTTTGTGTTTTTCTGCACTTTGAATGAGGATTGTTGCTGTCTATAGAGGATGAGGGAGCTCTCCAATTTCATCTGAAATATTTTCATTTGTGCTCTGAAGTCTCTGAGCTTTGGAATGGCATGATGGTGAGTAATTAATAACATTAATATTATTTTTTGAGTGAACTAACCTTATAAGTTTAAGAACTCAAGATGTTCTCAGTCTAAAAACAGCTGATATTGAATTCGCCCAAATGAAAGTTCACTGCCAGTTTAGCTCCACTCACTGATTTGCACATGCAGTAGCTGAATAATGAGAGAAATGCAGAACTACACAGAAACCAAATGATAAGCGCAAATGATGAGCCCAACAATAGAAAATAGTGGATCAGCTTTATTTTCAATGATATTACTGACCATGTCAGTAAGAACTTAATAATTTTTCACTTCATTTTTTTAAATTTATTTTTTTATCAATGATTCATACATAAACAAGGCACAATTGGACACCACAGTGTTAACAATTTCCTGTAGAATTAATTACTGGCAGCAGTTCAACAGTAACTTACTGTAAATCAATTACAGCAAAAATACTGCATTTACTGTACATTTACAGCACAATTTATCCTGCTGTATATGTATTTACAGAGTTGTATGTATATCTTTACTGTAAAAAATACAGGAATTTTGATAATGCTACTTTAATATACAGTAACATAATGCATAAATGTCTTACAGTAAAATAAAGTTTATATTACAGTAAAATACTATGTAATTTACAAAAATCATTAGCAGTGCAGGATTTTCAGAAAGATTAAAACTGAAATATACTGCTGTACCGACGATATTGAACTAAATATGCAAAACTGTTAGCCAAATCAAACCATCTATTCAAATGCTGTGTTCTGATGAGGGAGATTAGAACAGGACAGAAATAGACTAGACATTTGACTAAAATTATGATGTAAAACTCTTATTAACATTGTAAGTGCACATCATCTTCATCAACAAAAAGTTTTTTTATCAGCACTTATGGTTTCATGAGGAACGTCCTGGGAACATTTCCATTCCACAAAAGGTTATTTAAAGTTTTAATAGGTTTATTTCATTTATTCATTCAATCGTTTTTCTTTGGCTTGGTCCCTTATTTATCAGGGCTCGCCACAGCTGAATGAACCGCCAACTATTCTGACAAGTTTTACGCAACAGATGCCCTTCCAGCCGCAACCCAACACTTGTTGCTTTGAGGCGACAGTGCTAACCACTGAGCCACCGTGTCACCATATGCCATTTCAAATCTCATTAAAAAGACCTCAACCTCAACCCATTACTGGGAAACACCGTTATACTCTCGAGTTCGCACACACACATACACTACGGCCAATTTAGTTAATCCAATTCAGCTATAGCGCATGTCTTTGGACTGTGGGGGAAACCGGAGCACCCAGAGGAAACCCACGTGAATACAGGGGGACACGCAAACTTCACACAGAAATGCTAAGTGACCTAGCCAGGACTCAAATGAGCGACCTTCTTGTTGTGAGGCTACAGTGCTAACCACTGAGCCACCATGCCGCCTTGCAATAGGTTTGCTAGATTATTAAAATGTTCTTCACACTCCCAAAAATAAATGGTTCCTTTAAGAATTGTTCATTGAGATGTTCATTGAGGTACCAAAGTTGTTTTCACAGTGTTGCATGAGAAGAACCACTCTTTTGGACTCTTTATTTTTAGCTGCAGCCAGTAAAACAACATGCCTGGCTTTTCCCCTCTGTTTTTCTGACATGGTTCGGGTTCTAAGACTGGCGTGATGATTTTATTCCAGGAATCCTGTAATATTCTGTATTAGGTAATGTTGTTATTCCTTGTTTACTACATTATGTCCTTAAATGATATCCATTATGAAGTTTATCACATCATTTGTAAAATAGCAGACATATTACACATGATGTATTACAGAGCCTGAAGCGGTGTGCGCAGATATTATGAGAAGTCACAGGTGATAGTCTGGCATGTGTACAAGAACATCTAACTCCTTCAAGCTCTTAAATTCCTGTGTAGTCAGTTGTTATTCTCCTGGGATTGAAAGCCTAGGCTTAGGGAATCCTGGAAAGGCAGCTAAAATGTCAGACTAATCCACTTCTGTATATGTAAGGGCAGCTACGTCTAATGGATGAAGGACCGAGAAGTATGCAAGTGAAACGAATGTTAAACAAGTCAGACAAGCTCTGCAATCAAATGAGGCGGTGGCTGCTGGGAAGTTGATTGCTGCAGGCCACATTTTAACTGGTTTGTTTATGGTTTACAAATGGTTGTTTGCTGAGTGACAGCATTCAGATAACTAGTTCAAGTTGAGTAATTCACATACATTACAGGTTTTACTGTTTCGAATGCGGAAAGACTGCAAGTTCATGAACTGTTATATACTTCCCTGTTATGTTTAAATCAGCCTAAACAATGAAAGAAAAGAAAATGTGCAAAGTTAAACGTATAAAAAAACGTTTGAATTTACTTTCATTTGGTAATTATTTTTTTCTTTGGTTAAGAAACAATTTGTAAACTGCATGGGGGTATTTGTTTTTTTTACTATTGACAGATGATTTGTGGATTGATTTGACAGAGGATTGATTTGTTTTAGTTTGTGTGTGTGTGTGTGTGTGTGTGTGTGTGTGTGTGTGTGTGTGTGTGTGTGTGTGTGTGTGTGTGTGTGTGTGTGTGTAAAATTAGTTTGAAAACAATCATCATTTTTTGATTGCGAACATAGCATACACAGATTAAGGTGATTGTTTTAGTTTTTTTCTCTGTGGTGCTAAATGACTGTGAATGTGCCAAGTTAAAAATAAAAGCCTTTTAAATATTACAAAATAATAGTACAGTACTATAAATTTTATTTATTGATGCAGTAGATTTTTCTTTCGTTAAATGAACATATGTAAATGAAAAAATGTATTTAGAAAAATGTTCAATGTGCTAAGTAAAAATAATGAATAATAAAATATATATTTTTCTGACTATTATATTTAAACTTATAGTAGATTTGGTAGATTTTCATTTAAATTTTGTAAATTAAAAGGAACTGTTTAGAACATTTTCATTATCATTTTAATTAAAAACTAAAACTTTACTGTTAAAATAAAAAAATGTTGAAAAATGACTGAATTAAAAAAATTATGAATATTATTATTATTTTTTTTTGTTTGTTTGTTTTTTCATTTTTGACCAATGACCTTTTTCTTCTTTTTTGGAAAACTAGTGTGAGGGCGACAGGGTGGCTTAGTGGTTAGCACTGTCGCCTCACAGCAAGAAGGTCGCTGGTTCGAGTTTTTCCATGACATTTCTGTGTGGAGTTTGCATGTTTTCCCCGTGTTCGTGTGGGTTTCCTCCGGGTGCTCTGGTTTCCCCCACAGACCAAAGACATATGTGAACTGAATAAACTAAACTGGCCATAGTGTATGTGTGTGAATGAGGCCCCGTTTACACCAGTACATTTTAGTTTTAAAATGCATAAGTTTTGCTATGGTTATGTCTTCCGTCCACACCACTGAAATATGAAATAGCCATCTCTTTTGCTGGATATAATAATCAGTATGCTATCGTTTTAATAATCAATAATTATAAAAGTATAAAGTACAATAAGTGCAAAGTAACAATCAAACGTGCGGAATCAGTGTACGTGGTTACATAAATTAATAGGTATATTAACTTATCTTTGCGCTCAGCCAAAACACATTACCTGAGAACAAATAGGCTTCAAAAGGCCGACTCGTTAGATATAAGTCTATTACGCAAGATAAATTCTGCATCGCGTTTACAACTACAGAGAGAGATGAGATCCAGCGGCCGATTCGGGAAGGACTGGCCGTGGTTCGGCTGCTCTCAGCCATGCATGTGTGCTCAGAGCTCCCGCTGACTATCTGGAGCGAGAATACGCTGTAGCAGCTTTGAGCGCATGCCATGGGTGCGTATGTGGTCACGTGATGTGCGTTTTTAGCGGTGTAGTGTGGACAGAGAGCATTTCAGAAACGCTAAGTGAAACTAAAAGGTATTAAGCCTGGTTTATACTTATTCGTCAAGTGATCGGCGTGACCCATGGCACAAGCCTCGCGCATAGCCATGCATTTATCCTTTTACGCGCTGTTTCTGTTTCTCTGCAATACACTTCCGAAACGCTAGCTGGCAATAGGTGTTTATGTTTCTCTGTGTCGAGTTTCTTTGCTGGTGTTTTGTTTTTTCTGAACACTTCCCGGCGGACGTGCAACAACTTTAATCATAAGGTAAACACAAAACAACAGTCTCCATTCAGAGCTCCTTCACGGGACTCCACACTTGTAAACACTCGCTGCATCAGGCACGCGGCTCTGACCTCCAACCACACTCATCAGCACTACCAAGCCAACCAATCACAGAGCTTGCGCTATGCGTACGCCTTACATTTTTTGAGAGCTGCGCGTCAACGTTGCTAACGGCCATGGTGAGGGGCTATGCGTCCACGCGTAGGCTGCGCCATAGCATAGGCATGCGCTTGACGCAGAAGTATAAATCAGCCTTTAATGTAAATGCGGCCTGAGTGTGTATGGATGTTTTCCAGTACTGGGTTGCAACTGGAAGGGCATCTGTTGTGTAAAACATATGGTGGATAAGTTGGCAAAGTAAGTTCATTCCGCTGTGGCAACCCTTGATGAATAAAGGGACTAAACCAAAGGAAAATAAATGAATGAAACTAGTTTGACAACAATCATTACTGATGCAATTACATATACTACTATACTGTAGATATTACACATTTCAGCTTTTCTGATTTCCCAAAGTCAGACCATAGTTTCTAAAGACTTGTATAACCGCTGATCTCTACAGTATCTGTTTTTCATTTTAGAAAAAAAAAACAGCAGAAACATTCTTCAAACGTCAAATCTGTTTGAAATGAGGGCAAGTAAATGATGACAAAACTTTTATTTACTATGTATTAACTATTTTATTTCTATTTTTGGGCTGAACCCTTTCTTTTATATAAATATAAAGATGTTACTCAGGCCCACTTTCCTTTAAAGCTGTATGAGAAAACGCTTAAACAGGCTGCCATTGCGCTTCTTTTAGTGTAATGTAATTGAATCATGAGGAAAGCAGCGTGTGGAGCTCAACGCTGCTACTTTATTATGCTTTATTGAACTGCATTCACCCCAAATTCCTTTGAACGCATAATTTCTAGCTCACAGTTACACAAGCAAGTCAGATAACCCATCATTCATGTCACGACAAGAGGGCAACATTCAAAACGACATGCAATATCAGATGCTCCATTACGAGAATCACAGGACGTCTGAAAGGACTTGTTGTTTTGGAGGACTGGAGTTGTTCTCATCTGAAGAGGCAGTCAGTCAGACGCAGATGCTCAGAGGAGGAATGTGGCTGAAAAGCCTCTGGTTCCTGGAATGCCCCTGGCTTTATCAGGCCATAATGGAATTACCTCAGATCGGGCCCACAAAGAGGGGTTACTGGAACTGCTGAGGGCCCTTTGTTTTGACAGCACTCTCACGATTATGAGATTCATGCTCGAGGTGCTTTGACATGTGTATATGCAAGCGTGTTGTTGTTTTCTCATATTTTGCATTCTGTCAATAGAGCATTTCTTTGAAGTTAGCGGTTGTTGCCTTCTGTGAATTTGATAGAATTTGAACAATAGAGTGTGTCTAAATAAGCCACCTACATAGACTTTTTTATGCGTGTTTTGAAGATAGATGTGACTATACACTCAAACAAAAAATGTTTTGCTGCACTAATTTAAAATTAGCTGACACCACAATTCTTGAGACTTTTTTGGGACAACTTAGTTGTTTTATGTTCAATCTATTTAAATTGTTAAGTTAACTTTATCAATTTGTGTTGGGACAAATAAATTGTGTGGAACTCTGCATTGGTTTATTACACTGAAAAAAATCATTCAGAGTTGAATCCTTGGATTTACTTAATTTTTTTAAGTTAAGTGGCTGTAAACTATTTATTTGGGCTGAATTTAAACAAACAAATTAAGTAGAACTTTATTAAATTTAATTTCTTTGTTTAAATTCAACACAAATAAATTGTTTGCAACAGTTTTGCAGACATCATTTTTTTCAGTATACAGTGTGCACTATCCCAATTTGAAAATATAGGTGAAAAGATCAAATTCAAATAAAAATAACTTATCCACATTCTACGGTGACCCAGAGACCTCAACATTCATTCATTCATTTTCCTTCAGCTTAGTCCCTTTATTCATCAGGGGTCGCCACAGCGGAATGAACCACCAAATTTTCTAGCATATGTTTTACGCAGCGGATGTTCAACCCAGTACTGGCAAACACTCATACACACTCATTTACACTCATACACTATGGCCAATTTTAGGTTATTTAATTCACCTATAGCACATGTCTTTAGACTGTTGGGGAAACCAGAGCACCCGGAGGAAACTTATGCAGATATAAAATACCCCACAGAGAAATGCCAACTGACCTAGCCAGGACTCAAACCAGTGACTCAAACCACTGAGCCACCATGTCACAGAGAGCTCAATATGCTGCAACTTAAGAAAACACATGCAAATAAAAAAAACTCCAAATAAAGAAAACACCTTCATCGGATTGATAGCACACCTGTCTGCAAATCCTCACAACCTGAACACAAATACAAAATGTGCTGCAAATCCTCACAATGCGTGCATATTTTTATCTGAAAAAAATGAAAACAAAATTGTTGACCGAAGATAGCACTTTGTATTTGTGTTAGGTTGTCCTTTCCGTCATTAACCTATTAAAAAGGCCTAAATGTCTTTATAATATTATTGCAGTTTATTTTAACGATTAATGAAGCATTGTGAATTAATTTTCATTTACCTTTAAATGAAAATAAATGATCTGGTGACTGTGCAGGCCATGGGAGATATTCAACTGCACTTTCATGTTCAGCAAACCACTCTGTCACCAGTCTTGCTGTATTTATTGGTGCGTTATCATCCTGATACACGGCACTGCCTTCAGGATACAATGTTTGAAACATTGGTTGGACATGGTCCTCCAGTATGCTTCAGTAGTTCATAGCAGTGGTGCACACATCTACACAAGTATTGGGCCTAGGGAATGCCATGATATTGCAGCCTAAAGCATCACTGATCCACCCCCATACTTCACTCGGTGCATACAACAGTCTGGGTGGTACAATTCTTTGGGTCTTCTCCATGCTGTAGCTCTCCTGGATGTGGGAAAAATAGTGAAGGCCTCATTAGAGAACAATACATGTTTAACATTGTCCACAGCCCAAGATTAAAGGTCACAGTTTAGATTTTTTTTAGAAATCATTTTAAGGTGAATATTACTAGCCCTCTTTGGCAAATATTTTTATTTGTCTACAGAACAAACCACTGTTAAACAAAAACTTGCCTAATTGCCCTAACTTAGTTAATCTATAAAAAATAAATCCGTAAAATTTACTGTAAAAAAAATGGGAGCTTTAGTTGTCAGTAGTTCAGCGTAAAAAATACGGTACAAACCCTAAAAGTAATTTCTCATTTTTACAGTAAACTACCGTATTTCATCAATTTATAGAGGAAATATGTCTACATTGAAATATGAATATATTTTGAATTAGCAACATATACATATCACATCTTTTGTTACACAGATAGAAACGTTAACAAAGCTATATGCAGGTGGTGATGAGAAAGTTACATAACAAACCAATGCTCATCACAAACAACTTTACCCACAAGTAGAAAAGTGTATCAGTGTGTAGAAGGTGCTCAGTGTCATTCACATAGCTACTAAACACCAGTATGATGACACACATACAATTAAAGTCATGAAATTAACATTGTTTAGCAACGTTAGATGTGATATAAATGTACAGAACTGATGGAGAAACAACTAAAAAGATCCATAGCAATGTCAGCAAAAAGCATAAAAGGTTATGTGCCATGCAGTGAATTCTGGGAGAGTCAATTTACGGTTATTCGCCTTATATATTAAGGAAACATATTGTTAACCAGGTTATGGATTTTTACTCTAGCATTTTTACAGGTTTTACCATTGAAATCACGGCCATATTTTACAGTGTTGCACTTAAAGCTGAATACTAGTATCTTGAAAAATATCTGGGTTGAAGCAATCTTTTTTTCATTAAACAGAAATTGGGGAAAAAATATTCAGGGTGGCTAATAATTTAGGAGAGCTAATAATTCTGACTTTAACTGCAAGAGTTTGGTCTATATAAATGTTGCTGAAGTAAAGATTTATCATTAGTACAGGAGTGAAAAAGTACTGGTACAGACAAAATTAATAAACCGTGACAAAAGAAAAACTTAAGGATGTTTTTTTAACGTTATTCAGAGAAAAACACTTTATGAAAAGTCAGAATTGATCAAAATTGACAAATCTGAAAGAAAATGTACCGTACAAAATACATTTGATATCAAATAAGTATAAAGTGTTTTGAAATGTAAAATTGCTTTAAAATCAAGCCAAGTGTCTAAGAATTTGTATGAGTGCTATATCACAAAAGGGCCATCTGGGGACACCCCCAAAATATATATATTTTTTACGTTCTTCTATACTGTCTTAAAACTGCCACCAAAAAAATGAAACCATTACTGACCTTTCCAGTGATATGTGACTTGTCAGGATTAAGAGAAGTTTGACTGTATAATATACATATTTTTTTTACTTGACACTGCTCAATTGAGAGCAGAGCTCAGTAAAATATTTAAAGTACTATTTAACTGATTGAAAAGGGGTTTTCACTGGATGACTTCTCAACTTCTCAAAAAAATATATAATTTGTCAACATTCAATCAGAAAAATTCTAGAATATTATTTTTTTATTGGAGTTTTCCAGTTAGAATGGAGGACAAAAAAGAGATTTACAATTAATTATTCTCTACTAGTTAATGCCAAAACTATGTGGAATAAACAATGAGTGCAACTTAGGAATCCTCATCATTAACGAAAGGATGTGAAGAGCTTCAGGATGGGGCTGTCATTTGTGTGCAAAGGCTCACTTACTGGAAATATCACTATGACCCAGTTAAAGGTGACAAGGCCCTTTTTTATGTTTGGATCCTTTTTCTCCTCTCCCAGTTGAATATGCAGAGATGACTATAAATAAATCATTTGTAGGTTGATTTCCCTGAAGAGTGTAAACAGTGTGGCTCTGTGGTTCTATTAAAACATTGCTGTGTTTGTTTGTGTGCCCCCACAGTTTCATTCGCTTAACCAATGGAGTGAGTTTGGGGTCAGGACCAGAGTTTGATTTGGAAAGACAGAAGAGGTCAAATCTTGTCAGGACAAAACATTAGGATGATTTTAGTATGTATTTTTATTCATACATATTTAATATATATGAAATTTTATAAATTACTTGTAATATTGATACATTCAAGTATTTCTACAGTTGCTTAAAACAATTCAGCAGTGTGTGAAAGTCAACTGTATATACTTTTACTGTTTAAATTCGTTGCTAAGGTTTAGGTTTCATGAAGAAAGTGCATGTTTCATCTTTTTCTTGAGATTTGAAATGGCATGTGGCACGGTGGCTCAGTGGTTAGCACTGTCGCCTTACAGCAAGAAGGTCGCTGGTTCGAGTCCCGACTGGGCCTGTTGGAGTTTCTTTGTGGAGTTTACATGTTCTCCCCATGTTCACGTAGGTTTCTTCTGGGTGCTCCATTTTCCCCCACAGTCCAAAGACATGTGGTATATGAATTGGATAAACTAAATTGGCCTTAGTGTATGACTCTGTGTGTGAATGTGAGAGTGTATAGGTGTTTCCCAGTGTTGGGTTGCTGCTGGAAGGGCATCCTCTGTGTAAAACATATGCCGAAATAGTTGACGGTTCATTCCACTGTGGTGACTCCTGATAAATAAGGGACTAAGCCGAAGGAAAATGAATGAATGAGTGAAATGACATATTATCTGAAATTCCATTGGAAGAAACTAAAAATATTGAAATAAATGAAATTAAAATATTCATGACATACTTTTAAAAATATTTGACAGAGTATTGACACTTAAAGACATTTTAACAACACTTAATGACATTTTAATGACAACAATCAGTTTGTATACTACTGTAGTTGTGAAGGTGAAGATGAATAATAATAGTAAGGCCTGTTATAAAATTATTTGACTATTGACACTTTGATTACATTTTACACATTTCAGTAGCAAACAGTAATACCAATAAAAATATTCAATGCACAATTATTAATGACAATCATGTTTATGACAGAGTTATGACTTCAAATATAGGTTGTCTTGATAATGTCAAGTTGTACAATAAAAACAAAGGCAGTTTGAAATGTTTTTGTTTATGTCAGGTTGTCATGATGATATTTTTAACAATGTTATCTTTACATTTAAAATGACAACTGAATAAATGACACTTAATGAGTTAGATGTCATGAGCATGCATAAAACCTTTATAGTTTTGACATCTCATGAATTCTCTAGGTTTTTTAAATTCTTCACTTTCGCCAATTGGTGAAGTTTTTTCCTCGCCGCTGTCGCCACTGGCTTGCATGGTTCGGGATCTGTAGAGCTGCGCATCGATGGAATTGCTCCTCAGTGTTTGGACTCTCAGTAGTGATTATTAAACCACACTGAACTGAGCTAAACTAAACTGAACTTAAACACTAAAAACTGAACTGACACTGTTTCAATTCACTATAAACTTCCATGTGAAGCTGCTTTGACACAATCTACATTGTATAAGCGCTATACAAATAAAGATGAATTGAATTGAATTGAATTGAATGAATCCTGTTGTAGTGTTTTTTTGGACATTTTGATACAAATATTGTACTGTATGTGCCTTTAAAGATTCTTCATGTACTTTTAAGAATGCATTACAGAAAATAAATGTTTTTTAACCTTGAATGAATGTAGATCTCCATCATGGTGGATGGCTGCTTCTCACTCAGGGCTGTTTATGATAATGAGGGAGAAATTGTCATTAAGAGGCTGGGATTTTCCCCTCTGATGACATGAATAAGGGGAGAATGTCAATCAAATATTTTTCTACAGGCAATTTTTATGAAGTGCAATTAATAAAATAATAGAATTATTAAATTTTACCATTAGGGGCTGGGGTGGCACGGTGGCTCAGTGGTTAGCACTGTTGCCGCACAGCAAGAAGGCTGCTGGTTCGAGTCCAGGCTGGGTCAGTTGGCATTTCTGTGTAGAGCTTGCATGTTCTCCCTGTGTTGGCGTGGGTTTCCTCCAGGTGCGCCGGTTTCCCCCACAGTCCAAAGACATGCTGTACAGGTGAATTGGATGAACTAAATTGGCCGTAGTCTATGTGTGTGAATGCAAGAGTGTATGGGTGTTTCCCAATGTTGGGTTGCGGCTGGAAGGGCATCCGCTGTGTAAAACATATGCTAGATAAGTTGGTGGTTCATTCCGCTGTGGTGACCCCTGATGAATAAAGGGACTAAGCCGAAGGAAACTTAATGAATGAATTAGAGGCTGGGTATATTCACACACTGTTGCCACAGAACTGCATTTAAACCCCTTATAAAAGTAATTTTTGTATATTAAGTCCCCTTTAAAATGGAAGACTTGAGCAGTCAGAAAGGTTGAAAAAGTCTGTTATAAAACAGCACAGAGAAAGATGTCCTCTGAATATCCACAGAGGTATTTGTCATAGGCAAGAGTTTGCCAAAGTTTGCAGTGCAGGGAAGTCATGAGTCATGTTTCTTGGTCAGTTGTTTGGCTTTATCCAGAATGAAGGCTTTCCCTTGAACATCTCTCATCCCGCACAGATCTCCGCACACCTCAGTCAATGCGAGAGCAATGGGGATTTATTTATATTGATTGCCTCTATTTCAAACTATGAACATCTTTGTTTAAGTCCGAAAGGCAACCGAATAAACAGTGACCATCAAGAATGCGTCATAGTAAACGCAGAGGGAAGTGGGAAATATTGCCATTGCTCACAGATGAGCTCAAGCCCAGATTCCACTGTTAGTCATCAGACAATTAAAAAAAGACTCTCTTTCATACACTGGAGCACTTCTGGAACTGCTTGTGTTGGGTTTTATTTACCATTATTACACTGCTATCTGGAATACGATTCTGATTCGTCAGACGCGACATTCCAATGTATGTTATACTGAGATAACAACCACTGGAACTAATAACTCAGACTCATCTTAGTACAGTGAATCATTTTGACCATATATATATATATATTAGATACGTTCACAACCATATGCTTGTCTGTCATGCTGCTGCTGTTGACTGTTTAGTACCCTCTTGAAACTAAATGATATTTAGGTTAGTATATGCTCCATTCAGCAGTTTTTTTATTTCTGTCAGCTTTGCCAGTAATTAAAGCATTAATAAAATATTTTGGTTCAGAACAATATTTTGTTTCAAATTTTTACACTTTGCAGCAAGTAATGTAATAAGCCATGTAATAAAAGGAATAAAGTACACTACCTGACAAATATCTTGTCGCCTATCTAAGTTTAAAGATCAACAAACAATAATCATTTGGTATCAGTTGTGGCTTATATGAAAGGCCTCTAGATTACACTTATTTTACCAAAATAAAATATGATCATGCCTTGATTTTTAATTATGTCATTAGGACAGTAAGGTCTGACTTTCCTTAGACAAAAGTCTTGTTATGTACATTTATTCATTGAAATAATGTACAGTATAGAATATAAAGTCATGGTGCAGTGGTAAAATAATTAATACTGTGTGACTTTCATGAGCTTGGACGACTGAATCCAGACATCTCTGCAATGACTCAAATAACTTATCATTGACTATAAAGTCATCTGGAATGACAAAGAAAGCTTTCTTGCAGGACTCCCAGAGTTCATCAAGATTCTTTGGATTCATCTTCAATGCCTCCTCCTTCATCTTACCCCAGACATGCTCAATAATGTTCATGTCTGGTGACTGGGCTGGCCAATCCTGGAGCACCTTGACCTTCTTTGCTTTCAGAAACTTTGATGTCAAGGATGAAAAATGAGAAGGAGCACTATCCTGCTGAAGAATTTACCCTGTCTTGTGGTTTGTAATGTAATGGGCAGCACAAATGCCTTGATACCTCAGGCTGTTGATGTAGCCATCCACTCTGCAGATCTCTCGCACGCCCCCATACTGAATGTACTGTAGCCCCAAATCATGATTTTTCCTTTACCAAACTTCTGTGAGTTCTGTGACAATCTTGGGTCCATGCAGGTTCCAGTAGGTCTTCTGCAGTATTTGTAATGACTGGGATGCATTTCAACAGATGGTTCATCAGAAAAATCTACTTTCTGCCAAATGATCAACTAGAAGTCAAGTTATTATTTGTTGCTCTTACAACTGCAGGCCTTCAAACGTACGGTTGTGGGTTGCTGATAAGCCTGCCAGGCTTTATTATGCAATTAACGACTGCCTGGAAACTTTATTCCTAACGTACAGTACCATATGAATACATGTTTTCTTTGATTTGAAACAAAGCAAATTAATAAGAAAACAGTTCTATTAGTCCAGCGTTGTCATCCTTCATTTCCTCTTACTGTATGGCTCAAGTGCTGTTCTTAGACCATCTGAAACCAAAAATGGGGAAATATTATACAAATCATCCTTAGTCATGCTTCCATTGACATGGATTACGAGAGACAGGGAAGATATGTGACAGACTCAGAGAGGTCTTAAAGGTTCCTCTTTGTGATGATGAATTAATGATTGGTATCAGGACATGTCTTGTTTCAGGCACATTTTGTGGTTGGAGGAAGGAGGTCTTACTAATGGCGTGTATGCGTCATTTCACTCACTGACGGAAAATAATTTCTTCAATGAGCTAAACTTGTTTGGACATCTCCCAATATCTCCACTGTGTGGTAACTTCCACATACACACACACACACACACACACACACCCATACACAACAAAACATGATATATCCACGTACACAGAGAAAACTCACAGCCAAGAACCACCAACCATCAAACAACAGCTGATATTTGAGGACAGACACAAAATACCACAAATACAATTGCTTAGTAATCTCACGACACTATAAATATGTCTGTTAATTAACAGTTGCCTGTTTGGCTTGTGCTTTTATGGGTGTTTTTTCTTTATTTATGCTTTTCAATTGTATAATGGGACCTCGATTTATTCTTAAACAATACTCAATGTCAACCATTTGAATATAAAGTGAGTTTTGTTGGCTTTTTTTAGTCGTTTGGAATATTATATAGGCAGTTCTGAACCAGTTTATTGTTTTATCATAATTTATATGATCAACCCATACAATACAAAATTTCAAACTACTAAAAATGTTAAACTAAAAAGTTGTCTGAGAAATCAAGGTCCCATAATGCAACACAGATCCATGACTAAAAAACTTCTCGGTTATGAAGACCTTTTCTTAGCGAAATTCAGTCTCTTACAGTGCATTCACAAAGGGCAATACTTGACCAAAGGCATGTCTGAAGTTGGGTTTGACACGATCGTCATAGCAGCATCAGCCAATGAAATTTGTCCACAATCGGTTATTGTCTGAGCTGGGGCATTTGCATAAAGCAATCTGATTAGCTGATGCTTCCATTGGCACTTGAAAAGTTTGAGAAATTCCCAACTTCTGCAGCGAGCAATGAAGCTGAAGCAGCGCCTATGAATCCACAGTTCAGTTCGGCAATTCTTGATGTCACCCATTCAAAGTAAATGGGAAGCGTTGATACTGATGTGAATGGGGCATTAGTGAGAGGTTCTGAAGCAAAAATCTGAAGGCTCACTTTGCATGTGACAGCTATTTGCTGAGCTCTGCCAACACATTGGCATTCATTGGTCCATTTTTGTACTCTTTAGAGTGATTGGTCAGCTAGCGTCCACCCAAAGTGTCTTCCAGACACACGTCAGTGTTCCCATGAAGGGGAACTATGTTTTATGCATGCCAGGCCAGTAGGTGGTGAAGCCACTTTGTAAACTTTGTTAATCGTTATTTGTTTTATTTTGTCAAATACCTATGTTTGTAGACATAACTCTTTCTTTATTGACAAAAAAATTGAATATTAAGTAAAGATTGTGTTCTATGAAAACATTTTTACTGTACCTAAACATACCGTACATATAAAAAACAAAATTTTTGATTATATTTAATCATTTAGCAGATGCTTTTGTCCAAAGCGACTTCTAATTGAAGAGGTATTCAGTGATTCAACAAGAAGAGGCAATACACACAAGAAGTGCTAATTATACAAAGGAACTATTAGTGCTCAGAGAATTCAGTGCTAGAGTAAGGAGGGGGAAGCTTATATATACATACAGAGAGAGATAGAGTTTCTAGAAGGTGGTTTGTCAAGCCCACTCAAAACTAGTGCAAGTGTTGGTAGAGTGTCAGAGAGATAAAAATTTGTGTTTTCTAAAGGTGGTTTGTTAAGCCCACTCACTTGTGTAAGGCACACTCAGAATTGCATAATGTTTTGAGGTTGTTGTGTGGTGGGGTGCGGTGTAGTGATTAGTAATGTGCATTGCTAAGACCATAACAACATTAAAGATTATTTTCTCAATAATTCTTAACCCCTAAATTCCAGATTTTCCAGAATAATTGTGTCTCTGCTAAATATTGGCCAATGATAACAAACCAAATTTTAAGGGAAAGCTTATTTATTTAGCTTTAAAAAAAGTTTGTAATGAGCCTTGTTACTGATTTTGTGGTCTGGTGTCACTTTTTTGGTCTGTAAGTGGCTAAATATTGTTGTCATAATCATAGGACATTTATTTTGTCAATTTCTAGATTGAAAACTAAAAAGCTATAGAAATTTTTAAAATGTTACTAGGTTTTGACAAAAAGCAACTTAACTACAACATGACAACTAATGCAACACATTCAGAGCTTCATTTCCTTTAAAATAAACATTGAGTAATTTTATTTCCAGAATTTCAACAGCTCACAGGAAATGCATATAGCTTAGTCACAGAAGTTTGCTACTGATTTTATTAGTCAATATCAGTCAGTGTCAGATTCGGTTACTGTTATCTGCTTTTGAGGCACACTGACGGAAAATGAGGCCTGTGTGAGTGTGTGTGTGCGTGTTTTCAAAAGCTTTCCTGGATGTAACTGCCATGTGATTTAAAAAAAATAAATAAATAAAAAAAAAAACAAAGCATATTTTACCAGCTGAACCAACCCTTCGCCCCTTGAGTAAACATGAATCTCATTCCAGTCCTGCGGGCAGCCTTGACCCCAGACTTTATTTCAACAGACTGCAGATCAGATGAAGCAATCGCCACACATGAGTGATGGCCAGTAACACAGATGAATACGAAACAATTCAGCAGGACTCCTATAGGTCATTGTGGGTCATTGGTCAGTGTGTGAGTAGAGTCCAGAAAACAGGGTTGTGCTTTATTTTAAGTGTCCGCTTTTGCATTCTGTTAACTATAAGAAACTTTTAGAAACAACTTGTCAGCTGTTAATAATAACTAATTGAAAGTAGACATTTAGGCATCTATTTCCATCATTTTCATGATGGAAATAGATGCCATTTCCATACATTTTCATCTATTTCCATCATTTTATTTTGATGGTCTTCGGTCTTCTATGACAGAAATTTTACTTACTATAAGATACTGTATTTGTTAGCTTAGATTTTGCATGCTAATACATACAGTTGTACATAAAATGGGATTTAAGCTTTGTCTAAATCACAATTATAGTGCATCATAAAGTCATTAAGACATATTTGACAAATTTGTATTAAAGATATCAAGTGATTGCTCACTGTGCAAAAGTAAGTGAACCCCTGAATTTCTTCGCCAAAGGGTGGTTAGAATCAGGTGGTCTAGAAATAACTGTGATAAATGTTTTTTTTTTTTTTTTCATAAAAAATATTTTCAATTTGGCTTCAGATTGGCAAACATGCCAGATTATAATAAAAATCTGAAATTAAAATGAAAGCCATTAAAAATAATTACTTGAAATTCCTTAAAATAAACATTTATACACTTACCCGTACACCTTATTACACTTTATTACACTTTATTAGGCACACCTTACTAGTACTGGGTTGGACCCCCTTTTGCCATCAGAACTGCCTTAATCCTTTATGGCATAGATATTTCTCAGAGAATTTGGTCCTTATTGACATGAAATCACGCAGTTGCTGCAAATTTATCGGCTGCACATCCATGATACGAATCTCCCGTTCCACCACATCCCAAAGGTGCTCTATTGGTTTGAGATCTGGTGACTGTGGAGGCTATTTAAGTACAGTGAACTCATTGTCATGTTCAGGAAACCTCTGGCATTAACAAGGCATTTGCGGCCACAGAACTGCCGCTCACTGAATATTGTGTCCTTTTCGGACCATTCTCTGTAATCCCTAGAGATGGTTGTACGTGAAAATCCCAGTAGATTAGCAGTTTCTAACATAGACCAGCCTGTCTTGCACCAACAACAATACCACGTTCAAAGTCACTTAAATCACCTTTCTTCCTCATTCTGATGCTCAGTTTGAACTGCAGCAGATCTTGACCATGTCTACATGCCTAAATGCACTGAGTTGTTGCCATGTGATTGGCTGATTGGAAATTTGCATTAACGAGCAGTTGGACAGGTGTACCTAATAAAGTGTCCGGTTATTATATATAAATATTTGTTTATTCATTTTCTTTTCAGCTTAGTCCCTTTATTAATCTGGGGTCGCCACAGTGAAATTAGCTGCCAACTTATCCAGCATATGTTTTACGCAGCGGATGCCCTTCCAGCTACAACCTATCACTGGGGAACACCCATACACTCTCATTCATGCACATACACCACGGACAATTTTTAGCTTACCCAGTTCACCTGTACCACATGTCTTTGGACTTGTGGGGAAAACCGGAGCTCCCGAAGGAAACCCACGCAAACATGGGGAGAACATGCAAACTCCACACAGAAATGCCAACTAAACAGCTGAGGCTCGAACCAGCGACTTTCTTGCCGTGAGGCAACAGAACTACCTACTGCGCCACCGCGTTGCCCTATTATTTATATATATATCAATTTTAAAAGTATCTATTATAAGCAAAAATGTATAGAAATAAAAAATTGCCAAGAAAACGTCAGTAACAATATACAGTTTATTTCAAAGAAACAGCAAATAACAAAGTTAGACAATGTACTTGCATTTATAACCACTTCTAAAATAGTTCCTTTGATTTGGACACCAAAAAAAATGGAATAATATGTATTGTTTATTATTAAATACAATACAGTATATGTTTTTTTCTTTGTTTTTTTTATTTACTGTATGCACTGTAGTTATTTTTCCCCAGTGTAATATAACAATTAACTATTTAGTTTAATATAGCAGTGTGTGCCTTAACTTGACTAATTTGTGACAGACCCATATACAGACCTTTGTCCCTTTTATAACTTGCTTTATACTTTTCACTAATAGAAAATGCTTTGTGTACGGTAATGCATAATACAATATAGCATGAAGCCATGGATGCACTTTGTTTTGACAGGTTTAAACATGCACACTCACAAACATGTCTTTACTGATTTCGGCAAACATGAATTAAGCAGTGGATGCTTGGTGGGTTAAAGTGTTTGCAGGCCGGATGAGCTGATGATGATGGCGTGAGAGGGCACATCTGTTCCTCACAGTGACTCACATCTGAATCCTGCCCCGCACCATTCCCAAATTCATGAGAACAATTCACATCAGATTCTGGGTGCATTTTTGTATGTTTATTATTTGCGTACAGCCATGGTCAAAGTTATATGAGAAAAGAAGGCTGTGAAAAAACATTTGTATTGTTTATCCTTTATAGGGTTCGTTAAAAAATTCACAAATTTAGCCTACACTGTTAAAAATGACCTGTAGGATCTACAGTACCTTACTGTAAATCAATTACAGCAAAAAGTCTGTATTTACATTTACAGCACCATTTATCTTGCTGTCTATGTATTAACAGTATTGTATATCTTTACTGTTAAATATACAGCAATTTTCACAATGGAAATTTAAAATACAGTAACATACTGCACAACTGTCCTACAGTAAAATACAGGTTATATTACAGTTAAATACTGTGTAATTTACAAAAACCATTAACAGTGTTTCATTTAAATTAAAGATAAAAAACACAGTGGTCAAAAGTATTGGCATCCTCGTGACCTCCGTTTGCCCAGATAACAGCTCTAAATCTTCTCCTGTAATGTTGGATAAGGTTGGAGGAAACCTGGAAAGAGATTAGAGCATTTTTCCATACAGAATCTCTCCAGATGCTTCAGATTCTCTGGTCTATATTGCTGCTCTTTTCTCTTCAGTTCAGCCACTCGCTTTCTAAAGGATTCAGTTCAGGGGACTGACATGGATGGCCCTGGTAGAACCATAATTTTTGCAACAATTTCTTGGTTTATTGTCATTATGGATGATCCAACTATGGCCAATTATTATAGATGCTGTTAATGCTAGTGTGTTATTGACTTAAAATAAAGTAGTTGGCCACACTTTTATTTTCAAAAGTTTGCGTTTCAGTCCATCCATACTGAAATAGAACACCAGCGCTCCCAAACTAAAACTAGGTCTTCAGTTTTTTCAAAACAATACAGATACACATCCTTTTTCAGGCAGATTCATTACATCTTCTTTTGATTGGAGCTTCTAAATTATCTCCATAATGGTGAAAAGTAGAATGTTCAACACTTTACAGTAAAAAAAAAG
The DNA here is from genome assembly GCA_903798205.1 of Danio tinwini. Taxonomy (NCBI): domain Eukaryota; kingdom Metazoa; phylum Chordata; class Actinopteri; order Cypriniformes; family Danionidae; genus Danio; species Danio tinwini. The sequence continues at coordinate 832,045 of CAIGQZ010000217.1, read as the reverse complement.
AAGGTTTTATGTTTTTTTGGGGTTTTTTTTTTTGCTGCATATCAGGCAACCCAGGCTCATTATTGATACGTACCCCATATACGTTTCTGGAGATCGCAAAATAAGTCTCAGGAGATTTTATTTTTTGCAGTTTTTGCTTTTGCAAATCCAGCAGAGGCCACTGTGTACACTTTATCAGATCTCAAATTTCTCTCATGAGTGCCATTCACACCTGCTGTTCTCACGTAAATGCACCAGAGTCCGCTTTCGACTGACTTACTCGCTGACCAACCGATACCCCCACCAACCCCCTTCCCTAAACCCAGCTAATAGTGTTTTCAAAAACACAGATTGACCTGATCACCCACTTACCTAAACCCAACCAACAAAGTTTTCAAAAGCAATCCAGAAAAAGAAAAGCCCTCATCTGATTTTTACCACATTTTCAGATCTAACCACATTCTCATCCTGTTATTTACTTATTTATTTTATTTTTTTATCTTTTTTATGTTTTACCTGCTATCTGGAACCATTCTTTGCTGGACTTGAACCCCGCCATCCTGGTCAACTCGTACTGCTGACAACGTGGCAAGCCACTGGGCAAACTAGTAACAGAGGAAAAGCCGTCCACACGGAGGTAAGTGGTCAGCTGTGGCATCATACTGTCCTGTAGCATTTGTTTTAAAGATGAAATGCAGCCATACATACCTCTAGCTACATTATTCAGTCTCTCCAGAAATGTATGCGGGGGTACGTATTCACAATGAGCCTGTGTTGCTATCAGAACAAGACTCTGCTTTTATGTGTTGCTATCACAACAAGACTCTGCTCATTTATATGATAGATAGATAGATAGATAGATAGATAGATAGATAGATAGATAGATAGA